>CM031864.1:22727166-22782813 GCA_018697195.1 Certhia americana | reverse complement strand
GAGACAAAATTATTTTTTTATCTTTTTTTTTAAATTTAGTTTTTACATAAATCAAATCTGTACTGTTTTTTTTAACACCCCCCCCCCCCCCCCCCCCCCCCCCCCCCCCCCAATTCACTTTCTGTTTACATTTTTTGAGGCCTGAGACAGTAAGGTGTCCTTGAGTTTCAGGCCTAGAGAAAAAATTGTTTTGTCTGAATAAGAGGGGAGAACAGCAGCTGACAGGCTATGGAATTTTAGCTAGACACTAAAGCAGTACAGATCTGAAAAATGTAAAAGCTAAAACTTAAGACAAGGGTCCATGCTTTGACTTGTTCTAAAAGTCAGTCTCACAGGGCTGACAACTGAGAAAAGACACTTTCCAAAGAGATTGAGTGAATCGGTCCTGGAGGTTTCTGAAAGGTCATAAACAGGAAGCTGTGCAACTTTTTAGACTCATTTCTTAACAGAGGCAAAATTGAAGCACAAAGGCCTTGTCTCTATTGTGAATTTGATCTCTTAATACTTGTAGATTCTATATCCCCAAGGGGATTTTTCTTTCTTAATGAAAAGTCTCTGATGCTGACTAGGACATGTTCTCTCTGTATGTTTGGTTTGTGTCACTCACCTGTTCAAATGGTGAATAAACTGGAGCCTCCTATGAGTGCAAAGGTGTGCCAAAATATACTATACTGACCAGTTAATTCCCTGATTTTTGAAACTAATTCAGCTTCAAACTTTCTATGTTATAGTTAAAAAAAAAAAAAGTCCAATATTCTTAAGAGGAAATTAGCCTAATGGTCTCTAATCATATCTAACTGTATATGAGACATGCTATTGGTAGCCTAATAATGAATGTATAAATAGGCACTAATTTAACTCTTCTTATTTCATGTAAGAATAAAGTTAATTCAGAAAGGGATCATGTATCTCAACCAAAGGCATGAGTGTGTTTGATTCTCTATTATGCTTACTTCAGGATTCTGATAAAATGCTGCCTGACACTTATCTCTCTTCCTAATTGGATAAATTTTTTGACTGAAATTCCTGGAGGGCCAGACTTAAATTGTGTTTCCAGGAAAGTTTACATGAGCAACTTTGACATTTGCTTTCTGCAGGTGTTCATGCCAGCAGAATTGATTATTTGAATACAGTTGGAAAGCAAGCAAATTCAAATATCTATTCATGAAAGGTGTTCCTCTCAGATTTAGGAATCAAGAGTACAGAGGTATATTGTGTTGAACTTTCAGCTGCACAGCTGGAACTGTTTCCAGCAAAATCTGTATTGGTTTATACAACATTAAAATTCCCTCTTTTTTATCTAAGACCATGGTTCTGTAAATACCTCAGACTACTCAATCCCTGCCTCACTGAAAGACAGCACTGCCCTTTCCAGTAGAAATATGTAACTTTGGATGGGAGAGGTGGGACTTTTCCTTTCCTTTTGCTGGTATCATTTTAGAGTGGTGAAAATCAGCCATGAGCTCCACCTTAGAGCATGATTGAAAAGGAAAAAAAACCAAAACAAACCATAACCAGGTAAATTCTATTTCATATGATTTCCTACCACTTGAAATCTTAAAATTAGATTGAATATTTCTTCAGAGTTCTCATACTTTCAGGACTTCTCACTCTTCAAAGATCACAAGCAGCATCTTTTGCTGACAATAACTAAAACTCGTAAGTACTACCTAAAAACAGTCAAACCAACGTATGAATTTTTAAGATCCACGTTCTTGGAACTAAGCCCGTATTTCAGTACTTACTGTTTGTTTACAATCCCTCCATTAACATACACAAATGCAGTTTGCTGCAATAACCAAAATCCATGGGCAGTGAGGCATGCACTACTTAGAACTACTTACAATAAAGGTGGTGGCCACAAATATACTCATAGGTTCTATTGGCTTCCCTTTTGCCTTGAGCACTAGCTCAGATATATCTGAAACACTATGTGCTGAGGGCAGGTGAAACACTTTCCATGTCCAGTAAGAATTCAGAATGACAGCATTAGTATGTGCATGGTTAATGAGTCTATGAAATCCTGAGCCTCTCTTCTAAAACAGTCCTGCAGAATTCAGTATTGAAATTACTATGAAATGTAGGGCCAGTTCAGGTATGAGACTGTGAATCAGTTCAAGGTTTTCTCTTGAAGGCACAGGCTTTCACAATTTTGCACTCTCTTTCCCTGTAGAGGAGTAGGAGGGGAGTGAAGGAGCCCATTTCCTTGTTTTTCAGAAGTTGAGTCATGAAAAGCTTAATGGATCAACAGAAATAAAAGTGTGGGGAAGATGTTGTTGCATAATAATCCTATTCTTCTACTGCTCCTGCTAATTCCAGACTTACCTGCTGCTTATCACATGGTGGGAACTATTCTCATTATTATTTTCCTTAATGCTGTTCATGTTCAAAGTTAAATTAGCACTGCGCATCCCATTTATCACAAACTCTGTATGGAAAAGCCATATGGTGATCAAGGGCTGGGAATTATGCCCCAAGTTTCACACTAAATGCACTTATATGGTCTTATGGCTACTTACACTTCGTGCCCATCTGTTAGGATGGCAGGGGGCCCACTGCTAAGTTGGCCAGACAATTGCCCTTGAGGATAGTTGCCAGACAATGTTTGAGCTTCCATGGGCAACATAGCAATGGAAAAACCACCAGCTTTGCTAAAACTGCTTCCTTATACCAACAATGACATCTTACATGGTTATAGTTTCAACTTCTCATAGAAAATACGTGAAGTAGAAATGTGGAAATGATGATTCCTGTCCCTTGCAGAGATACAGGTTATGCTGCAGTGAGCAGATGTAAAAGTCGTCCAGGAGAACTGTTTCAAGTCGGACTGCAGTAAATTATAGTAACAAATGTACAGTATGCAGGAGATTTCCCATCAAGTAGGAAACTACAAAACAGGCTGATGTAACACATCTGTGGCAAAACTAAAGATGGGAGTTCTAAAAATGCTTCAGGGATTTAGCACTCAGCTTCAGAGAGAGAAGATCCTATGACTCAAGTTGGTATTCACCATGTAGGAGGAGGGATGATCCTTGCTATTTCAAACAACCAAACATATTTTGCTTCCTACTAAAGCTAAGCAATGAAAGTATTATTTTTGGGGGAAAAAAAATCCTTAAATCTTCGCAATTGAAAAAAAATATGGATTTTGAAGATGGTGCATGAAAAAATAGGTAGGAAGAGAAAGAGTAAGGAATAACGGTATGCATGGTATAGCAAATGCATTTTGCAGGGTATAAAAGTAGAGGTTAAGCTAAGAAAAGAGAAAATAGGAATTAAGCAGCACCAAGAAGATATCAGAAGCAGGAAGAAGTGAAAAAAACAGGTAGGTTTGTTTATATCAATTTTTGAAAGTACATTATACACAAAGTCTTTGGTTTAGACTTGGAATTGACTACATAGAAGATAAAAGCAGTCATGACTTCAGGAAGGAGAGGGAAAACATAAGCAGGAAAAAGCATTCAGTCTAAGAAAGAAAAATAAGCTTTCATGTGTAGGGGAGCTGGGAAAAAAAAAAAAAAAACAAGAAATTAAAAGCAGGTGGTAGCAATTGAAGTTCAGCCCTTCCACTGACTGTGTGGATTAGGCCTTAAAAGCTCTGAAGCCTTGATTCCTGAACAGTGTTACTGAGAAAAAAAAATCTGCTTCTATTAAGTTCCTTCTGGTTCTGGCCAACTCTTTTGAGCTAATAGGTCCACTCTGTCAGAATGTCATTTTTGCCTATACAGATGGTGATTTCTTTATTGCTTCAGTAACACTGCCTTCTGTACCTGTAACTTTTCTAGGGGCTTTAAATTCTCATTTGAAAAATCGTATTAAGCAGATTTTGTGTTACTGAAAAATAGTAAGAGCTTGACATCAAGATTTCTCACAGGACTCTAAGAGTTTTGATAGAGATTTTATTGGAAAAGTTTTGTGTCCAGATGGACTGAACTAATTAAGAACACAATTTGGTGGGCAAAATAATTGCTTATGATGGAGAAAGTTGCATGCAAGGTCTTGAACCTGGCTGATTCCAGGAAATATTGATTTCCTTCATTTCAGACAAGTGGACTGGTCTCTGGATTTTGTGGAGGAAATGGTCATCTTTTCCTTGTCTTGTTTTCACCTACTCTGGGATAGCTGGAACACAACATTTAAAAAAACCCCACAGTAACTTCCAATGTTGTGGATTTAAGAGGGCACAGTCTGTGAAGAGGAAGTGAATCTAGGCTGTCACAGATTCTAGGCCCCAGAAGGGTCCTGCAGGTGAAACTGGTTGTGGATTCCTTGTCAAAACTGCCATTGGAGTTTTGGGAGGAAGGTTTAATTTCTACTATTAGAGGTGTTACTAACCAGGTCAACTTCTTCCGTCTGAAAGGGAGACCATCCCCTCTTGAAATGAGTTGGCCAAGGAAATACTTGAAACAGAATTCCTCTTAGAGAATCCTCTCACTTTTCTTCTGTTTCTAACATTTGTTTAATAAACCTGTATTTGCTAAAGTAATCATGCCAGATATTGTTGTATGTTCCAGGAGATTAGGTTAAACATGCTACATGGAAATTGGAACCACTGAATTAAAACAGTAGTTTTTCTTAGAACCATATTTTTGTAAGACACTTTCACTCTAAATAAGTTTGGTTTCCTTGTGCTGGCTTTATGGCATTTTGTAACAATCATAAGGTGAAGAGGTCAAACTGTAATCTTTAATATGTCTTTTGGCTGTCGAATGTTCATAGATTCACATAGGAGGCTTTTCAGATGTGAACAGAAATGTGTATTTAATTTTAAGCTTGGCCCAATATCTAAGATTAACATATGATAACTCAATTACATAGTTCATTCTGGACCTGAACTCTAACAAAAACTTCTAAGTTTCCCTGAAATAAGTGAAACACAGCACCTATTAATAACCAGATGTAATTGTAGCAAAATACTTTCAGTTTTAACAGATGGGCCTTTCAAAACCAACCATATGAAACTAGTTTATTTTGAGTGTTTTTTTCCTGGAGGGACAGCATTTTATTTAGTCATCATAGCTCTTATTTGCATATTGTGTTTCATTTGTTTCACGACCACATTAATTAGAAGAAAAGACTATCTTGCTGTAGATGACATTTCAGTTCCTGAATGAACTGGGACATGAGCTTCAGGCAAGTTGCATTAATTTAGTCTGTATAGAAATTAATAACAAGTGTACTTCAGATTTTCCCTTCAAAAATAATAATTTGAATATTTATACATAAGAAAAGGCCATTCCTGACCCTTGGCCAAGAGATTATTTTGTTGCTTTATCCTCAAGAAAATATTTTATGTTGACAATCTATTACATGAATGATTTTTTAAACAGAGACAGCACACAGTTCTTACAAAACCTTGAACACAAATTTGTTTCATGGAAGTTTGATTATGACCTGAGAGGCTACTCTTGATCTTGGAAATGAAATGTCCAGTGCTCCTTTCTACAAAAGTTCTAGACAGAAATAGCATACTCCTTAAAAAAAATCCCAAATGTTGGGTTGTGTGTTTTGTAATGATCAAAGGAAATTAAGAAAAGGAGGAATGTTGATGTAATTAATAGTTTTTTGAAACCAGAAGAGACTATGCCAAAGTTAGTCCAGTATATTCCTTTTGAAACTCCTTCCAAAACTACTTGGATAAATGTCTCAAAGTGAGGATTCCCTGATGAACTCCCTCTTACAGTGACTACACTGAAAAAATGCACTGTTATAGGGACATACACACTTCAGTGCCATTCTCGAAGACAAAATTCTGATGGGTAGTTCAAAAGTAGAAAAAAACCTGCTTCAGAACAAGAAATTTCATCATGTGTACCTCATTTCTGGAATGTGGACTTTAAAATCTCAGAAGTTTTATTAGGCATTATTGATAAGCAGAGCATGTTCAGAGGGCATAGCTTCAACAAGAAACCTCAAGTAGTCTGTAGACCTGTGTTGACACAAATATTTTTTTTTTTAAGATATTGCAATCTAACACTTCCCATTGGAGGAAAAAAACTCCTTTCCCCATCCTCCTTTCATGAAGTGCTTTATATTTGCAGACTGCATACCTTTTAATGTCAAGGAAAACTTAAGTTGTCCTTTTATCTCTGTATTTCCAGTTATTTGTCTGAACTTACGGATAAACATCCTGCTCTAAACTTTACAAGATTGTTCATTCTTATGCACTTTACATTAAAAAAAATCTTGTCTTTAAGGTCATTGTGATTAGGGCGTATAAGTAGATTGTGTTTAGAAGTTATTTTTTATCATAGTTCTGATTTTGGCAAGGGAAAATTTTGTAGCATCTGTTTTGATTTATTCACAATATCTTATTTCTGCCATTCACTTCCACAGGAATTTAAGGAATTTATCTATATTCCTACAATAATTATGTCTTTTTCAGTACCATCTCAAAAAAGATAGGTTTTATTTTGACTTTGAATTTTCATTAACATTCTTTTTTCCATATCTTTTCCTTCAAGCTTATTTTCCTATCAGTTCAGTAATTCTAGTCCCATTTCCACCTCAAGCTGAATCCTTTGACTTTCAAATGGATTGCAACCTCCTAGATTCTCCAAGAGGGAATGACCTAAGTTCCAGAGAGAAGGGCAATAGCTTTTTTTACACTCCTTGATGTACCTTCTCCTTACCTTAATCTGAAGACAAAATGTCTAAAATTTGATAATGATAATAATTTAAAAAGCCATAGCCCTGTTCATGTTCATTGCAACAATAATTTCTCTAAATGAACAACATAAAGAATCACCCAAAGTAGTACAGATTATGTTTATTTGGCAATAATGGTCCATCTTTACCACTTGATTTTACCTGTAGAATCAGAAATAAGAGTGCCAGGTTATGGCAGCTCAAACAAGGACAAAGTGTGATTTGTGACTTGAAATATTTCCTGGGCAGCCCAAAGAAAAGCCTCAGACATTGACAGCCATTTACTTCAGCACGGAAGTCACTGATGCTTCCTCTGCTTCTGCAACAGTTGCATAAATTCCATTCCTTATACCTATATGTATTTATTTTGTTTCGTTCCAGGTTTCCCAATACATTTTTTGCAGACAATTGAACAGCTTACAAATCCAGTCTACTAAAACAATTGTATCGAGTTTTGCACCCAGTCTGTCTGGGTCCCTGTTTAATCTTAGAAAATGAACTGTATTGCAGAAGCCATTATGCTGTTAATGCAAGCAAATTATGTTTAAGGGAGCTGGGGTACCCCAGCAAATCTCCTTTTATTCTGCAGCTCTTTTCTTGCTTGAGTTTTGTTAATTTTTGAGTGCTGCTCATGAAGCCAGGAAAGCAGTAAAGTCTTTGAAAAGCATTAAATAAATTCTGTTCAGTGAGTGGGTAATTGTTCAAGGTCATCTGTTCGTTGTCTTTGTCTTGATTGTTTGAATTAGTTGCTAATAATGGGGCTGAACCGTGAATGAATTATTATCCATAGGGCATATTTTGGGGAGTGTCAGGAAATATTACAGGGTAATTAAGGTTATCCAATAGCAAGGCTGTGTTACCAGCAGATGTCTAGTAATTACTATGTTTAAAAAGTGTGGGGATTAAACTAAGATTATAGCTTTTATATTGTCTGCCTTTACAAGTCAGACTTGGAATTTATTCAGTTTATTCTGCTGCCCTTGTTCTTTTGTTCTGATTCTGTCACTTAAATTCCAACTTAAACACAGGCCTTTCCTGGTGAATTAAAATAAACATCAGCAGATGGTATGCAGTACATGTGTATACAAAATAGCAGTGTGGTTATTGAGGACTACAAAGATAACTGCATTGATAAATACTGATACTATTTATTTGTTAACAAGTTCTGATTCCATTCTAGGGCTTGAACATTAGGTCTTTCAGGTCCTAAAATAGAGAGAGAAAAAGCAAAGATTGATTTCTCTAAATACTTTTCAATACTGTAACAGTGTTTAATATGACAGGAGAGCTCAATTGTTCATTTAAATTTAATTTGTTGAGTTGGATATCTTTATACAAAACCCAAAGTCCTGAGTTCAAAGTTTTGTTGTTATTACTGACCCTAAGCTGGCTTAGTGCTACCAGAGGCCAGGGAAGGGGAAGCATTTGTTTAGTCCCCGATCCAGCAAATTTGATTTTAGCAGATGGGCTGAAGGGAGATAATGTAATGGACAAGTATCTGTGGCATCTGGAATGTCTGGATTTAGCACAGTTGACTGGCACTGGGGTGGGGAGGGCAGCGTGGAAGCTGTCTGTGCACAGTGAGCCTCAGAGGTAATGAGAAACCTCTTAGCAGAAAAGGGTGATGACTAGGAAGAAAATGTCAGGATATTGAGTGTTTACAGCCATAAAAGAGGAAAAGTAGGAGGTCTGAAAAATGGAGGAGAGCTACAAAATGAACATGATTGGAAAAGGAAATGTGGACATCAGTGAGTAAAGGTTTTGAGCAAGTATTTATGTGGTATATGGGACCCTATCAAAGAGGAATGCACTGGCAGATTTTTTTTTCCTTAATAATAATTTAAAAACACAATTGAAATAAAAACGTTCACTTTGCAAATTGTAGGTAATGTCCCCAAGTCTAAACCCCTTTGATTCTGGCCTACCAAGCCTTTTCATAATTTTTTCATCTGACTAGCATTAAGCAGGGTAAGCTTTTTATTTATTAATTTTGCATGCTGCAGCAGTGCAAGAGGGGATTACATGGGAGCACTATGGATTTGGAAGTCTGGCTACTGTGTTAGTGATTTTTTGTTGGTGTGTGGCTGGCAGCAGGGGATCCAACCCATGGCAAACACAGCTGGTTGTTGCAGTCCAAGCCCCTGCTCCCTCTACCTGTAGCTATTTTATGCCAGATACCCACTGATACACAAGCTGTAATTTCAGAATTATTATAGCCTCATCAGAAGGAACCCACTAATACTGTGTTGACACCTTCTTTGGCTTTAAAGTATGGCAAATGTAACGTGTTTATGACAAAGGATTGTGCTGATTCAAGAATGCTGATTATGCACTTGCATGCATGAACAAAGAAGAATAAGCAACAGTAACCTGACATGCCAATGTGGGGAAGTGGCTTACTGTGAACACAGTACTAGGATGGAACTTTCTCATGAACTGTCTAGAATGTGCAATGTGCATTAATGGTCTTAACGGCATGTGGGATCTCATAAAAGTCAAAGGCATTTTTCATTATCTAAAATTAAGGGCCATGGGAAATTTTTACTTAGCTAAAATCATTCTCACAAAATTCTCACTTGAAGAAATTAAAAATTAAAGCTAATACAGGTCCAGAATCAAATCTAAAATCTTCTGATATTTAAAAAGTGACTAGAATCCAAATTGATTTTCTTTGATATTAATTTTCAAAAAACCCCTAAGTTAGGAGTTTTTTGGTTTTTAACCCCTATTGGAATTAATGTTTGACTGGTGTAGAGGAAAAGCTAAGAACATGGAAGGGGAAGGCCAGAAACAACCAGCAAAACATTTGAGATTTCTACAGGTAAAGATACAGGTAAAATATGAAGTGTCTGAATGTTTCTGCTTGTGATTGTACTGAGTTAAGTCCTTACTCACCCATGTACATCATAATGGGATTTTCATCTGTTTAGGTTTCCTGAGTTTTTAGAGTGCAGGCCCTTATCAAATCAATTAAGAACTTCAATACCTGTTAGTCCCTTCTGTGAAATACTGTAATGCCTCTTGTTTGTATTCCAAGTTATTGATATCCATATGTTAACGTGGTAAATGGAAAAATCTGATGTAAAATGCTCCAAGCCTTGTGAAAGACATCCATATTTCTTGGTTGTCCAGTCATTACCGTACCAGTGTCTGAGCTGGAGCCTGTTTAAACGTAATGAGTGTATTTTTATTGACCTCATTGTACTTCGGATGCAAATACAAAACTATCTAACTCTTTTCTTTTTCTTCCTTCCTTCCTTTCTTTCTTTCTCTTTCTTTCTTTCTTTCTTTCTTTCTTTCTTTCTTTCTTTCTTTTTCTTTCTTTTCTTTCTTTTCTTTCTTTTCTTTCTTTCTTTTCTTTCTTTTCTTTTCTTTCTTTTCTTTCTTTTCTTTTCTTTCTTTTCTTTCTTTCTTTCATTAGCAAGTTATTATTTTTATTTAAAGAAAGTAAGATTGACGTCTTTGGTGAAATTATTAAAAATACAGCAGTAGGGAAAGAGAAAGTTCAAACACCTAATCATACCTTTTGATCTGATTGTAAATTAACAACCAACAAATAAGTAAAAACACTGCTGCTTTTATGGCATTTTGCATAGCTGGGAAAGCAGCTTAATGGGAAAGCTATATTTTACCCTAAAGCTTTTCTTTTGCTTTGTAAAGAAAAGAAACACCAATGATCAAGTTTCCCTATGCTGAGTTCACTGTTGCTGTAGTTATGCTTTTACTGAAATCTCAACAATGCCAAACATAAGCAACAGCAGTAAGCACAGAGGGAACTGCATTTACTCCCTCCAGTCTGCTAATAATGACCTTGGGTACCTCAGAGAAGAGAAGCAGACTCTGCAACTTCATGAGGCTCTTTATACAAGAAAGGGGATAAAATCAGAGTGTTCATTAATAATGAAGGAATAGCCAATGTAATGAAGATCTGTCATTTGTGAGACCTATGCAAGCCCAGTCAATGTGGAAAACACAGTTGTAGTCATGGCCTAATTTTAGGACATTTGCAGGTTTCCTTAACCTTAATCAACATGTGGCAAAGCCAGGCTTTTGCTTACTTTTCGAAAACTGTCTGTGTGCTTTTCTAAAACAGGGAATCTTCTACACTCAGATTAATGTTCAACAGTCTTCAACATATGTAAGAAAAAAAATCTACTCTTGTGATGGAAGATCTGGTTAGAGACCTCAGAAACCAACTGAAACACTAAAGCAACTTAACAGTAATAGTTGGTTGAGCTAATGAGGTACATTATGGACTGTGTAGAACATCCCTGGTTTAAATGTATGCTGTTTGTTTGTTAGCATGTGACATTTTGCTTTTCACATTGATGCTGTTATGCTAAAGTAGATTGTAGAGGGGTTTCTAACCTTTATTGTCCATCTTTCCCAAAAAGAGAATCAAGAGTACAGAAGAAGATATGCAGAGTCAATTCTTTGCCATATGATTTAAAATAGAAGAATGACCATTGGTTTAGTGCCACCACCACATTTGACTCTCAAGTGTAGTGAAAGGTTGTTATAAAACAGATGTAAAATAATGAAGTTAAGAAATTAAGGAATTCTAGTAGACAAAAAAAGGACTTCTTAATTTTCTTTTTTCAGCATTGGTTAGATTTAAGAAATGGGAGAACTTTGAACACCCTGTGTTTTTATTTTAACCTCAGAACAAACATCTAAAAGCTGTAATTTTGGATGGGTGATTAGTAATGACTTTCTTTGATTTTAACCATAGATATTTCTAAAATTATCTCAACAGACATAAAATTAACAGTGTATGGAAATAAGTGAAACAAAATTGCTCACATATAAGCAGCTAAACAGTGTTGGCATGAGTGGAGTTACAGAGATAGGGAAGTTGCATCGGAACCCTCAATTTGCCATGCCCAAGGTTTTTAGGATTGTATAAAATGTCTTTTCTGTCTGCAGACTGGGCTAGTGGAAGATGTCCCTGTCCATGGCAGGGGGGTTGAAATTAGATGTTATTGAAGGTTCTTTCCAACCCAAAGCATTCTATGGTTCTGTGTGTCCTGAATCAGTGTTTCCACACGGACCCCATGGTGTGGGCCAGCTCCTATCCCAGGCTTAAAACCAGACATTTATAGCCTGAAACTATTCATAATCAAAATGAAGTTTTAATAAAGGTTAGTTTGCAAATCAAATCAAATATTCTATTATAATTTGATCTAAGGCCATTATTTATTAAAAGGTTTTGGTTAAGCCACTCAAGTAAGACTCCCATTTTTCAGAGTTTCATTCTTGATATCATTGCATGGAATTTGTGGCTGTAACTCTCACTCTGAGAACTGTGTACAATGTAACAATGTGTGGTAATTCCTCATCTAAAACATGAGCTCCAAGGTAAAACATGGTGTGAAAGCCTGTAACTTCAACTGGTTTTAATTTCAACACCTTTCAGATTATTACAGCTTAAATCTAAGTTATATTAAGCATTTTTGTGGACATTTGTTTTCTATCAATCAAGAATGCATGCTTCAACACGTATTCTTAAAAGAAGGGGAAAGAATTTGCTGTAATTTCTTTAGATCCCTTTTCTACTTTTGTAAATATCTTTAAAAATATCCCACCTAGAGATTGCTTTCTTTTTTGACTTCAAATATAACTTGTTTTAGATGGGAGAAGAAATAATTTGATGTTTATTTTAGATCTGCAATTCTCTCCTCTGGCTCTGGACTTCATGAGCAGTATGGCTGGTGTTTATTTTTAACATGTTAAATCAGAAAGGAAATAAAAATGGTCATTTCTTGAAACATGATTTGCGGAACTCTTAAAAAGAAAAGGGTAATTTAGAAGGGTATCCTGTGACAGGAAATGACAAGCTGCCTTCACCCTGGTATATTGATTTAGGAGGGAGATGCTTGCACAGAAAAAGCAATGCTTGTTCAAGTTCACTGGACAGTCCGAGGGTTTGAGGAGGAGGTGGGGAGGGGCTGAGGCTTTACACTAAAAAGGCTGGAGTCATCAGACTTTAAAATAGCTTGTGTGGCCTTTTTCAGTGAAAATAGAGAGTAATGTGGCTATAAAAAGCAAAGTAAACTACCAGTTGACTGCCTCTTTTATGCATACACATCTCTGAAGGTTAAATTTGTTATTTTAGAAAAACATAGGGTAGGTTTGAAGAGAAAACCCAGGTTGTTTGGCTTCATTTTTTTATTATGTGAAATCAAAAAGTCATCTCACACTGAAGAAGCAAAAATACTTGCATTTAATGTTGTTGTGTTAATGAACAGAACTGTGCTATCTTTTAAAATTCCATTAATAATATTATCTAGTGCTTAATACTTAAGCATAGTTTGTGGGCATAAATTTGACTGTCATATTATCTTGCAAAAAGTAAATTCACAAGTTCACAAGAGTGTGAAGAAGAACTAAATGTCCATACTGCAAACATTTCCAGCTTTTAAACTTTCTCTTATGCATCCAGTTCTCTAAAAAATGCTGGGTTTTTTTAATATTAATGTTTATCAGATATGAGAAATGTGCAAATCGCTAGTGACCTTTTGATTTTGTAGGGTTATTGAAAGAAAATAGATTTAGAGATTTGAAGAGCAAATGAAAGTAGGCATCTTATTCTCAATATGAAATATCTGTAATGAAGGCAAGTCTCATAAAAGTTAGAGACACCTCTGGATTGCCTGGAATAGTAATGCTTAAAATGTGGTTATATCATTTTGTTAACCTTTTTTTGAATTTTCTGTTCCTAATGTTTTATCCAAGTAATATCTAACATGAGGAGGATCTTTTTCTTTCTGTCTTAGCAGCAGCAGAGTTCAGATATGTAAAGACAGAATTATGAAAATATTAGTATACAATAAAAATCAGATTTGTAAATGGGCAAAAATGCAGGAAACCTTTAAAGTGTTTTAAAAGATGTAATTTTATTCATCCAATGTTGAAAACACACTGCTTGCACTATTTTATCGCAGCCCAAATCTACTCAGCTGTTCAGAAGTCTCAGGACTTCAGCACTTTAAAAACCTCTCTTCTCTCACTGACTGGTCTGGAAACTGTCAATCTTTGCAATGACTATTCTTTGGCTTCTTTAGACATTTCAGTCTCTTTGGATCTCAAATCACCTTTGGCAATTAGAATTAGTAATTCCTTTTCTTTAAGCTACACAATACTATCAACCTTGATTTCATTTAGAACGAGGACCAACTGTTTGAGACATCATTTTATACACGTGATTTTTTTTTCCCAGTTAAAATCATTAATGATTATAGCATTTCCAGGCAATTTGATACTGTTGTTTCATTTTTTTCCCTTTCCATGCCTCTACAACCCTTCTTAAATACATTGAAAATAACACTTTCAGGGATTCATGTTCCTTATCTTTTTTTGTACTGCAGCTTATCTGCAACCCTCTCTCTTTTCTTCTACAGGTTATTCTCCATTTTGAAAGTGTTTTCTAATGCTTAGAAAATTGCTTACCAAAATATAATGTTTATTTGGGGAGCATTAGAGCTGTTGGACAGCATTACCTTGTCTGTCTGAATTCTTTTCATCTATATAATTTTCTGGCTACTCTTAATGTCACCTTTCCTCCTTTCCTAAAGAGGCTTGTTTTTATATCTCAGGCCCTTTTTTGGTTTTATATCTATATACACAAACAAATGAATTTAAATAAGAACTGACAGTTTTTAATGATTAAATGAACACACACTATTAAAAGGCAACTGAGTCATAGCCACAGTATAAAACATTTGGGTGATCTTACACTTTTAACTTTGGGGAGTTACTGAGTAACTAATCAGATCATTCACAAATTAGAAATTTTACACGTCTTCTTTTTTTTTTTTTTTTTTTTTTCAAAGTATGGTCATAGTTTGTTCTATTATTCATTTTCTATTTCAACGTTTTCAGAAGAGTTTATTGAAGTGGAAGTAAAATAGCTTGCAAAAACATGTTCACCTGAAGAAAGTAGCTGGAAAAGGAGTGCAATGATACAAAAATGCAGGGAGGAGAAATGTTGCTTCTTTTGGAGGCTGTGGCACTAGGAAGTTCCTCCCTGCTAAGATTATATTGTGAGCTGGTGTTTGGATGTTGGTTCAATGCAATGTGATAACCTGAACAGTTCATGTCTGAAGGAAGTTCATACATCTGTTAATTAGTTTAAAATATCTGCCTCAGGGCATGAAATCAATTAGGCTGAACATCTCACACAGCAAACTGGTAAACAAACATACAGGTGTTCCAGCCAGCATGTAGGTTAAAAAGAAAATATTTTTATTATTGAAAGCTCATTTCCAGTGCTTCTGTCCTTGACATAAGATAGAGTGAGTCATTTTCCTGGGCCTGCAGGGCCGATACACGAGGTGCTGAGCCTAAAGTGAAAATATCCCCGAATGTGGACTGGTGGTGGGAGTGAAGAGGCAGCAGTCCTTGAGCTGGGCAGACAAAACAGGAGAAAGAGGAAGGAGCTGGCCCAAGAAATAAAATAATGTCACCTATTTCATATGGGCTATGTCTAATGATATAGAATGAATGTGCATTGCTGAGTAAGCCAGGCCAATATGACAGCATAATCCAGCATTCAAAAGATGATGATGATCATCATCATCTCCATCTGTGCCTGTGTGTTTTCACAAAAATAATACAGAATATCTTATTTTCTCATGTAAATCATATGATTGCCTTTTTCTGCCATTTCCTCTATTTCTTAAAAATCAGGGGAGAAAGACTTTTGGAGATCTGTGAGCTAATAAACCTCTGGTTGTTGCAAGACAGAAGAGTATAATAGAAAAGTGTGACTGCTTGGTTCTGACACACTTCCCTAGCATTTGTTGATAACCCGTGCTGGAGGCAAGTCTGAGACCACAACACACTGACACCACCCCTCCAGCAGGGTCACTTCACCCGCTTATAAACAGTGTCCCACGCTGACTAAAAGGAGGTGGCTGGTATGTTAGGGAAGTTGTTTTCTCCAGCTTAGTACTGGAATGAATCTTCCAGGTCAGAACATTTAACCAGACGCTGTTCCATATCTAGAGGGCTGGGAAAGGTGAAATTTTGCAATAGCTGAAAAAGAGGACAAGAAGCTGGGTCTCCTATGGTATTTCCCACAGTAGAACAGAAAACTAAAGATGAAAGAAAAAGATGAAGGTACGGAGGAAAAAAACCCGAAACCACCACCACCACCAAAACCTAGTACACATTCCATGTTTCAGTAAAGGATGTGGAAAGATTTCTACCCTTCCAGGGGTCAGTCCTCTTGGAGCACTCTGTAACAAGGCACTGTGTATTGCACCACCTTTTTTTTTTTTTTTTTTTTTTTTTTTTCCTGGGCATCCAGGAAAAGCATCCCTTTTGTTTCAGAACCTTTTGGGCAGCCTGTCAGTCTCTGCTTTTACGGTTTCATGTACTTAAAGAGGCCTCACTAAACCAAACAGCCCATAGTACTAGAGCACTAGAAGTTTTTCTTTGAACCTGCCAAGTGCTGAAGTGCCACATTGTGGGCAGGGTGACAGACAGTTCTGAAAGCAGTCTGCCAGGAAGGCGAAGAAGGAGGCAGCTGCCTGGCTATAGCAAAGGAAGGTCAGGAGGGTATGGGATGGCAGTCGGGAGGATGTAGAATGACAGAAAGGTACCAAAGCATGTCTGGTTTGTTTAGTGCCCCATGGAGGACTTCACTGTTGAGGCTGGATAACAAGAGAGCACAACTTGAGTCTTGCCAGACAAGGTGAGATCTGTGGTTTACCAAATGTTACACAAAAAAAATGGTGAATCATAGATGATAAGTGTATTTTGACATTTTCCCACCTATAAATACTATTTTTACCTCACAAACCACAAACTTTGTTGGTATTCTGAAACTAGAGGGTCCTTTTGTGCTTCTTGATCTGTCTTAAAGATTGATAAACTCTCCCTCAAGACCCTGTAAGATGATATTAGCCAATAGTGCTAACATCAAAGGTTCTTTATTAAATATGACCCAGGAACCTCTAATGTCAATACAAGGGGCGTTTGTTTTGCAGCTGGTTGGCAGCCAGCCAGTTGCTGTGCAGTTATGGAGCTCCTTCATGCTGAAGTGGCTTTAAAAGTGTGGTGAAAAAGACTGATGGGAGGACTACAACTCTAGACTGTGCAGGAAAAGGATTGCTTGTGTATTACAAAGGTAATATTTTTTAGTTTATGTTTAAAAGGGGTGGAAAGGAAAGGAAAAAATGGAGGTAGAAAAGTAATTCTGTATTTTTTCAGCTGTGTGTGCCAACTTGGCAACCAGTGCAAATTAGTGAAATGTTACCAGTGACCCCTTTCCTCATCAAAGATGAATAAATTAAGTGAGGTAGAAAATTTAACATGAAATGTACAGTAGAATAGCAGAAACTCTTGTGACCCTCCTTGCTAGGAATTCTGTGCCTCTGGATTTCAGTTCTTGTGGTGGCAGGCAGAAACACGAGACACTTCAGCCCTGACTTGATCCACACAGTGAGGGCTGAAAGTGGCAGCTGCCCATGTGAATGAGCAAGGGTTGAATTCATCCACTGTAAATTATGCATTCAAAAGAAGCTTAACAGCAAGTTATTTTGGAATTTGTCACATTTATATCCTAGGCTTATGAGATGCTGTAGCACCTGTGCCTTGAGCAGTTGCACACCTTGTTTATGGATGTTTCTTTTGATACCATTCCCACAAATCACCCTAAAACTGCAGTGATGTTCTCAGGCATCTTCTAGTGGTGTTGGAGGTGTGGAGGTGGCTGAAGGCTGTTTTGATGTGACAGCTGAAAGACAAACTAAAGTTTTCTCTCTGCCTTGAGATTTTGGAACTGTGCTTCAGGAGTCAATGTATCATCCATCTATATAAAGATCAGATACAGATGGTGGCATAGAATAGCTGCAATATGGACAGATTATTTTTACTCAGTTGTGTGTGAATGGATTCTATTTAAGTTACTGTGTTGTCTACTTGGATTATGTATGTTAATTTTTTACATTCAAAAAACGTGTATATCTCTGTCTGTGCTAATTCTCTGTCACCTATACAAAAGAAAGTGTGTGAATAGTAAAATTCAGTTTTCACCCTGCTTTTCCAGCCCAAGACCAAAAAACCCACAAGTTAGGATTTTAAGCTACCCTGAAGTGAATGAAATTAGACTCCATTGGTTTGGCATGTTATCAGCTGATGCTATTGTTACCCATGAAAGCAGAGATAAATTTTGAATACCACAGTGCACGGGAGCAGCGAGGGAGGCCCGAGCAGAGCATCAGTCAGTGAAAGCTCCTCATCTTACTGCATTGCTGGCACAGAAAGGAGAAAAGTTCGGTGTATAATTTTAATGCTTTTATACTAACATTGGTTACAGAATCTAAACTCTGTCTTAATTTTGCAGAATGGGTTTGCATGAAATCTGGAAGTGTGGGATGGAAGCTGTGCCCCAAAGCACATTGTGGTGTGTCACTGGTGAGCTGGGGACAGGACAGGGATGTTCATTTCAGTGCACATTTTCTCATGAAGGGGGAGAAGCAAAGTGTGAAAGCTGACAAGCTGGGGTTTGCTGTTCACACTGAAAAATACATGCATATCTATGGATGGGAAATTTCCAAACAAGCTCTTAGGGATGCATAAAAATAATGAAATGCTTATGGTCTGATAAGGGCATGTATTAACTTCTGATTTGGAACAGGCACGTTGGAATCTGATTCTTGTTTTGCTACCAGCAATGAGCTATTTCTAATTTTAGTGGTTTGTATGGATATTTTAAAAAAAATGAAACCAAAATGTATAAAATGGCTGCATCTTTACAAGGGTATTTGCATGCAGAGTTTAATTAAGATGTGGTAATTTTAAGATTTTTTACAAGAAAAATAGTATTTAAAGTGTTTTATAATTGATGAATCTACTCATTAAATGAAAAAGATTATGAAATAAAATTTCTAATTAAACCAAAATGTTTAAATAAGTTCTTAGTGTCTAAATTAAAATTTTTAATTGAATTTAGGTCATATCCATAGCTTTAGTTGATGTAAAAGTATAGAACTGGCAAAAATTAAGTAACTGCATTTTTGAGACTAGGAAATGCAGCAAATCAGCTTTTTGCAATAGAAAAATTTTGTACATACTGTACATTTTAATGTTTATCTCATTTGAATTCCTTGCACAAAAAAAGAAAGAGAGATGTTTTATAAATTAGAAAACTGAAAAGCAAACATAAACCATAGGAAGAACTTTGTCTGATGTTTAAACACAAACATTAAGTAGCTGCACAGCCTTGACATCAAACTAAGAAACCTATAATTATGCACTGGAAGTAGAAGTAAAGCTGTTTTCACTAAGTTCTAAAAAAAACCACATTGCAGATAATCCTCTTCTGATTTTTACCTGATTAAAAAAATCTAGTGAACAAATGGAAACCTGTGATTTCAGAATTTTCCTTTGAGATACTTTCCTAAATAATTAGAGGAAATAAAAATAGTCATCTACTTAAGTATTTTCTTTGTTGTATCTTTTTGTGAGTGGTTCTGGATACTGTTCCTTTTTCCCTCCTACACTAAGTTCTTCAGTCTTTTGTCCCTTATTAACTTTCCCAAATCAACATCCAAAACACCTTTCTGAACTGCTGCAGCAGTCAAGTAAGCCCAAATGGTTCTTATTCTTGCACCACGAAAAGCTTTCTAATATGGAATTATTGGGTTATCCACTTAGGTTTTAACTGTTCACCTAACTTTTGATATTGTCCTATTTCATTGCAAAATCAATTGTTTATTTCTCCTGAACTGCTGTAATAGAGAACCTCTAACAAAAATTGAATTAATGCATTTGAATCCATGCTCTCACCACACAAACTGGATTTGCAGCATCTCATTCTCAGATTAAGATATATCGCTTCAAAAGTCTGGATATGTTTTACCTAAAAGCCCACATGTGAATTAGCACACTTAGTAATATTAGCAACACAACAACAGTGTTATCAATCTTATTATTAATGCATTTGTAATGGGTTTTGTTGGAGGCAGAGGAGATGCTGACTGTTGTGTTTGTGCAGTGGCACAACCATTCCATAATCAAGGATTACTTATAAACATGAACTTATTAGAGTGCCCTTTTTCCCCTTTGAGTCTGTCAGAGCCACAGAGACCAGCCTTGAGATTGTTCCTGGCTGCCACACAAACCATAGCTGAGGCCCTTGGCTGGGCATGGGTTTAGTGCCAGAGCACTGAGCTGTTTGGATGGAGGTTCCTGGATGACTCTCTGCAAACCCACAATGTTCATTTTGCTGTTCTGTTCATGAATGTCTCAGAGCTAACCTTTCTGGTTACCTTTCTCTTTTTAATCTAAATTTAATCCACTCCATTCTATGATTAATTTGACTGAGTGGAATCCTGTGGTTGTGAACAGCCTTCTATTTTTCAGCTGGGGAAAAAAAAGGTTATAAAATAGGTCTTTTAATGTTTGCATTCCCTTTGATTGCATACAGTGTCCTTACATTCAGTAAATACTTCTGTAGCACTTTTCAACTTTAGTCCTTGCAGGCTATCTACTTAACATTCTCTCAATGATGTTAACTTGTGCTTTATGAGGTCAGAGGATGTCAGCAATGACTTTATATGATTTTCTTTTTCAGAATTAGCTATTGATTAACTGATTTTATAAATGCATTTCTGTGACATTTTGTCATCACTATCTTCATGATTTGATTTAAATAAAAGCACTTCTCTTTTTTCAGGGCAACCTTTAGCATTCTGTGTGGAAACTGGTTTGCATTTTCGTTAGAGACAGATCTAAAACCAGGTGGCAGTTCAGAATTTTTGAATCATGCAATCATCTTTTACCCCAAATGAAGTTTGGGAATATCCCATGAAATAATGGTATATATAATCAGTTATCAGACTGTATCATGTACAGGTTCTTCTGCTGCAGCTGTCCTTGTTATTTTCTTTCTAACAAATAACTAAACCTGATGAGAGAGTGTACAATATTTATAATAATTTAGAGTATATGTCACTATTAATACACACTGATTTTCTGGACTGTTCTAATACTCTCAGTAACTATCTAAAGAAACACCTGTTAGCTAAATATTTTACTGCAATTCTGAATAATTGTGTAGGTGAATAATTACCCTAATAAGGTTAAAATATGTTGTTAATGCAGTGTGAGTTTAAGTTGTCAATTCAGTGCATCACCAGAGTCCTCTGGAAAGTGAAACAAATATTAAGTTTTTCAGAAAAGTCTGCAGATAGTGGCTCTTGGAAAAACCAGAGCCTTCCAGGTTTTGAGAAATACTTCTTATCTTTCTTGTATTTCAAAGAACATGGGATTATTCAGAAAAATGCACTGTATATGACTGTATTTGCTATCCATCTTATACTGCATGGAAAAAGAGCACTTCTTTTTCCTTGCTGTGAAGTTTTCAGTAAAGATCACTGAAATCTTAGCACATCTGCTGCCTCCACACGCTCAGGGCCGTTTTGGGTTTTTTGTCTAGGCAAGAATTGTACACCTAATTTTAAGTTCTTTGAGATATGGTGTGCAGATATTTGTAAACCTTCTCCCAGATGACCTTTTTTGGGGGAGGGGGATTGTTTGTTTTGTTTTTTTTCTTTCTTTCTTTCTTTTTTTTCTTTTTGTTTCCGGAAAGGTGGAAGTGGTGAGAGACCGTTAAAGCAGTGGTTAAGAAGGTAGGTGTCTGTGGGTATTGATGGGAAATAGTCGTTAGAGGAAAGCTGCATCGCCACACAGGAAGAAGCACAAAACTCTTGAAAGCGTTTTCTCCAGCTGTTGCAGAAGAACAATTTAGACAGTAGAACTTGAAAGCCACAGATCTTATACTTCGTTCCTAGCTGAGAGTCCTTCCAGAAAAAGGACTGATTAGCTGCAGTCTTTTAACAGCTCCCTCTCAAAGGCTCAGCAGTTTCACAGAAAAGATGGGTTTAACAGTAGGGAAACAATAAATTGCAAAAGTGTAATCATATTTATATAGGATGGCCTTTAAGCTTTGCAATGAAAAACACAAAGCTATAACAGAAAATAGTGATCTTTGATTTTTGAAACAGAATATGGCTCCGTAATTTATTACAAACCTGCTTGCCAATAAATAGCAGCTAGTGAAACTTCCAAAAATTTGCATTTCAAACCATTTCTGAGTGTAATATTCTTTCAGGTATTTTGCGTTAAGGGCTGGGCAAAATTTCTCTGTGACTTGGAGTCATTCAGTTATCTGCAGGAGCTGTGAGTTGACAGCTCGGTGTTCCTCTTTCTTCCCCCACTTTCCTTGGACTGTCCCAGAAACTAGACGGACTATTTTTCCCATATAAATGTCCAGTATTCTGTCATCAAGTAACTTCATCACTTATTTCCCATGACATATTGTTGGTAGCTATTCCACTTCTAAAGGATTGCCCACTAGCACCCTTGGAATAAATATTTGCAACTTTTCTTTGAAGTATGTATTTGGAGACAAAGCAGACCAGCATGCACTTTAAGCCAATATTTTCCTTTCAAGTGAGATTTAAGGGAAGCAATATTATAGTTTATAAGGGTAGTACACGACTCACTTAACTGATGGCACATTTTATAGCCCTATTTCTGTTACTGACCTGTTACATCACCAAATATCAGCAAGATATTTCATCTTTGCTTTTGTCCTTTCCAAGGCAAGGGTGGTCACTATTTTTTTTTTTTTTAATCTGCATATTTTGAAGGAACATTTAATAAATTCTGTCTTGTGTAGTGAATGTGTGTTCATCTGTGATGTCATGTCTTGCAGTGTATCTTTCATCATAATTTTGCAGAATTTAGGGGTTTTTTTGCAACATCTTAGACTGGCATTTGTCAATGGAAAGCAGCCTGTACTCCAAGAAGAAGCTATGTCCCGTTGTGCTCAGACACCCAAACTCAGCTCTCTCAAGCACACAGGAGCTTCTCCTCCTCACTGATGGAGAAAACAAGCTGCATTTGAGGTGGTGTTGTTTTAGACACATTCTGAAGCAAAAACACAACCCAAAAATATTCTTTGAAAACTAACCCCCCTCTAAGCCTATAGCAGTCTCAAATATTCAAGCTTTTCTTTCATGCTCCCTCTGTACTGCAAACCTCATGTTTCTCTATGTGCTATGTATTTCCATAACTTGATTTATAATAGTTGGGTTTGAGCTGCTTATGACATCCTGCATTGATAAACGTTTCTAATTTAAGTGGTATACATTTTATCTAGGGGCAATATGCATAATTTTATATACTAAAGGATGAAGAAGGTAGAGATGTGATAGTTCACACATATTGAGAGGCACGCACTGGCGAACTGTGCTATAGTGAGAAGCTGGGGGGCCTAACTGAGAAAGAGAAACCTAATGATGCCAGACAGGATTATTTTGGTCATCTTTGGTATTCAGGATTTCAAGGCAGTAATAGACCAAGGAACTTATAAGTAATCTTGTTTGCAAAATAATCTGTACTTCTACTGTAGATTACTTTGGTCATTCCTACCTACAGTCACTGGAAATGAGGCACATGTGGGTTTTAGATGATATTGTTTTGGCACTATTCTTTGGAAGGAGGAGACCATGGTACAATTGCTTAGAAAAAGGCTCCTGAATGGCAATAATGCCAAGAAGCTTTGTCTTGACTAGACAAGGCTAAGCACATGTATGTCAACTGAAGAGAAGGACCCAGGATAAGGCAGAACGCTGAACAGTCTGTAGTTCTTTATGTAGATATTTAGCCTCTGCAAGAATAATATTAGAAAAAACAACTTTTCTACAGTGTAGACAACCCCAGAACTATAAAAATACCTAGATGACAATGCATTTGGTATGCATTAGCTTGACTTTAGTGTCATGACCCAGAAACACTCTCTCATATTGACAATCTGGTTTTTTATGTAAAGGAGAAAAGTAATGGGGCTAGTATATACCTACCATAGTGCAGATGTTGCTATTTGATACCAAAAACCAAATTGACTACTCTGTCTTTACTGGAAATCCTAGTTAATGTTTTGCTTGTGTTAATATTTCCATGTGCTGATCCTCTTGGGCAACACCTCAAAGTACTTGTGTTTCATTGCTAAAAAATTTTAGTCTTGTTGAGAATCATTGGGATTTGAATTTTTGAGGTTGGTTGTTATGTTTTGTTTCAAGTTTCACCAATTGCTACATCAGAGCAATACATAAAACAAGGGATTTAACTTATCTGGGCAGATATCCAGAAGGTATGTGGTCTGAAATATGGGAAGCAAGACATGACTCTCTTCTCTGCCAGAGATACCAATGTCATTTTGAACAAGCCATTTAATATTTCTGTTCCTCACATCTCCAGTGAGGAAAGGAAAATTGTGGTAGTTCTCTGCTTGGAAATACCACCTTTCAGAGGCCACTGAATTTATACTTGTATGTCGAATATCTTTGGTTGCCTTGTTTTTCAGACAATTTGTTCCTGCATTCTGAACCAGTATTGTAATTTTGGAGAAGAGAGTCCTGCTGAGGTCTGCACCTTGTTGGGTACATCAGGTGCTAATTCAGTTCTCAAAGAGTCATCTGAGAAATATTTTAAAGGCAATGAAATTCCATGAATTTGTTATTTTAACTCTTCTAATTCAACCCCCAAAAGAAAATGAGTACCAAAACTTCTGTCCTTTCCACAGTGGGGGTGGGATGGGAGGTGATGCTCTTCTGTGTCTGTACACTTCATACACAAGTATGATGACACACTAGAGATGTGTATTCTTATATGAGCAGATGGTATCTGTCCATAGCTCAGGCAGCCTGTGAAAGCCAAAAAACTTCTGAAAATCTTCCAAGAATAATGACTTGTTCCCCAAGACAAACTTATTCAGGATGCAGTTACCAGACAGAATTCAACATTCTGTATTAAGAGAAGCTGTTTGAGCAAAGGCAGTTATTACATGCTATGATGTTTCGAAAATGAAATTGATGGATTCTTCTCACGTCTGGAGCAGACACTAATGGAAACTCCTGTGAAAGTGTTGAGACCATTTGAAGGAGCCGCTCGAGAGCTGACTGCTGAAACAGCACAGCTCAGCCAAGAAATACCACCAGCTCTTACTCTGGGACTGTTGATGCATGATTCCTCTCCTCCCCACCATCCATAAAGTCATCCAATGAGGAATCCTATTTGTTGCCAAAACATTTATGGGAAAAAAAAAAGATGTTGCATACTATTTAAACCACTTTTTTCTGGTTTAGAGAAAACTTCTTTTCTGTTTTTATAAAGTTTGCTTTCAAATCCTTTTCTTTGAAAAACTGGTGGAAATTCAGTGTCAAGGGTGTAACAAAACTAAGTGACCACAGATATCTGAAGGGTTGGGGAACACTCATATTCTTCTGGCTGCCACTTTTTCCAAAAATTCCCTTTGAAACATTGCTCAAGGGGGTAGGCAGACAAAGTTTTAGTTGTCAAAGCAAGCAAAAGAGAGTCACATACTCTTGCTGTCCTTAGCCCTTGCTAACTCATTGAGCCCAACTTAAAGCAAAATTCAGATACTTGTCTGCTGGGATTTCAAATAAACCATCTGGCTAACTAATGTGATAATTAAGTGTCTTGAATTCCATCCCACTAAATTGTCATTTAAAACAACAGTGACAACACTTTAGTAGTTGAAGCTTTTTTAATTTTACTTTTTTTTTTTAATTCTATGAGGGGTCATATTTAAATCTCAAAGCCTGGGTAGCTGGGCTGTCAGACAGACTCTTCATTTTGAACTGCTGACACACATTAGTTAAAATTTCATGGATGCTATAAAGGACTAGTTAATTACTTGTTAAGCAAAACAGAACCCCCCAATACTAAACGTAAAAACTTCAATGGGCCTTCTTTGGAAAATATTCTTGGTTATGCGCATGTATTTATTATTCCTTTATTTCACTGGATGGGTAGGGTAGAGTTCTCTTCTTTGCAAACTGCTCATAAACTCTATGCAGTTATATTTGTTTTGTGGTTGTTCCCTGTTGACACTTAGATCTATTTGAAAATACATAGCTAAAATTCTGAATTTTTTCAGTACAAATGGTGAAATTTGGAAGAATTTAATATATTTTAATGCTATATAAATATTGTGGAGTAATAAAGTTGTAGAGCACTGACCAAGCATTGGGCCAGCTCTGAGGTACAAGATAAGGACACAGGGCTGAAGCCAATTTCACCAATGTTTCCTGTTTACACAGACCCCTCTGAACACAGTACAAGCTGTTCCTCACAGTACCCACCGATGGAGCAGTTGGAGAGCTGTTGAGTGAGTGAAAAGTGCTGGCTTAAACTGATAATTCTAATAAACTTGGTGAGGAAACTTGTGATAAAGTGTTACTGGAAAAATAAAATCTTTATGGTTTCTATTGATTTTTGTGATTGGCACAAAAAGAGTTTGATTTTTGTGGAAATCACATAACTTGGACATGATCTTAGTGAAGTGTTAGCTGATGGGTGTACTTTTGTGTCTAAGACCAATGGACTGTTCCCTTTTAGCTGACATGTTTTAGGGAATAAAATGAATCCTGTATTTGATATAAAAGTCAGAATTACACAGGTGCTGGTTTGAAATTACTTACTGTCAGTCACCAGAGTGCTCCTAATTAACCAGGGAGTTTGGACTAGAGGAACCCCAGTGGTCCCTTTCAATTTTACCCATTCTTTAACTGTGATTTCTGGTCATTACAATGGTGAGGAGGTGAATGCAATTATCAAACACAGGATGGGAAAAGTCTGTAAAAATGTCATTGGTATCTATATTTAAACCAAGCATAGCAAAATGCAGTTTTGAGCAGGAAGTTGGACCAGATGATCTTCAGAGCTACTTTCCAAATTAAACCATTCTCTATGAGATGTATTTTAAGTAAACATTATCCTGACCACTGCTCTTGGTTACTTGAATGCTGAACTTCTGATGGGGAAGCTCTTTCCTTTGGTGAGTTAGGCTGGAATTAAGGAGAGGGGGAATAGAGGAGCCCAGAAGATCCAGGTAGTTGGGTTAATTACGTGGCATGTGGTAACACAATTGAAGGTCTGAACTTTGATCCAGAAAATGAGTGACCTGCTTATCTTAATCTTCCTTTATTTTTGATCGATAGTGCAAGGCCCATTTGTTTTTGATGTGTGACAACAACAAATTATGGAACATCAAAAAAATGCTGTAAACCTGGCAATTCCTGGTTTCTTGCAGCCATACTCAACTGGACCTTAGACTTTATGTAGTGCTATTATTTCCTTTTCTCTCCTGACTGTACTAGAGAATTGCTTCATGATATTTCTTTCAAATCATGTCATTCTTATTAGGAATGTCTATTAATTATTTCAACATATGTTGAAATATGTTGTGATATATATGTACGCATGGTTTCACAAATATTTTATGAAAATTATTATTTATATTCTACTCAAAACTGGGCTGAAGGAGTGGTGGCTGAAGGAATATGGTGATCTAGCCAGTTTAAAGCCCATACCAAAAATATGAAAAACAGTCACAAGAATTTTAATAAGAAAGCATAAATATTTTTATGTTCTGTGGGTAGATAGACATAGGGTAATAATAGGTGTGAAAATCTTACTTGTTTCATTCTTCAGCTGTAGTAAAGTAGAAAAGGGGCAGATAGATACTGCAAAGTAAATTTACAAGAAATTTTTTCTAGGGAAGAGTGAAATGTTGAAATCTTCCATATCCTAATTGAATTTCCAAACCAAAGGTGTCTATAGAAACAACTTCTTCTGTAGCCAAATAAATTTTTGAGATCAAGAGACTACGTAGCTCATGGCTTGGCTCTCAAAAAATGAGAGCCATGATTTCAGTCGGCCTGGGATAAAGTGCCAAAAAAATAGCTGCAATTCTTACTGGTGCTGTGACTGTAGCTCTGAACAAACATTGATGAGACAGTGTTGCAGAAGTGAGATGGAACCAAATGAGGACACATATTTAGGAAAAACATATTACAATTTACAGTCCGGTCCTGAACTGAATAGTTATCATATGGTGCTAATACCCATTTCACTCTTCTGTAGAGCAGGTCTGGGATTTAACATCTTGAGATTGGCTTAATCTAAAACATATGTGTTTTCTTTTATTTCACATATGTGTTCTGCATTTCCCTTTTTCTAAGAGCTAGGATCAGCATGATAATATGCTGTAATGAGAGAAATACAGAGAATTGTTGTGATATAGCTACAGAAACAATATGGGACCTACAAGAAAATGCATTATGTTCTCTTTTACGGGTTTATTTTGTTGAACAGACTGTGTTTCTATTAAGATTAGAAAGAAAAGTTTCCCCTGTTGGTCATGCTAAGTGTATGTATGTATGTCCCATCCTCAAAAAAAGCTTTAGTAACTTAACGAACATTTACTAAAATTTGCAGCAAAGTTTGAAGCAGTGTGTAATCATAAACCTTGAACATGTGTCTGTCTTCTACCATGGGAATGCTGTAAAGGCAGATTCTGTCACAAAGCTTGGGATCACTTAGATTTTTGTGGGTCTTTGTGTCTGGATCTATTTAAATCTAGCATTTTAAGACAAAGGACTGAAGGATTTTTTTTTTTAAAATAAAGGGATGATTTATAGATTAGTTTATCAAAGTGGAATAAATGAAAAGCATTTCATGTAAAGATGTCATTTCCTTTCAGTACTAAAAAATAACTCTATCCTATAATATATTCTTTTGTTATGTAGGGCTGCACTGAAGTATAGTACAAAATAAATTAATTCCCTGTCATAACAATGTGGTATATGCAATTCTAGCAGAATTGTTTGTCCAACACGATTTTCTTTCTAGTCAGAAACCCCCTAACTGCCACGCTGAAACTGTCTTTTCTGGCAAAAGAAGCTCCCTTGATCAGTGCTACATACCCACAAGGGATTTTCTTTTGTCTTCTTTGGTCATAAGGTTGTCTTACTGTGTGAAACTAGTTCAGTATGGTAAATGAAGTCTCAGCTGAAAACTCATTATGTAGCACAGTGCCTCTCCCCAATGTGTTGTTTCCTTTTGCTAGAACCTCTGCTTTTAAAGTGAATATGGAAAGTACATTTGAACTATAAACAGTCTGTGAAGGAAAATCCAGAAAAGAGACTTGCTGTTTTTTCCTAAAAGGAATCAAACATCTTTCATGTGTTTGAACCGTTACATTTGCATAGAAACTCCTCTTTACCCTCGTGAGAATGCTAGGGAATTTATTGGGTGTATTTGAGCATGCTCATTGGTTTTAGGAAGTAATGACAGAGGTTATCTAAACGAAATCTCCTATTTGATCTAACCTACAGCTTTCTTTAGTCTTCACAAGACTGCAAACATAAAATTCTCTTTTATTATAAGAGGCACATAACAAGTCTGGGAAGACCATTAAATTCTGCTGTATAATTAATATTGAACATAGAGTCTCTGTGCTGATACTCTATATGGAAAGAGCTGGAAAAGAAAATGAATAAGCCCCTGGTATCATCCTTCACAAATTGAGTGGAGGAAAAATTTCAATACCTGGTTGTAGGCAGACACTTAGGTGGTCACCTGCTGTGCTGCCTCAGGGGCTGAGCCTGGTTGCTGAGCATTGACCAAATACACAGTGAGGCAGAGGGATGACCATGCAGCCACACCTTCACCAGAATGTCAAATGTATAATGGGAAAAATGTGCAGCAGTGCCAGCTCTTCTCTTCCTTATTTTCCTGGTTTTACAGGGTATCCTTTGGGGGGTTGTCTTACATGTGTAGATCAAGCTAGAAAAGTCTAGCCTAGACTGGCCTCAAGAACATTATTATCTGAAGCTTTTCTGCATCCAAAATGGAAATCCTTATGCAGCCTGCACTTCAGTGCAGCATGGCCTTTGCTGAAAGAATAGTACACAAGATGCACACTGTTTACCAGTAGTATACAGTGATCAATTTGGTTGGTCTGAGATGATACCCCTAAGTGGCATTTGCCAAATAAAAGTGATTTGTGCTTTGGTCTTAGACTGTTACTGCTTAACCAGAGGAATTCTTTGCAGCAGGCTCTAAATCTACATTCAGAAACCTTATAGAAACATTCTTCAGATAAAGAAATTCACAATGAATATTTTGTAGTAGTGCTGTCCAAATTGAATTTCCTTGGCCACTGTGTTGCATGAAGTATGAATGTATAGTTTTATTATTCACTGGACGACTATTTGAATTTTATTTAGCAAGTGGGTTTTCCAGTGCAGAAATACATGTTCTAAAGACAACCCAAAATTTATTTTTTGTTGGATTATTTTTATTGGATTTGTGTACAAAGGGAGTGGGTAGCAAGGAAAGATTGTTATAATTTCTTCTGACTGACTATTAAAATGTACAAGCTTAATTTTTTTGCCAATGTATTGTCATGTGACTTGAAAACATTTAATGATGGCTAAGATTGTGTTATTATATATACACAAATTTACATGTACTATATGTTTGTCAATCTCTTTGTTCTCTGAAATGAACGAAACAGGAAACTGCATGTCAGGTCCTTTGATGATGTGTTGTCTTATCACAAGTAGGAAAGTCTGCAGTCCAGTCACTATTTTTTTCCATCACCTGTATTCAGATATTCTATGTCCAAACTACTCCTACATTTTAGAAGTCAGCATAAATCTATCCCATACAAATACTTCATTTATATTGCTATGAGAAAAGCAAAAAAAATTAGTCTTAGTTATTCTGAGTTAAGACAGTATTTTAGCAAAAGAAAACAGTTTCAGACAGAAACATAAACATGCTTTAATATCCATATGGTTCATCTTGCTGAGAAGCTAGGGAAAGCTTGATTCTTTACATCCATTTACAAGTATTTAAAACCCTTCTAACTTCTAAACTTTTCAAACTTTAAAACCTTTTTAGCTTTTCAACTATTCAAAACTTACATTACAGGAAACTGCCTTGGCAATGAATGAATAATTTATGTGATGGGATTCCATGCTCAAATCCTTGCTTCTGCAAATTATATGTGTGATTTCAGGAAATGTAGCTCTTCCTTATTAAGAGGTTGTTTCACATTGGATAATAAGGCATTTTAACAATTGTTTTTTTACGCCATCTGTTTAAATAGAAAGAGTTGTTTGAGGTTTTTTAAGCTTGACTTTGCTTCTGCCTTATCTCTGAAGAGAGCTGCTGTGCAAGAGAAAAAAGTGGATCTATAGAAGGTACTGCGAAGAGAAAACAAAAAATAGGAAAAAGAAAGAAATCATCAAAAATAGAGAACCTATATTTTTCTTGTAAAGAGGGTGGGTTCATGATTTACAAGTTAGAAACTCGAGCAAGAGAAGGACCGACTGGGCTGTCAGACTGACAATTGTGTAGCAAGCAGTTAATCCAGGCAGGCCCTTGGGACATCATCTGCTCCTCCTCTCAGAGACTGCACAGCACTTCTAATACCCTGTAACAAGCTTAAACCCATGATAAAAGATCTGTGGTCACAATTACAGTGTGCCACAGGAAGCAGGCAGGACACTCAGCAGCTTTATTGCTGTCACAGGACACAGCACTTGCTGCGTAAAATTTCCAGGTGAGCCTGAGATGCAAGGCTGGGTCTGTGTGAGCAGGGGAGTCCCTTCTTTTTCTTCTGCCAGGCAGCCCTGTGCGGAAATGCCTTCCTGGCTGCAATCTGGCAATCTGTAAGTGCTTGAGCCAAGTATCACACAAACTTCAGGGATTTTTATATCAGCCAAAGGGTTCTGTTCCTATTTCTAGCTACAGCTACATTTCTTCAGAAAAATACCCCAGGAGTTAGCTAATGTGTCACCTTGGGGAAAGTGCTGGGGGAGAATGGGTGATGGAAAGAAAAGCTGCTAGGTCCTGCAGCAATCAGTGAGAGTGCTGAAGCAAGGGGGAATGCAAGCTTGATACAAAGGTTCCATTGAACCATTTTGTCACCACCCTCACAGGATATACTAACAAACTGTGTGGTTTTAGAAAAATGCTTTCTGTCTGCAGAGAGGTGCCTCTTGTTCCATACCCCTCCCACCAAGCAGTTAGGTCAGACATATGAGGCTCTCTGGGTTTTGGTAGCTGTGGCCATAAAGTATGGGACTAGAAAGAGATGTAGGAAGGGGATTTTCCATGTTTTGCTGAACATCAAAGCCAATCCACATCTAACATCAGCAGCTGGCTTCTGTTATGGTTGAATGAAACAAAAAACAGAATTCAAGAACACTTGTATCATTAGGATAGTCTCCTCATTAAACACTTCAAAAATACTTGTGTAATAAAAAGCTGAAACCAAATGTTAACTGCAAGTTTATGATATTTAAGTATTTTTCTTTTTGAATATTTTTGAGAGAGGCCTGTTTTGAAATAAATAATGCTTGACCAAATAAGTTTTTAAGGTGATTGCTACTCATGCATATATTAATATTGACTTGTTTTAATTAATACTTTACTTCATTGAAACTAGTATGTATTTGCCTGGCTTTGGAATTCCTAAGCTGCTCTGAACTTTAGGAAAACAGATGATAAGGTCATATGGTAGGCGATTATTAACAACACCTTTGTAGCATTAACACTGAAGTTGAGCACCTTTTTATACCTGACACTCTGCATTCCTATTTTTGTTATTACCTTAACATGTGGTAACAAGACTGTGACAGTGCAACACAGCCAGGCTCTCTGCACAGGCCTGGGCAAACAACAGCCTACTAGGTTTTTTGCCTTTCTCACCAAAACACTGGTAATTTGAATTCACCCTTAAAAAGTTTAGTGCCTCTGATTGTTAAATCAAAACCTGTTTATTAATCAGTGTGTTTGATACGTGTCTAACTCTAGATGCCTGGTTCTCATTACTTCAGATATTTAACTTGAATGATTGGTCAATTCCCATGAATGATTTAAAGAATTTGATATAAGCTGAAATAAGTTAAATGCCTAATTTTAAGCATAGATAATTGAGTGACCCACTTCCTTTCTGCTTAAGACATTCAAAGAGGCTTAATTTCAGTTTCTGATGGATGTGTTACCGTTTTATCCAACTCTCTTAATCCCAACCTTATATAAACCACACACTGGTGTATTTCTAAGCAGACAGAGATGGGAGTCTCTGTGTGTACTTTCAGAGAGTGAATGTCATTTGTCAGCCTGAAAACTTTGACTCGGACTCAGTGGTATTGTTCCTTGGGCCTGGTGGGGGTCCAGCATCCTGCAGGTGGGTGCAGAGGAAGCATTCCTTGTGCACTGTCTGACAGAGGGTGATGGAGCTTCTGGGCAAAGCAACTGCTCCCCTGGCTTTCAGTGTGGCAGTTCCCAGGCCTTAATCCTCTTGCTTCCCATATGAATTGCTGTATAACTCAGTGGGCTTACATTCAGAAAGGAATGTTTTTATCACTGTCTTAAAGAAGTACCCTTTCAGTGGTACTGTGATCCTTGCCTTCAGTGATGTTATGTCCTCTCCACACTAGCTCAGAAATTCTGTAAGCCCACAACAGCAGAAGGTCAGCTCTGAATCCAGACTTTTCCCAGTGTGAGAAGCTCACTCCTTGGATTTCAGCTCCACCCACTCTAGAAATAAAGGCCAAATGCTAAGATTCAAGGGGGATTGGGCTTGTACAACTGGAGTTGAGTGATGTGTAATAGTCTGTGACTGCTTTCCAGTTCTAAAGATAGTGATTCTTGAGCTTTGATGGAAATAACTCTGGAGCACAGCTATAACAAGCATCAATTCAGTGTGGCTCAGTGCATTTTAAAGCATTGCCTTATCGGAAGCTGTGCCATCCAGTATGTGGCTTACTCAAACGAGTCTTTCTATGAACATCAGAGTGCAACTTTATGGATCCTGTAAATCCAGTGGATTTACATCCCACATCATTTAACTCCTTCTGCCCTTTTCTTTTGTTTTCTTTCACTTATCCTGCTTCTTAGTCTCTGATTGCTTTGCTATGCTGCCAGGTATCCCCATATCTCTTCACCTTGCTAGGCAGAAAATAATACTGCAGAATTATTAGTATATTTGGTAACTGTGAGTGTAACATAAATGATAGTATAGGTTTTCATCTCTAAAAATTTAATGCAAGTACCAAACAAACTGAAATATACTAAAATTTTTGTCAGGTTTTCTATTGTCTTTTCCCTGCAATCTTTGACGGGGAATCCAGATCTTAAATTATAGCAGCTCTGAGTAAATGAATTAGAGTTGTGAAAGCTGAGCATATTGAAAAACTAAGCAGCAAATAGTTCTCTGTAGCACTTAACAGCAATGGCAGATTTAGAGAAAATGTCTGTCTGCTTTCTGGAGGTGGTATTAAAGCACTTAACTTCTCCTTTATTAGAGGGAATGAGGAAGCTTTTATATCAAAAGTGATGATACTTTTTCAGCCTCAGTGAAATTTTACAAAGCTTTTGTGAGCTTTACTATAGCCATCAAACAATGGAAGTTCATACCATATCCTAAGTTTGTATACTGTATTTCAGGTTCAAGTGATATTCTGGAAGCCCTCAAGCTTTTTCAGAAAATTGACTTGCGTTTTTTGTGCATGAGCACTTTTCCAATCTCCTTTACAGTAAACTTTTTGATTGCTGAGAATTTTTGTCCATCATGACTAAAATCATGTAAGTTATTTTTTTTCCTTTCCTGTCTAAGCCAATTCATTTCATGTTTGAACCAAGATGCCATTTTTTTCCAAAGGCTGTAGATGCTAGCAGTGTCAGTTAAGAATGTAGGCGCAGCAAAAATAAGATCAGTTAAATAATATCAGAAATAAATTTGGTTAGACTTTTACAACAAAAAAAGGACATTATCTTTATATGGAGAAGTTCTCCAGTACCACTATGTTAATAAATTGCTTTATTATTTTCTTTCTTTCCCTTTTAAGGCCTTATGATTACAATTTTATTCTCTAACACCTAAATCTAGTTCTGAATCAAGTACAGTAGCTCAATAGAGCACCACACATTAAGATCTACATTGGATTTCACATGACAGGCTTTACATTTGCTGAAGGCTTGGAGGCTGTGGTTTTAACAGTCATCTCACATTTTGGTTGAACACAGTTTGATGCACGTCTATGAAATTTGTGTTTTGCTCACACAGGGGATGATTCAAGTCTACAGCTGTCGCAAACAGTATGTAGGACCTAATTTATGAATAAGCTGTCAGTTACTATAATCCCAAAATAAAAACAAATTGCAATCACCAGAGGAAATTGGTATGAAACATAAGAGTGGAACAAAAATTAATCCCATTAGTATTAAATTTGGACACAGATTTGCTTTAGAAAATTAGTGTACCTACCTCTGCCTCAACTTGCATTATTGCAATTGAATCTTTGTAAAGCACACCTCACCTATGAATCTAGAATTTTGAACATTTGAATGGTATTGTTTACCCTTAAAAATATAATGATTCATTTACAATGATGTTAAAATAGCTATAATGCTAAAAACAATGCAGTCACCTAATCATGTTGTTGTCTCTGTATTTGTCCTCAATCTGCATGTAAGACAAACACTAAAAATACCATGCAAAGAAGTAACCCTTCCATAGCTAAGATCGGGGTTCCTCAAGAACTTAAGAAATGCAGCAATCCTTTCTGAAAGTGTCTGACGTTGTCTCCTAAGGCTGAGATAGAAGCATCCAACACAGAATGTACTTTGTAGCAGATTTAATTATGTCACCCTTTTGTGGGCAGTACTCTTACCATTTGGCCATAATACAGCTTTATTCATTTATTTACAGTTTACTGATGTAACATTTCAGATGGTCAAGTGACATTTCTAGTCTTTTTCCAAGTGTGAAAATAAGCACGAAGTGCCAATTTTTTAGAAGTGCTGATGCACTGAAGTATTTTGAAAGCTATTATTTGAGCCAACAGTATGTGTTAATGCCCAGATAGTAGAAAAATATATGTATTCAGATAAATATGAACCAGTTAAATATATATGTGTGATATATAAATAATTAAGCTAGTACTTGGTGAGGAGTAAAAACATAATGATTTGACACCAAAGAAATGTACAGAATTAGACAGCCATTTTATTTACTGAAGTAAATAAACTTCAGAAAATGCCACAAGAAGCCTATTTATTTAGTAGCAGTATCTATGATTTTGGACTTTTTAAATGCTTCTCTGGAATAGTACTTTTGGCTGTGTGAGTGTCATTATGCTTTATCTCTGAATCTTAATTTCTCATCTAGATTCAGAGCTTCAACATGAATGCAGTTACCCTGTTTTTCCTCTCTCTGTGTCACTTGGGTAACCATCTCCACCCTTATCCTATTCTTTGAGAAGAAACTTTACCTGAAAGCCTCTTCAGCCAGAGCTTCAGAGGTACAAAGGTGTCTCCTCATCATATAAATTAACTTCTTCTCTCATGCTCAGAGCTTGTCTGACAGCCCAGTGGGACTGAGAGTGTGTGTGTGGTGGCACATGTGCTGAGGCTGCTGCAGGCTCACATCTCAAGGGGCATGTGTGCCCCAGTTTACACCAACTGTTGGGTAGAACAGTGAAATACTAATCTCATCATTACTAGCACAATGTAAGGGTTACAGTGCAAGATACTCTGGCTGGTAAGAAACAGGTGCAGTTCATAATCATCGATTTTTTGGTATGGGAAAGCTCCATCTGTAGCCATTCCTGAATGTCACGTGTTGTACAGGATTATTGTGCGGCACAGATATTTAAAATCAGAAATTACTGCATTTAAAATGAAACTAAATCTGAACAAGCTTGGAATAATATCTCCATGTGAAGTACCTGTCACCACATGATAGCAGCATGGTTTTTGTTGAAGACCAAAAGCATGCAACCTGTGTGCCTTGAAACATACATGAAACAAGAACTTTGGAAAATGGAGTATCATTGCTACAAACAAGACTGAGGAATTGTTTGAGGTAATTAAAACTGCACCACACAATAGTTAATTTGTGTATGTAACTTCACTTCCAGTTCAGCTGTCTCTGTGTACAGATCCCACAAGTGCTCTTATCTAGTTTTCTCCAAGCTTGTTCTGACAAGTTTGAATAGTGGTGGTTTGTTCTGAAGCAGTCAGTCCTTCTAACAATGCAAAGAATTAATCTTTTGTCAGTGCATACCCAGTGCAACAAAGGCGCTGTTCTGTACAGCCTGATTCAGTGGCTGTTTTTCAGCAAAGCTGATGACTGCATTTCCAAATTTTGAAAATTTCACACTGCTGACATGGCTGGAGATTTATTTTTTCTCATGTGCTCAGTGACAAATAAGCTCACAGTTAAAATTGTTACTATTTTAGAGGAGCTCATTTTTTAATTACAGTTGTTGGATGTTAAGACTATGTGCCTTACTCTATGGATATACATAATCATACTTGGTTTTATATGGCATTTAGGGGAAATGTCGTACCATTTTCTGAAATGTCTCATAATATTTAAAAAACACTTCTGGCCATAGTTTATTCTTAATTCTCAAAACCTTTAATTTATATTTTTGTATTCAAAAAGGGAATCTCAGGGAAGTCACAGTTGATTATAGTAATAGTTATCAAGATTTATTTCAGTTTATTTTATTTTAACCAGCTTTAGCATAATACCTATTTACTTTATTAAAGTTACACAAATGGTTATTTTATATCTTAATAGAAATTGTAACTTTTGATTCTTTAGATACCTACTTTCATACTGATATGTGTTCCTACATCAGAAATTGACCCCACCTCACTTTAATTATGAAGCCTTGGGTGATTTTACTTACAGATGTATGAAATATTCTCTGTCTCTGGAAGTCTCCCACCCTACCAAAAGATCTTGCTGTAGCTCATGAAAGACTATTATTACCTATAAAAATCATATTACAGGTTGTAAAGTAGTATAACTTGAAGACATATGAAATAGACTGTGAAACTTTAATTACATCTAATCTAACAGACATTGGCTGACAAAGACCAAGCTTTATTAATAATTTGCGAATGAAAACCACCAAGGAACCTGAATAGAAAGATGGACTCCTAAACTCATGACTTAGGTATACAGGGGATTCCAGGAGAAAATTATAAGCCTGTAGTAAGGATAACACTTTAGTTTAGTTTAGTTTGGGCTATTTTTTGGTTTTGGTTCGGGCTTTTTTGGGTTTTTTTTGTTTAATGAGATGTGTTTGGGATTCCAAGGATACATCTGTGTTCACATTCCCTAGAATTGTGTCTCTGCTTTGTACTGGTGTCAATGATTCAGCAGTGTCTGCAAGGAGCTGATGTTGGGAGATTCACCAGGAGTGTTTGGTTTCCCTTCCCACTTAGTCCTAGAAAAAACCATTGTGGCTGTCAATGCCTACATCCTGTGCACATCTCTGAAGAGAGAGTGTGCTGTACTTACCTTTACACCAGCAAACATTTAGTCACTTCAAACATTGGCTTTGATCTGTTATTGTAGTTGTTGTCCCCAGAGTAATCTATTTGATATTAGTCCTCAAATGCTGAGCATTGTATTTCTTCTATTTTATTCCAGAATTGGCTTGAACAATGAAAATTATGTTGGCGTGTCTTCAAACTTTTTCTGGAAATCAGAAAATTATAACAATAAAAATTCATGCAGATCTTTTGAGCAGTATAACCTCCACATTTCTTTAGTTTTAGTACCACTCAAGTGGATTTGAAGCTAATTCTTCCCTCTGGTGAATGGACAAAATTAATGACTCAGAGCTATCACTTCCACAATCTGTCTCTTAAAACACTATCTTTGAGATTTTGAATGTAGCCTTCACCACTAAGGGAATTAGAAGCTTCAGATCTTTATCTGAAGTTTCAATTTTGGTTTACCAAAAGCTTTTTCTATGAACTAGCTTAATTTAAATTTCTTCCTAAGAAAGATTTCTGCCAAAACTTTCATTCTTCTCTCTTATGGAGTTGCATGCAGACTCAAGAAGGTCTTTGTAAGATTAGTGACCTCTTGGTGACTACAAAGGTTATCAGTAATCTTACCAAAGGTATCAGTCTCAGTTGCACTTCATTGCTTTTGTGTAAAGACCCTGACATAGATGAGTGCTGAAGTAGCTGGGCAGATCCTTGGGAGCAAAAACCATGGAGACTGGTGCGAGGACTTCTAGAGGCTGCAGACTTTGAACAGAGATGAAAAAAGGGGAGCATGGGCGGCCTGCGAATTTTCTGGAGCTTGGTTTTATACATTTACAAGCTTCATCTTAATGATGGGGTTGATGAGACTGTGTTAAAGCAGTGCTGTTGTACCTTTGTCCCAGGCGTATGGTGAGAAGCTTCCAAATGGATGTAAATGATCCATTCTTCCCTTTGATGTGACTTCACTGAACACAAAGCACAGATAAAAGGTTCTCTACAGTTTATTATTAAATTACTAGGCCAAATTGGACACCCTCAGGACATACTCAGATCCTTTAAAATTTGCCAAGTGCATTTAACTGTCCGATTCCTATTACAATAGTGTTTGTTACAAGCAAATCTAGGGCCTCCCTTCTCTTACATGACAGAAGTGATTCTTTCCAAGCATCATAAAACTGCAGGTCAACAGGATTTCATTCTCTGGTGTGTTGCTTTTAGGTAAACCCAAAGCATCCTCCTTTCTGCTAAATTCTGTTGTGTTCTCTCTGACTCTCACATCTTCCTTACTGAGCTATTCAGGTCAATAGTTTTCTGGCTGGTCAGGTACTGGTGAAATGTTAAACATATTTTCAGAGGTAATTTCTTGTGGGAATAGTTCGTTCACAGTTACAGAAGGTGGTATTTAATGAAACTGGACAGAGAAATTCTTAGTAAGTCTAGACAATCAAAAAATTTTCTAAAGCGAGGATGAAAACAGACCACTGTTTTTCTGTAGTAAATAGTAGCAAACACCAAGTCCTTCTTTTGTCAAGTTAAAATATGATCATTGCATTTATTGTATTTTCATTTATTCAAAACTGTCTTCACAGGGTGAACATAATAAAGCTTTCTTAAAGATGCTTTATCATTAACCAACAGAATTTAGTAAAGAGGCTGTATTGTCTGCAGTATCAAAGGCAAATACCTATTGTCCCGCTTGGATGTGTATGCACAGATCCCACTACTGTAAAATGGAGTTACATGTCCAAGGCATATGAGGAGAACAAGAGAAAATGCCTATTTAGTCCTCTTCCTGAGCATTCAGGTTCAAGTCATACTACTGCATCAACCTGCTGGGAATCAGCTCTGTGGAAAAGAGGGGGTCCTGGTGGACAACAAGCTGTCCATGAGCCAGCAGTGTGTCCTTGTGGCCAAGGAGGCCAATAGGATCCTGGGGTACATTAGGAAGAGCATTGACATCACACAGGGGGTGATCCTAGCCCTTTACTCAGCCCTGGTAAGGCACACCTGGGCTGCTATGCCCAGTTCTGGCCTCCTCAGCACGAGACACAGAGCTCTTGAAGGGGGTCCAGCAGAGGGTAACAAGGGTGATGAGGGGACTGGAGCATTTCTGTTATGGAGAAAGGCTGAGGGAGCTGGGGCTGTTCAGCCTTGAGAAGAGATGACTGAGAGGGGATCTCATCAGGGTCTGTCAGTGTCTGTAGGGAGAGCTCAGAGCCTGGGCCAGGCTCTGCTCAGTGGTGGCAGGCAGTGGGACAGGAGAAAATGGGCAGGAACTGATGCACAGGAAGTTCCAACTGAACACGATGAAGAACTTACTTTACTGTGCAGGTGACCATGTAAAGGAACAGATTGCTCAGAGAGGGCGTGGAGTCTCCCTCACTGGAGAGATTCCAGAACTGTCTGGCTGCAGTCCTGTGCTGTGTGCTCTGGGATGACCCTGCCTGAGCAGGAGCTGGGACCAGACGAGCCGCTGCTCCCTTCCAGCCTGCCCCATTCTGTGATTCTGTAAAACTAGATATAAGCTGGCAGTGTGTTTCTCTTGAGGTAGCTCTGTACCTAGACAAGGGTCCATATTTCTGATGTATTAATGATGAAAACCTAATGTAATTAGTAGCAAGTGTTACAAAATAAATGAAAAAACAACATGGATTTTTTTCTTCAGACATGATAATTACTGGTATTAATCCTTGGATTTGATTATATTTTTTAACCCTGATTAACACTCTGTTTAGACTAAGCTGAACTGTTTTAGCTACTTTGCTCCCCTAATTTATTGGGTTGGATGACCACTAATGGGAAATTTGAATTTGAGAGATGATGGAATTACTCAGCTGCTTACAAGGCTGTTTGACATAGTGGTTGCAAAGTTTTACATCTTTTATTTGAATTAAAGTTTATATGCAATCTGACAAAGCATAAAAAGTGAGACCATGGGCATTTATCTACATATGTTTAATAATACTCTGTTCAATGTAAATGCATCATATGGCTATCCTTTTAGCTTAAGTGACCGTTGCAAATTCCTCAATCCTACATTCTATTCCTCACTTTAAAATATTCTATTCCTCACTTGCATCTCACTACAAAATCCATGATTCTCAATCATTTCTCTATCCTGTAAGTATAGTTCATGTGTGTTGTCTGGTTAAGGAATGACATGTGGCAGGATGCATAGTGTTTCAGTTAAATAATTTGACTATATTAATTATCTGTAAGAAAAGTCTAAACTCTAGAGTATGCAGCTGCTAACATTTCATCTCAGTTTCCTATATGTTTCTTTTATTTTTGTAGCATTTAATTGATTCTTGCATTTCTTTTAGTAAGAAACTTAGTGCAACTTGTTTGCAGCAAGTCAGTTGTTTTTAATATGGAAACTATTTTCTTAACGGAACAGAAATTTTACCATGAAAATGAAGATGCTTTCTTTGTGGTTGTAGCTAAGATGTTTGATTTCAATAAGGCAAACTTCACAGTTATTTTTCTAATGCAGGGTTATTCCTGGTCATATTTTTAATTGCAGGGTTTCTAGTAGACCATTTATGTAGGCTGCTGTTTTTTTCCTCAATTTAGAATGTAAGAACGGATACTTGAATGAAGTCTCTAGCCAAGAATAAGATAAAGCTATTGTAATTTAGGTCTTTTATTCTGCAATAAAGTTTTAATCTGTTCCAGACTTAGTTGTCTCTTAAAGAAGCAGTTGTCTATGTGAATAGGTATGTTTCTGGTGATATCTGGGGCCTGAGATAAAAGCAAATATGAAAAATTCTTGTCATACCTATTTGAAGACCAAGCGCTGTGGCAGAGAGCTGTCCTGTTGTTTGGCATTCTCAGTGGTGACTTTGTAGGCTCAGTCACCAAAGAAGGAAGGTAGGGAGTTGGTTTTAGTTTCATCAGGAGAACTGTTAGATGAGGACCAGATTAATAACTTAAACTAGTTCTACTGGACCAAGAAATTGAGAAAACATACCCTGAGGGACAGAGGTGATGACTGTATGGACTGTTAGACAGCAACACAGCCAAAGCACTGATTCAAAAAGGGTCTCCTTCTGAGAGCTGATCTGACCATCTACTGAGAGATGCATTGCCAGTACTTCCTGTCTGTGTTTGATGTGCTGCAGAGCAAGGAGGAGCTCTAATGTACAGCCAGGGCACATCTTGGCTCCTGTGCAACTGCACAGCAAACCCAACTGCTCACTGACCATAGATAAATGGAAAATTTTCAGTTTACACTGCATGGGAATTGCCCGAGAAATAACACCAAAGAACATGCATTTATTGCCTGCATGTGTGCAGGCACGGGATTAAGCTTCAAAATCTTCATAGAGCTCTACATCCAAAAATCCTCTTGAAAGAACACAGGAATTTTCCTTCCCCCAGTGGCTGCAGAAATAACCTACTGTCACCATCCCATCTACCTGCAGGGAGCCTTCTCTATATTCACACTTCAGATCCTCCTCCTGCTCTGCCTGCCTGTTTTGACTTCTATAAGGCAGTGGTATCAAGGTGATAACTGATGTTTCCAGTCAAGCAACAACCCTGAGGATGTCATCCCTCCCCAAAACACCCCCTCTGGCAACTGGCCCCAACCGCTCTGGCACGGCAACAAGGGCTTGAGCCAACCTGAGCCCACATGCCTTCTGTCTCCCTGCACTGGAGACAAATCCTCAGGAACCTCTTTGCACACCGCGTCATCTCTTGTCTGATTTCATTCCTACAACCTGCTGATATTTTCATGAGATTAATGGAGTCTTTATATAAGCTTCATGGAAACTCCAGTCCATACACAATATTGCAGTAGAAACCAGAGATAAAGGAGATATTGCTATTGGGGCTATGCATAACCTTTCTATTCTGCTGGTGATTTTAAAATATATTTTCTCTTAAAAGGATTTAATTTTGACTTAAAGAGGGTTCAGGCTTACTTTCTCCTTCAAAATGAGAGGTGAGAAAACCTTTTCATTGCTCATGGTTTTGGGGAGTCTTGGTACTTTATTTCAGTCCACAACTGACTACACAAGCACACAGCACAGAAGGAGGGATAGCTTTCATCAGTTTATCTGTTGGCAGTTTGGCTGCATGTTTGTTTACACTGTAATAAAATATATCTTGCCTCAAGACAGGTCATGTTAAAGGTTGGAAACAATACAGATTTTTGACAGAAAATTCTATTTTTCTAAGTTTCATGCAGAAAACTGTTTTGGAAATGTTACATGGGTGGATTCTCTGGCTATTGTTTATCTGTGTTTGGTTCAAAGATTGTCTGTCATGGTTAAGTGAGTATGTTGGTGTTTAGCAAGATGATGTTGACAGTACCACAGGGGCTGTGGTATCTAGTGACTTTGTCCATGCTTGAGGAATGCAAATTCCATGGACAGACTTCTGCTCTGTTGTACCCATTTTTATTACATACTGTCATCACAAAATGTCATACTGCTGCATCTTGTTCAGACGTCAGAGTCTCAGAGTCACAGGAACTTTGCAGCTTCACCTCTAGTTTCAGTGTGTTGTTCATCAAATTTGTAGCTTTGAGACCCTGTGTGTATATATATATATATATATATGTAAATAATCAGCCCAATTTTGCTGGAAACTTTTAAATACCTCTTATGTGATTTTGTTACTTTTTAGTGAATAGGGCAAATTACATCCCTATGGCACCAAGGATGAATACAACAATTGAAATGTAAAGGCCCTGAAGAGCTCCTAGCTAGTGCTGATGGTACAAAGCTCACACCATTGGTACTCAACGTAAAGAAGTGTCCTGGGGTGTAATGAGGAACTGCAGGCTGTGTTTGGGGCTGGCAGATACTCAGTTGTTTGAAATGAAAGGTGTTTACTTAGAGAGAAGGAGAAAAAAAGTCAGACTTTGCTACATTCCTAGTTTCTATGGACTTTATATATGCTTACATGGCACTGAATCAGCTGTGCTTAGGAAAGACCTTTGAGATCATGGAGCCCAACCTGTGACCCCACACCACCTTGTCAACCAGACCATGGCACTGAGTGCCACATCCTAAGTCTTTCCTTAAACCCCTCCAGGGACAGTGACTCCACCACCTCCCTGCTAGCCTGCTCCAATGCCCAATCACCCTTTCCATGAAAAACTTCTTCCTAATGTCCAACCTAAATGCCATATTGGATCTCAAGATATTGAGATCTCATCATATTGGATGTCAAAGATGAAAATAAGGAGTAAAAAAAAAAACCAATAAAAAATTACTCTGCAACTACAGCATTTATAAAGGGCTTGAAATACTTTTAGAGCTGAAAAGGTGGCAATTCCGGAAGATGCAGAGTTTTAGTGGTTTTCTTTATAAAGACCCTTATTGAGTGTCAGCTGCAATCTGGTTTCTCCAATGGGAATATTTTAGGATAAACCATGATTATTTTCTTTTTCAGACAAATTTATTTGCATTTTACTGAAATTTATTTGTTTGGAATGCCACTGTTCAGTTATATTTGGACAATAGAAAATATTTAGACAACACCTTAGAATGAAAAAATTGCTAATTTGAATGTCATTATTAATAAATACCTCATGTATTACACACTATAAGGGTAGAATTTATTTTTCAGACAAATAAGAAAAGATTGAAAACAATCATTCCCTTTCATGCTAAATCTACTTAATAATAGTTGGGGTTTTTTTATTATTCTTACATCCCCTAAAGCAAATCAGGCTCGGATTCTGTCTGATATGCATTTGTTTGTGTTAAAGACATTAACTTGTCTAAAAAGTGAATATGATAAAGGATCATATTTCAAAACTATGAATGTATTCCAGCTTTGTGAATCAAAGACTTTCTGACAGAGCTTTTACTTGTCAAAATAAAATATGTATTTTAACATTTCTATCTGCATACTCTGATGTATATCCTCTTCCAGCCCATATTTAAAATGTCAATTGCCTAACCCAAATTGAGAACATCCATATATGAAAAGACTTTTTCTACATGTTTGGAATTATGTCATTTTTACTTCAAAAATGCATAACTTAAAAAGAAGACTTTACAGATTCCCTTTAATTTCAATACTGAAACCCACAAGTGTTTCTTAAATGCTTCACTAATACTTTTACTTTAATTGGAGCAAACTTTACTGCTCTGCCACAAGTTCATGTTTTTCTTCTATCAGCATTGCGCTCTTCTGTTTAGGGTTCTGCATGAGCACATTGTACAGATAAATTTAACAGGATGGTCACAGGGAGTCACACATCTGTGTCATGATGGTTTTCAAAGACTTCATGAAACAGTATTACGATTGCAAATTTTTCCACTTCCAGAAGATTGTTTTAACCAAAGGACAATTATTATCTTGAATTAACTTATTTCAGGCTCTCAGGAGTCTCTTCAACTACAGACCTGGGAGGAGATTTATCCCTTCTATTCTGGTGTCTCTTTCTTCAGAAGCCCACAGACACAAACACAGCAAACCAAGCAGGGAATCACAGGAGAAAACTCAGAGCATTTTCAGTTAAATACCAGTGGCGTGTTAGTATTCACTTCAGCCAGCTTGCAAATCTCACTGATTTGCCAGAAAGAAGAGTATAAGCAAAATTTGCAACAACAGCACTGTGCAGGACTTTTTTAGGTAGAGTAAAAAGTCCTTAAGATCCTAAACCACCTTGCTGGCACTTGAATAGAGATCACATCATTTCTTCTCTGTATAAAACTCATCTTTTTACCAACCTGAGAGCGTGTTTCTTGTTTGTCAAAATGACAGCAGCCGGGTCAGCTCTCTGTAACGTGACAGAGCACAAAGGGAGAGGCATTCTTCACTCAGAAAGCTGGCAGCAGCAGCAGCAGCAGCAGTCCTGCCCTGCACAGGGGCACTGGAGTCCAGGGCTGGCTGCAGCTCCCCTCCTGCAGCCCGGCTGCTGCAGAGCGCCTTGGAGGGCGGTGCTGGCGGAAGGCACGCTGCCACTGCTCCACAGAATATCATTTGTCAGGATAACATGTTTTGTTTGTTTGCCAAAGAATATATTTGATCAAAGATCTCAGGGCTTATCTGTCTCAATATTTTTGTCATTGATTACACACTGTCTGTATTTTCTAGGTCACTTACGTATTATTCTTATATATGAGCATGTCAAAGAAATGTATTCGCTAATGTATGTTTAATGTGAATGCATCTGAACTATTATTCAAACAATGAATATTTCTTACTCTTTAATATGTTACATTCAACTCCTTCTGGAAATTAATATCTTTTATATATATATTATCCATAATCCCAAACACTATCAGCAGATATAATAGGTTTAAAAAACCATAGCATTTACAGTTGAGTCTTATAGTCTGATGCATGTTTTTCACTAATTAACCCATTTTAGTTGTTTTGTATCCCAAGACGCTCTGTATTCATCATTTATATGCTCTATTTAACTCTTTTCAGGCAGCAGACAATATGAATATATACAAGCAAGCTCCTGCATATGTTGCCCTAGTGAATTGCTCATTCTTTGATGAATGTGCTAGCTGGAAAGTGATTATTGTAGCTGAATAGAAAATTCTTGTTCTCTTGTTTAAAAAGGGGGAAAGAAAAAAAAAAAAAAAAAAAAAAAAAAAGACTTTTTTTCAGGACATGATGTTCCTAAAAGAGACAGACTGACTCTATATGAAATAAAAAAAAAAAAAATTATACCAAAATTCCCAATTTTTTATAACAAGATGTTTTCAGAAATGTCATAGAGCTAATATATAACACTGGAATACTGTATTCTGTAGTACTCCTAATCAACAGACCCTGCACAAACACTGATGTTGCCTTTCTATTGTCTCCACAGAATCTCTGAATGTATTTACATATTTGGAAACCTGTTTTACCAAAAATATTTGAATCTGAAATGTGTGACTCCTATCCCAAAAAACTGTCATGGTAAGTAGATACTATTTCTTTTGCATAATTCTTTACATCCATAAGTAAATTTAAATGGAATTTTAAAAATTGGAATTATCTGGATGTTTTAAACAAACAGAATGCTCCTATAGGAGTTTTTCTTTTCACACTTGGAAAGCAAAATGCCACTACTGACCTTAAGAATGGTAATGCAGTGCTAACTATCTCTGGCAACCAATGTTTGTTCCAATTGTTCCTTGGGTGAATAACATTTTTAATGTTCAAGAGCTTTGAATGCCTTCTTGTGGCGTACATGTCCTTAAAACAGATTCGAAAATCTCAGCTGGCCTGTGTAATAACACAGTTTCACCTTGGATGAAACACATTATTGAATATGATGCAATCTCCAAACCTTTTCTTTTATTGAGATGGTTATCTGTGGTTGTTTCTTTGGACATGGGTTTCTTTTGACTAAATTGACAAACTGGGGTCTCTCAGTACTTGAAGCATAACAATCAGATAAGTCAGAAACAGGGCAAAGGAAGAATTCATGGTGCTTATGGAAATCACATATTATATGCTATAACATTTTGAAAAATATATTAAAAATCTAAAGTGATGCAAGAGTAAACTCCATTCAGTAATGTGTCACAAATATCTGTACCATCCCCTCAGAGTACAGAACATGTGCTGGCTGCTTTTTGTTTTGTTCAGTAGCATGAGATGTTTCAGTTCCATGGTGGTTGTTAGCCTGATGGACATCTCCTGAATTCACTTGTATTAAGTTCAGAGAAAATACATATGCAGGATGATTGTTTTGATTTTTGAGAACTTTTAAATGGAGGAGAATTACGTCAAATATTCAAGTTGGGTTTGTGATTTTTTTTTTTTTAATAGACTGTTTTAGACTGAATGGGAAACTATGCTCACTCTCACTCTTTTCTTATTCTGTATAAGGTGAAAATATTATTGCTATATAGTTTGTTGCATTGAAAAAGTGAGTTATAATTAGATTGTTCTTTCCATCAAAACCTATCTTAAAGTTCCTGTTAGAAACAACTAGACAGATTTACTTCAATAAAAGGGTAGCACAAGAAATCAAGTAAAATATTATTTAATGCCTCTAAGCAGAGGACTGTGACTCTTAAACCACCTTTACTCAAAGAACAGAAATTAAAATAATTCCAAAATCAAGCACAGACAGAAAACATCAAAAGACAAATTTGAGACTGGTTAGAAAAGGGAGTGAGAAAAATATCTGTTTGGAGCAAGTAATTTATCTTTTAGGATTTTACAGCACATTGTATGAATGCACTGGTACCCAATTTTGCTTGGAACACAAATCTTTTGTTCAGTAATAACTCTTTCTGTTTCTGTACATGAATTACATATTCTGAGGCAGCATCATGTAGCTACAGTCTTCTTAATATATTGTATTACAACCTGGCATTAATTTTTGACATTTAGTTATCATCAATGTCTCAATATCTATGTCTGCCTATTTTAAGGGAAATTTCTCTCTCTAATATAGCCAGTAATACCAGATTAATCTGCAGTTTGAACTTTGTTGTACAAAATCTGTAATGATGATAGTTCTTTGGGAGAATTCAGCTTCAGATTAGAAATAGGTCATTTATTCAAGTGACAGAAATAGGAGAAATTCTTTCCTCCTTTGGCATTTCTCCCTTTTTCCTTTCATGCATTTCATATTACCAAAGTGCATTTTTTTCCAGCTCTAAATTTTTACCTGTATGTTAGAATGGTTTTGTCTTGCTGAGATTTGTAACATACTCATATTTTATTGTAATTGACAGTTCAGGGTAGCGCTGTCCCTTGAGTTTTGTGTTTTATTTTGTATTGAAATGTTTGCTACCGTGTTCTGATTATCTCTGCCAATGAAAATGGAAAAAAAAAAAAAAAAAAAAAAGAGGGTTGATTTCCTTATCTTAGAAACACTGCAAGGAGACCAAAGATCAGGAAGACAGACACTGGAGGAAGAGTTATTCATAAGTGATTTGTGAGCAAATATAAGAGCTGCCTTCCTTCCTGGTTAATATTAGTCATTAAATGTGTGAAAGTCAAGGCTTCCATTCACCTGAGGGAGCTCAAAGGGATTCATAAAGGGGACCATAATTCCTAAAGGAGATCCGTCATGCAGATCAATAACTTGGGTGAATTTTGACTGTTCAGCACAGCAATTCAGGCTGACCCCAAAGAGAGATTTACCAGCTTAGCATTTGTTGGAGTTCAAGTTTAAAACTTTGGACTTTGTGCAAAGTTAATTATACATTGCACTATGTTATACAGCTTGAATATTTTTTGTTGTATTTTAACTGATCCAAAAGGGGAAATATATTGGACATGGACTGATCAAATTATTTTGCCTGGGGAAGCATCCTCACAGTTTGGTTTTTGAGAGTTACAATTAGCTAGGTGCAGTGAATACAATGGTGGTGGGAGACAGATGAAAAGGACTGGCTGTTCCCCAGTGTTCCATAAGATTTCCTTCCTTGGCCTCACTGTGTGTGAGAGATTTAAGCCTTATGTAAAATTGGCTCTTATGCAAGGTCTTTGATACTTCAGTGTGCACTGAAAGTCTCTGGAGAAGACTGCAGGTATCCCTCTGCTTTTTAATTTTTTAGTCAAAATATTTAGAGCTTAACAACTGAATTCCAAAGAAGCAGCAATTGCTGAGAGCATCTTTATTTCACGCAGAGCATTCAGCATCTTTAAGAACTGATGCTTTCCTAGATGGATTTGGCATTGTCAGCTTGCTTTCACTGTTATTTTCTGACTGTTTCATCTACATTTTTCCTCTAGTTGTCATTGGTGTCAAAAGAGAAATAAGACAACTGATTCAAAGGTCAGAGACATCATTTCAGATTTGATGAGTCAGTGACAATAGAGCTCAGAGAAGTAGCCCTTGGCAAGTTTAAAAGTAGTGACAGTTTTGACGGTGGAATGGTTCCGGGCAGCTGGGAAAGAGGCTTCTTCCCACATAGGAAGACAAATAATGAACTAATGCTTCTGTTGGTGATACATGCAAAAGATTTCTTTAGGGACAACTTTGGTCCTTACTTTTCACCACCTGAAAAGCGATGAAGGTTTGAATATTCCAGCTGCTCCTATGGTGCTCACCAGCTGCTGGTAGGAAACCAACCTGCTAGGATGGAATCTCACCCCTTTTATGATACAAAAGGATAGAGCCTTTCCCAATCATATCCCTGCTTTTACCCAAAAAATATTTTTAGTTCTAGAGGTCCTGTGCAACTGGGAGACAAGCTGCCTCTTATATGGCTCCAATAATAATTTTTTTTTTTCCCTGAAGTGAGGAAGAAACTAGGGTAAGAGTGAAATGTAAGCCTATGTTAATGAATGCAAGAAATTTAAATGCTGAGACCACTTTTATTTGCCCTTCTTCTCCAACTGAAGGTACATTTTAAAATAGAAGTAATGAGCTAGATTAAGTAACACTATTTTTCTGATGTTGTGGGTCCTCAGCTGGCAAAAGTATGTGACACTGCTCCACATCCTGGGAAAAAAATAGAGGAAGAATCAACATAAACCCAACATTTCTTATAGGGGAAACCACTGACTCCGTAACCTCTGTGTTATGGTGTGCAATAGAATTTCACCAAGAATGTCCATATCAAGTTTCTTTCCTGTTGACTCAAATGTAGAGTCTAAACCAGAGAGGGAATCTTTGATAATATTTAATAAAACTTTCCTGCTTTAGGCTTTGATTCTTGCCTAGAGTAGGAAGCTGGTCACAGAAAAAGTAGGTCACTGAAATACTTACTGTACTGAAAATAATATAGCCTGACAGTTCTGGGGTTGAGCTACTGTGTATCCATTGGGCTGCAGCAGGTTTGGAGTGTGTGTATTAACATGAAAATGTAAGTCTCTAGTATTTAACTTTAACGGGGTACTAGTGTCTAATCTTCTATAAGAGGTACTTTCTTGTCAGCTAAATGACATCTATTTTCATTTTCAAAGCTACCTGCCAACTACGTTAAAAAAAAAGTGAGATCATCTATAATTGATCTTGCAAGTACTGCATTTTTATTTTACCAGAGTGTGCATATGTATTTCCTTTCTGGTATTTGCTCTTGTTGTCCAGATTTGTCCAGTCATTTAGCACTTATATCCTCTAATTCTTGCACAAACTTTAAAAATGGACTATTTCTTGTAGTAGCGTTGCAATTCACTTACATACCAGATATTTGCACTGAATAGAGAAAAAAATAAAAGGTGATGGGAGTCAGAAAATGTATCCAAAGGACAGCTGAAGGTCAAGCTGGACAGTCTTTATGTTGCGTTAATTTTCAACCATTGCCTTATCTTACATACAGGGTGTATCACAGGAGAAATATTTAACAGTGGGGGATATGTTTTCCTGCATTTTTGATCATTTTATGATGCACAATTTGTGTGTAAAATATGTGCCGTAATAAAAAAAAAAAATTGTAGTTCAAAGGAATGTTATTAGTAAACATACTCCTTTCTAGAGCCTTCCAGTAAAAATACTTAAATCAACAGTAAAAAAGGGTCTACAGAAGATAGGAATGAGCTCCAAACCATAGGTTTTACTGAGGACAATATTAGGAAAATAAAATACGATTGTAGTCTTAGAGACAATAATACTGCATTTTATGTTTCACAACTCTATTTTTAGACAGCCGAAAGCTCTGGTGTGTTAAAAAGCTATTCCTCATGCATTATACATTTGTTCTTTTTCATTTGGCTACAGTGACTTTGTCATATGAGTCCTGAAGATACTGAAGATGTATGTATGGTATGCTGAGATTTTCTGTTGGCAGTATGCACAGTTGTCTGTTCAAGCTTTTTGACTAGCTTTGTATATTTATATGTTAACTAGATCATACACTTTGTGACAGGGATTTTTTTGTGTGTGTTTTTTGTTGTTTTGGTTTGGGGTGGGGTTTTTTGTTTGATTTGTTTTTTTTCTTGTTTTGTTTGGGTTTTTTTTTAATCTATACTTTCAGATAGATTTAGAGCATTCCTTCTGCCTGGACTTTTTTTTTAAAAAAACATTAGGAATTTAGAAAGGTAGGAATCACATTTAAAAAAAAAATTCCCTTTAATGTTTGAGGACTGGTAGGACAAAAGTGTTCTTCAATTAGCTTCCTGGCTGCCCTCGAGCTGTACAGAGAGATTATAGTTTTCAATTTGTTGTCAGCGTTGTGCTAAACCTGTTGATGAGATCGTGTTGTGAAGTATTTTAGGCAACCATCTTAACTCCCAATTTCATGAGAAAGAATACAGCCTGCTTATGCCTGCTGGAAAGAATTTTTTTCCCACTTGGTGTTTTATTCCAGAGATTGTGTTACCAAAGCTGTACATCCTTGTCCTGGTATGAAAATGTGCAATGGAACCTCAGCTGTTCACCAGAGCCAGTACCTTTTCCTGCCAGTCACAACCCCCTCCCCAAACTGTCCTGAATGCTAAGGAGATGTTTGGTGTATTACAAAAACAAAGAGAGAAGCAAGTAACCTCCAAAGCTGCTGTTTCTCATATGGTACATTTAATTGGTGGCATAATTGGCTTTGAAAGGATGGCTTTGTAGAGGTCAGTAACATAATCTAGACTGTGGGCTTCAGTTTGTGCTTTACCAGGGATAATTTGTGTCACATCTGTCAGTAATTTCGTTTCTCTGTCTTCTCTATCTGCCCTATTTCACTAAAATATTCTGGAGGTATATAGATATCTTCTGTGAAGCATTCAGAGCCCTCCTCATGGAATTCAGATAAGGATCTATCAGAGATCAATGAATTGCATAAAACTACATTTTCTGCCATTAAGAGGACAAATGAACATACTTGTTTCTCATTTTCCAAAAGAACATTTACTTTAGTGTTGAAGGAAAGGCACTCTCTACTCAGTTCTTCCCAACCTCAGCTTTCTTTTTTCCTTAGCTATTTCCATCATTTCAGATGCCAAAGATTTGTTTTCACAGTCACTTGTCATCTGTAACCCTGAATACTTTGCCTCTGCCTTTCTCAGCCCTGGAAAAGCTACAAATTAGAAATAAAGTCAGTTCTCTAGCTTTCCAAGTTCAGTTCATTGTCACTACTTCTACTTTACCAAGTCAAAAAAGGTGAAGGTTCTCTCAGACGGAGATTGTCTGATTTGGTTGTTTGGGTTTGGGTTTCGGTTAATTTTTTTTTTAAATTTGATTGTGGGTTTTGTTTGTTTGTTTGGTGGTATGACATAAGTTTTAATTGTGAGCTTGTGTGGAATGAGTAATATTCAACAAAATGAGTGAATACAAGTTAACAGTCTCATGGATGGAGAAATTTTACCCATGTAGTTCTGGTTTCTTGTGTCAAAATACCTGTCTCTGATTTACCGCTCAGGAGCTGAAAATTACTATTACTTTGACATATTTTTCTTAGCCTCTTTCTTCTTTAATTCAGTGGCCATTTAAAGTAAGTAGTCTATTTCTTCTGACCCATACTTTTGGTTCGTATTTGCCATATTGCTAAAATCTGGAGTAGAATTTCTTTGGGCCTCACATGAGCTTTAGAAGGAAACGAGCTGAAATGGAGGGCAGCTGTGTCCCTGCTGCAGGGATGTGAACAGCAGTGTTGGGTGGGGGGCTGCAGACTGCCCCACTCCAGGCTGGGGAGCTCATTCCTGAGGGTCACAGGAACAGGAGATGCTCCATTCCTCCCTTGGCCCCAAGCACCAGGGGCTATACCCCAGCCTGAGCCTGAGGTGCAAACTCAAGATTTTGGTAAGATACAAATACAGCTTTCACCTGCACGTGAACCTGTACAGAGTGTACCCCTGAGTCTGTGGGAAGGGGAAAAAAACTTTATACCTTCCACTGGCCTCAGGGATCCCTAAGGACCACTAAAATTACTGCTACTCTTTGCAGAAAAAAACTTCATGCATTTTTTTAATACAACAGGAGAAGAAATGTAAAAGGACAAATTACTCAAGGAGATGGGTATAAGTTCTTAGTTTACGACAATTTAAGATTATATGTAACGGTAGGAAAATGTGACCTTCATCTATCTTTATTTTCTTTGTAATAAACTGAGGACAATTTTAATATGTGTTCAGTTACTCATAGCAGTTTTAAAATGACAAGTTCTGTAATTAAAAAGTGATAACAGAGCAAACTACATTGATATTTTAGAACATACTTGTGGCAACCCCCTGGTAGGCTACAACTTGTCTAAATATAGGAACTAACAATAAGTTTCCATGTTCTGTGTCAATGACATTATTGCACTGCAGATTTCATAAAAATAAATCATAATTGTACCTCTTTCAAATCCTCAGCACAAATGGCTTGTGTTTATACCACATAGTTCAAATTTTTACTTCTTGTTTTGACTTTTGAAATAATGTTATAATTTTTTTTTCATTTTTTCAGACATGCTGATGCAGTAGAATTTCTCCTAAACTGAAAATTTTAGTGAATATTGTTTTGACCATGTACCAGAGCTCAGTTTTTACTTCATACCCTGTGGGGGTCTCCTTTTTCGTATGGCTTAAAATAAAAGGAAAAGGAAAACAATGTATGAAAGTAAGCTGAATATGTCTTAACCTTATATTGGGAGACTGACCTGCAAAGCCTCCTAACCTGTGACAGGGTTATAACATAAAACTGAAGTCTTTTCTTTTTGTACTTTGTTTTGAAGTACTTAAAGCATTCAGCTCAAAAAGCTGACTGGAAAACATTCAGTCCTGTATTGTATTTTATCAGTAATTTGGTTGGGTTAGAAACGAAATCTAGGTGGTATGTGGAGCATGCTAAGATAATTATATAAATTAACTAGAGATTCTTTCCATAAAGCTGGGGAGACACAGCCTTGAAGACCAAAAAATTATCAATGCTACAATATACTGGTGACATTTTTTTCTCAGTGTCTGTGATTTTGTTTTCTTCCAAGTCCTAACACTTGACACCATGAATAACTTTGTACATATTCATAGGATATTTTTAGCCAAAACAGAAGATGCTGGATCTCTTTTCCGCCACAAATTTGCAGAACTAGAGGGTCACATGGCTGTTACAGTAGTGCTCAAGCAGCAGTACCAGAAAACTCTCACCAAAACCCAAAGTAAGCTCCAGGCCCATCCCTGAATTTAAGTGTTGCTTGCACTATTAGCGCTGCAGATCAGGGGGCAGCAGGATAGCAGGGAGAGACGTGTTCCGGGGAAAGGGACAGGGAGGGACGTGTCCTAGGGAGAGGGACAGGGAGGGACGTGTCCTAGGGAGAGGGACAGGGAAGGACAGGGAGGGACGGGCAGGTGAGGCCAGGCAGAAGGAGGAACGTGTGCCGGGGAAAGGGACAGGGAGGGACGTGTCCTAGGGAGAGGGACAGGGAGGGACGTGTCCTAGGGAGAGGGACAGGGAGGGACGGGCAGGTGAGGCCAGGCGGAGGGACGGCAGCGGCACAAGCGCTCCGAGGCGCAGCGGTGCGGGGCGCTGATGGTGAGGTGGATGCTGATCCTTCTCGATGGGCTGGCCAAGCCGCTCCGAGTGGGAAGGGCTGCCCTCCCCCACCTTGGGTTACGTTGAAGCTGTCTGAGAACAGCCCTGCAGCAGCAAAGAAATGCTGAGGGTTCTGTTCCCCCTCCAGTGAGGTTTCGAGCACCAGCCTCCCCACAGCTGTGTGAAGCAACCAGCATCCCAACAGTTGCGTGAAGCCGTGTTGCTGCTGGGTTTCCTCCAGCTCCGTGTCAGCCCAGCCAGCAGCTGGGTCAGCCTCTCGCTGAGGTTATCTGTGCATGTGCGAGCAGCGAGGCGATGGGTGCAGCTGGGTGCCAGGAGCGGGCCTGCCCCGGGCAGCGCAGTGCGGCGGCGGCTGGGGCGCTGTGGGCCGGGCCCGGGGCCGGGGCCCTTGAACGGCACCGCCGGCGGAGCACAGAGCACAGGGCCGGGGCCAGGACCCCGAGCGGTACCGCCACGGACACAGAGCACAG
>CM031864.1:22635256-22726782 GCA_018697195.1 Certhia americana | reverse complement strand
ACATTACATATATATATATATATATATATATATATATATATATATGACAGTTTTGACTGTCAATTTTGCAATACCAGCAGGTTGCATTGTATACTTGTATACTACTTCTAAATAAAAATGAGGACAGAACACTAGCTATGTTCTAGGCATGGCATTTTAAAATTAACTTTAAAAAACCCACACATTTGGCTGAACTTAGATCTTGTTTTCATTTATCTTAGAGAGATATCTTGGAGAGACCGGAAAACAATTTTTGTATCATTATTATGTAAAGAATGCCATAAATACTGTGAAAATGCCAGTATTTTGTATCTATGTGTCTTCCCTAAGAATTTTAGGGTACAGGCTTGAGCAAAGTGTTACTGTAGTTTTCTTGCATGTGCCACACCAGTCTGTTCTTGCAAGTTTGTATTGCTCTTGCCAGGAGGGTTTTGAAGGGAGTAAACTCACCTTACTGAGGTGAAGTTGAAGGAAATACTGTTCACGGCTCCATGCAATCAACCCAGAATTGTTTGCATGGTGCAAATTGAGTTGCCTTAGCCCTGCAATAGGCGGGGACTGTGCAAAAAAAAATATGCCTGTCTGTTATGACAATCAAAAATCCAAAACTTGAAACGCAATTTGCTTTCAAGTTTTTGAAAGTTGGACTTTCAAAATAACCCAGAAAGCTCCAGACACTCTCTGGGAAACTCTTTGAAAGTTTTCCTAACTGAAGCTGCGTTGGGGTTTTTTGGGGAGAGGTTTTTTAACCTCTGGGTGGGGTTTTTGGCTTTGTTTTGCTTTCTTCTCTTAAAGACAAAAAAGAAGTTGACATCATTAAAAGCAAAGCCATTAGGAAATGGGTCAGTTATTTGGATAGCATCACTTATGTGATGTCCCAAGTACATTGAAGAGGTATTTTTTTCTCATAGACTTTCTGGAAAAGAAATGCAGAAGTCACTGAAGGACATAAAGCTTTGTTTTTTATTGCAAAGATAGAAGAGAAATTAGGAGGGTGATTCATAAAAGAGGCTGAATATAGATTTTTAAGGCCATAATAAATATAAAACTGCAGGATTCATTGACCAAGATACAAGGACATGGTTCCCTCTCATTTTATAAACATGTTATCTGTAATGCCAGAATGATTATTAGCTGAAAGTCAATGTTCTTTCCTTGACCACAGATTGGATTAATGGTTGTTCTGGAATGATCAGTGCTTTGCATTCTGGCACATACTGAGAACAGCAGAATTTCCTAACATTTAAATGAAATTGAGCTGCAGAAATGCAATACTCAGAACAGACAGGTTAGATGGATGTTTGCTACAGCATTTGTTGTTCTGTCCATCTGCTTGGAAATAATCAGCTACATTAAATTTACAGCAGACATCTCTACTCTCATTCCATGCTGGCTTGCTGGCAATGTGGAAATAATTTATAGACATATAGGTAACATCTTTTGTAATAAATCTATTGTTTATCTACTAGTACCTTAGGGAATGTCATGAAAATGGAGGGCTTAAAAATAAACTAAATTAAGTAAATAAAAGACTGGGTATGAGTTGCATAAGATACATACAGGTTTATCCATACTGCAGAAAAGACTCAGATTTAGTCCTCATTGTTTTAAGCAGTAAGTGAAAATATGACAACACTTGAAATAATGAATTCTCTGTACAGGACTATATTATTTTACCTCATTAACAAAAAACCAAACCAACACAAACCTCAAAAAACCAAGCCACTGTGACATAAGACACTAAGATTGTGGCATGCAAATGAAGAGAGAGTTGGGGACTGGAAATAGGGGCGAATCTTTCTGAAAGATTTTTAAATGTTTCTTAGTTAGTTTTTCAAAAAAAACCCCTAATCCCTTACTTCTGAAACCCATGAAGTGAATGCAGACGCACTGTCTCTTAAACAGTTTGAAAGAACAATATTAATAATATAAATGAGTGACTCTGAGACAAGAAGAGGACAAAAAGCCAAACATTTATTTCCTCTTTCTTTCATCACTTTCCTTGAAGGCATTACATCAGCTTTGCTTCCTTGCACTCTCACTTCAATAGCTCAGCTGACAGAAGGCAGCCTGAACTTGCAGTGTCTGGGAGGAGGGTGGCCACAGTAGTGGCATCAGGTCTCCATGTGTGACCCAGCTGATGTGTGGCACATTCCAGGGTGAATCCCTGTGCCAGGGAGCACCACGGCACTGTTCCATGGGATCATTCCCCCCACCCTTGTGGGGCTGCTGGGCACAGCAGGAGTGGCAGCTTCCCTTGGAGAGCCTCTCAGTACAGCCTGGGGAGTCCACTGCAGGAATATTGTTAGTTCTGTAAAATCAATCTGAAAGAGTCAGGGGAGGACTCTTGAGAGAGAATGTGGTGATTTTTTGAGAGAAGGAGGAATGTAAGGAGAGTTACAAGTGATTGTTAAGGCAAAGTAAAACGGGAAGCAGTTTGATAGTACATGGGGGATTGTTTATTGCAAGTTGCTAATTCAAGTTGATATTAAATATATTAGAATTGTTGAAGGGGTTAAAAAATCGTAATGGACAGAGCAGTCAAGTCTTTACAATTGCATGAAAACCCAGTTACACCAACAAGAAGCTGCTCTCAAATGCCAAGCCTGCAAGAAGCCTAATTTGACATGCTGGTTAGAAGCCATGGGGCTGTGGTCTGCATGCCGACTATCTGGGCGCCAGTGCTTTTTTTCTCATTCTGTGCTGTGATAGCACCTAATAAATGGATTATTTTCTTAGCAATCTTTAAGTTCAGTTATTGGGATGCTAGAGGCGGATGGTTCTTGGAGGAAATCTGTCAGCCCCAGAATTTGTTTCCCTGTCGGTTTGTCAGAGCTATTCTTTTGACCTTCAAGGTGCAGAACAGGGTTCATCTATTCACTCAAGCTTTTGCCTGAGGAGAGGAGACTGAGGGAAATCAAGCCTGTTCTTGGATCACAGTCTATTTGGCTTGACGTTGTCAGTAAGTGTTATATATCACTGTAAATGTTTACTTAGCCTGTTGGTGAAGCACACTTTATAAGATGAAGGATAACTAAAAGCAGCATGGATATGTGTAAAGAGGGAGACAGTTAAATGGCACAGTTAGGGCAGAACAAAGAAAGGAAAGAAATTAAATGAATTGGGGTGGATTGCGGTGAAATATATCTGCACTGAGGTGGACATTGGCAATTATTTTGTATGATTTTTGGAGACTAAAATGCATCTGCTAAAACAGAAAACTCTAGGTTTTCATTAAATTGTGTTCTACATTGGATGAAAATATGTATTTTGATTTAAAATATAACACTGAAAGTTGCGTGGTAGGAGTGATATTTATGGAAAATTGAGCTGCTAACCCTTGATACATAGACTGCTTTAAAGGAAAAGCTGAGCATGGAAATGAAGAAAGCCCTAGAGCTAAGGGGCAGTGGGAATCTGTTATTCCAGGCTGTTCGTGGTATGTCCGTGCTGCTCAGTGGAGTTCCTGAAACCTTTGCATGGCAAGGCTAACTCCAGCTTCTCCACACAAAGTGCTCCCTCTGCATACCCTGTGGGACTATTGAGAGCCCAAGATTTCTTGGTTAAGAAGCTGTTGTCAATGTTATGTCAGATAAAAAGAAGTCTGCCGCATGGGCATTTACTTGCTTGGATGGATATTCACATTTTTAAAGATTTAAATAAGTAGCTTTTACAGATGTGGTAGGTGGTCATGTTTATAATTCTCAAACTATCTTCAAATTTCAAGCTGTCTGGAATGTCTTTCCCGAAAAACTTGCGCCAGCAAAAGTTGGAGTTTAAATCAAAACCAGAAGTTTTATCTGGTAAAAGTAGTAATTGATTTTTTTTTTTTTTTTTTAATGAGAATTTTCTTTTAATTGTGACTTTGTGACTTTTGTTCTGCTTCTGCTTGGAAATGACATATTAAAAGGCTAGATCAAAATAAACCAAAAATTTTCTGAGGAAAAAAAAAATTAAAATACTCCCATTTTTGTGCAGGAGAATGAGTTGCATTTTCTGGCGAAATTTTCCTACAAATGTTTTATAAATCCAAAATGAGTTATTGTGGAATTAAAGAAGGAAAACAAGTCTTTCCCTGATTTTACCGAAGACATTGAAAAATCTTATGCCGTGGCCTGTTCCCTGCTCCATGTGCAGCGAAGGCCAGAATAGAGTCAGAGCTGTGCTTGTGTTACAAAGTCGTGCCACAGCTGCCTGGGACAGCTCTTGGGCTGCCCAGGGAAAGCCTCTCTGCACTCCCTGGGCCACAGGAGGAACCTTGCTCTGGTCCTCTGCAAGCCAAAACAGTGGCAGCTGTGTGGTCACAGCCAGCACTAAGTGATGCAAATGCTCCTTCCCATTTACTGTCCCTCCTTGTAAAAATAGAGCATGGCTGGATCAGACTGCCGGCTAGACCAGCTGAGTGTGAATGAGATTTTGTGAGTTTGGGTTTGTTTGGGTTGTTTTTTTAAAATAATAATTTCTAAAAACTATAGAAGTCAGCTTATGTGTCATATTTTTGAGAAATTATTTTTATGAATAAATCTGATCAATATAAATTTTGTACCCATCCCCCATCTGACACACTTGGGGCAAAACCTCATCTCTGAACATGCCTTCAAATGTTCTGAAAGTGCAGATCTGAGCATCCTGGTTATTGCTAACATATAATGTTGCTTAAAAAATAATAATTTGCCATGAAATTCTGTAGCAAATGTGTTAGGAAAGGAATTAGAAAATACAGTGAGTAAGAAATAGATTAGCTTAGGCTATTATAACCAACCTAAATTTTTGAAATGGCTGTCCAGTTTATCTCTCCTGCAGCTGCATCAGACCTTGTAATGGGATTAGGGTTTTCCTTAAAATCCTTCTTTTTTTTTTTTTTTTCCGAGCTATATATTTCTGGCAGAGAATAGTATTCCAGTTATCTCTCCCAAAGAGATGATGCACTTTAATATAAAAGCAAAGAGGGGGCACCTATGAGGACTGAGTCCAAGCGTGAACTTGTTTCAGTGTGGTAGGAAGTGGTGCACAGTGTCTGCCTTGCACAACAGGATGGCCCTCATTTTGTTTCAACACAAACACTGTTACTGGAATAATCTTGTGGCTTGGTATTGGCCTGGATAAATGCAGCAGAAGTCCCATCTCCTCACTATAAGAGGAAAAAGAAATCCTCTGTTTAAAAAAAAAAAGTCCTATGCTTTGTCAGCTCTAACCTGAATAAGGACATGAACTGACCACAAGTGCCCAGTAAACTGCAAGTGTTAAGATATTCCCAGAAGGATGGAATTCCTGTAGTTCAGCTTCTCAGTGATCTCAGCTGTAAAATGACTGCCACACTCTATTTGTAAATTTTCCCAGTAAATGGAGCATCCTGATTGTAGAGCATCCTGACACAGCTGGCACCCAGAGTCAGGGGATCAGTTGCTAATAAACAACTGCTATCACTGATAATGAAAAAGCAGAAAGAGGGGTAGGCTCTGTGAGTAAGCAACAGTTGCTGATGCCATTGAGGGCATCTCCAGAGGGACCTGCTCTATCTAGCGTATGGAATATATCTAGGATACAGTCAACTTGGCCTGCAAAGTTATTTATTTCTTTAAGAAAGTCACCTCGATGCATCTGTAATAGCTGTCCATACCATGGTTTGCATCCTGGATTCATGGAAAGCACACAGGACTCTATGGACACTCAGCATGCTCCTTTAGTGGATGCAGAGGCCTTTCCTGTACTTCCAGAGGGATCTTCCAGGGTCACATACAGAGCACTGAGAACAGTGCTGTCATTGCTCTTAGTGATTTATTTTGCTCCTGATTTAAGCAGGATTATGAATTGAGGTTAAATTGTACATATCTTTAATCCCTATTGTGGGTAGTTTCAGGACAGATATGCATGTGTCAGGAATTCTTAGCAGAGTCTGTGTTTAACATGGATGACAGCAGAGAGGGCTGCACTGCACAACCTGCTCCAAAGACAAATTGAGAAGTGTTGAGTGGGCTTGTTCCCTGGCATGACCTGGGTAATCCTCTGTAGGTGTGGCACAGTTTTTCCTGCCAGCCCAGCATGGCTTTGGGAGGCCATCCTCAACTATAATCAGCAAAACCATTTTGCCATGTTCCACCATGTCTCAGTGTTTCTCCCCAAAATTTAAGCAGGATTTGAAGCAAATGCCTATTAATAAGAAAAAAGAGGTTCAATCCATATCTTACAATGCTTTAAATACATATTAATAAGTAATATATGGAATACATATGTGTATGTATGCATCCACACACTCACGTGTGTGTTTGTCCCTGCTGTTAGGGCCACTCCTATTCCAGTGTAACATCTGCTGGGGGTCCTAGTCTGGCTGTGGCAGCTGGGGTGACTCTAGGTGACTCTGACTGGTACAAGTCAGAGTGGGAGTAGGACAGGTGTTCTTATGGGGCAAGGTAGCACGAGGTTGCACTGGGCCAGAACAAACGAGGCTACAATATAATTACCTGTGACTCTTACTCCTCTGTGCTATGGGTTGAAGCCAGGCATGGAATGTGCTTTGAAAGTTCTTTTGTGTTTGTTGAACACAGCAATATGCAGGGCCTTATGTATTAAGCATAACAATCTGGTTTTCAAATAGATGTTGTCCTGAATTTATAAGTCCCAATCATCCTTTCTCCCCACGCATATGTGTAGGAAACTGCTCTGGAGTAAAGTAGAGCCCCTGATTTATGGCATATCTTTTTTTTTCTTTTTTTTTTTCTTTTTTCATGTTGCATGGCCGACTCCTGTGTAAAATGGTTGCATTAAGTAAACATGATGCTGAGTATGTCCCACATCACCTAGACTCTGCTAAGACATCAAACTAAACTTTTTTATGAACAACACTTCCATTGGATTGGGTTGCTTCCAGTAGAAAAAGGACTGATAATGAAGGTTTCCAGTCTCCAGGGAGTTCACTTTATGACCTGTCTTTCTACAAGCTAAGAAGTATTTGTCTTGTGTCCATATGATTATAAATGAAAAAGCATACTCTGTGCTCTGCTCTAGCCATATAAACAGAAACACAGACACAAGTCTTTATTGAGCTACAGTGAGCTGTTCAGCACAAAATTGAACTCCAGCCAACTCTACCTCTCAACACTGTATTAAAAACAGCTCAGATCCGGTTTTACATTTCCCTGTTAGACTTGTGTTGGGATTGCACAGGCTAAAAGCAAATGGAAGGGACAAAAACTCACCTTGAGGTTCAGACTTTCAGTTAACCAATTAAAAAAAAAACCAAAAAAAAACCAAAAAAAAAACAAGGCACCTAGGCAGGGAAAAGACATCCCAGCATCCCAGGAGTCTCCTGCTGGAAAAAGGTTAAAAATTGGGAGTAAGAGAATTTGAGTGCTCAGTGTGAATAGGAAGCAGATAAAGTACTGTGGATTGCAAGACAGGGAAAATATGATAGTGAAAACTGAAATCCATCAAGAGGATCCTTCAAGTGTCTCTAAAGATCTGCTGCTGCTGCAGAAGAGCTACAGGGGCTGTGGAGAAAAGTGGAATAAGTCACATGCATTGCTTGAGCTGTGCCCATTTGCTGCCAAACCTATCCATCCTCTTGTGTTTCCTGAACCAGGCAAGTGTTCCAGGAGGGGAGAGATTCTTGGTGTGACAAGCTCAGTCAATAAACTGTTCATCAGACAGGATTCAGGGACATGGTTGACTCCCTTACTGGGCTCTCTTGAACTGCTTCCTAAGTTATAATGTGTTCTGGGAAGTTCTGGTGGCCTGGACGACAAAGCATGTCACCTTGTTGAGTTGGCTTGTAAAAAAAAATAACCTGGGTTGGATGAAACAGGGCTTTGACGCAAGCTTTGATCTAGAATGGCTTTGCTAGCAGGAGCAAGGTAAGAGGAAGGATAGAAACAACATTTTTAATGCTTTTTCTTCTTTGGGTTTCTTTTTATTTTTCAATTCCCAATAAATAGATAAAATTACTGGTTACAAAGTGTGGTGACTGTTCTTTTTTTTTAGGCTAGAAGGAAAGAGAAGACATTAGTACAAACACAAGAAATCTCATTCTTGGGAGAGATGTGACATAAATTTTAGGCTTACATGCAAGATGTTAAAAAACAGGCAGCTAAATTTTTTCATTCTGATTAGTGTCCTTACTTTCAAAACAAGTAAGCACCAGGCACTCTCACAGTGATCAGTAGTTTTTAAAATTAAACTATCCAAATAATCAAATTTGAGTCTAGCATTAGGTTGCCCTATAAAATCAACAAAGAAAGCCTGTTCTGGAGACTCAGTTAAATGTCTGGCTTCTTGAGGGCAATTATCCTAAACAATTTTCCAAGTTATCTGAAACTACGCTGCAATAATTTACAGGAATTCAAACACGTTTCAGAAACTCTCAGGTATCATCCAAATGGAATTAATCTCTTACTGGATGAGGGGCTCTGTAAACAAAATTGTCAAAGCCAAGGACTTTCAAAGGTCTTTTTAGGGAAGCAGGACATGCCAGAACTTCAAAAGCTGCTCAGGTTAGAACCTGTATAAAAAAGTTATTTTCCTGCACTCATTTCTCTTATATTTAGAATATACTTGGCATCAATAATTAACAAAGGTTAACGCAGGATTACTCCTCTTACTGATATTTAGAACAGTCCAACTTGCATTTGAAATTTGATTTGGTTTGAATATTGTCAGGGTTCTACACAGGGATACAGCACAGCTTTGTTCCTTCGAATATCATTAAAGAGGACTTGTTGAGACTGTAATATTTATTAAACAGTTGAAATCCTCAGATTTCATAAACAAATGCTCTGGCATCCTTTTTTGTTTGAGTATAGAAGCTGCTTGTGTGCAACTGTTAATTGAAATCACTTTGTTTACTGACCCCCAGGCAGCCTTGATGCGCTGCATCCCTGATTTCTGATTGTGAGACCAGAAGTCAAAAGCAACAAAAGATAATTATTTTATTTCTAGGCTTTGTTTTAATTCATAATTTTGAACTTAAGTGCCTCCAAAGTTTCTGGACAACAGTGCTATTGCCTTTTTAATAGCCTAATGTGAGAAATGTTTGCCAAATGCTGTGGCAACAAAAGAAATATTGCAATTTACTGATTAATAAAAGCCTTCTGTAATTTAGCTTTATGTACCATGCTGACTTTCGGTCACCCGAGGAAAATGTCCTTTGACGTGGTCTCCCTTGCAATCCTTGATCATTTCAACACGGCTATTTATCTGTATTTCAGATCTATTTATGAACAAATAAATAACACCAACAAAAAAACACAAAAACCCCTCATATGAGCAATATGCACAAATTCCATGGATCTTCTGCATGACTTGAACTGCCTAATTGTACAGTTAGTTCTAAAAATGGATGACTTACACAAGGGAACACTAGCCTGCAGCCATGGTTGAAAGTGCATCTTTCTGTGAAACATTCAAATGGAAGCCTCAGTTTCCAAAGTTAAAATGAAGATTTACGTATTTGGTAAGATCTGGAATTCCTGTATGTCTTGCAGCAGACCTAGATGTCATATGGGTGACTGGAAAGTACACAGATTATAGCAATAAAAAGAATATAATTCAGCAGCAAGAGTAATACAACACAGACTGTCATTAGAAATCATCCCCCTTTATTCAGGTTTTAGTTACAGATGAGAAACGTTCAAAATGTTGAGATCTTTAATTTGGACAAGCCTATGTAAAGGAGAGCCCTTATAAAAATTTCCTTTTTTCTAAAACCAGCAGCAATTATTTTTAAAAAAAATATTCTGGTCTGGATGGAAAAGAATGATCCACTTAATCTGAAGTCTGCAACAAAATTGAACAGAAAACTACTCTAATGATCGCTTGTGCTTTTCCATCACTTTGGATTCACAAAAAATAACAAATTTTACAAAGACAGAAAAAGGTTCTTACATGGATGGGTTAGCCAAAACCCAAAGATAATTACCAAATTTTTCTATGTTTTGGGCAGCTGTAACTGCTGGTTAAATAATTTTAATTCTTATTCTAATAGTTTTCCTACCCATTTTCAGTAATTTACCTGTTCTGTGGGATTGAGAAAAAGAGGTCAGCTACATACGACAGAAGACTTTTTGGAGGGAGTCTGCCTAGGAGGTGTGAGAGGTTTTATTTTGTTTTATTTTATTTTATTTTGTTCAAAATATTGGGAGCAAAACTGTTTAAGGCATCATGATGTGAAAAGTGATTCCTGGTTATGGGTTTGGGTAATAACACAATTTGGCATCTGTCGTTTGTGAGCATATGTTCAGCTTTGTTTGCTGGTACTTAAATCTGTATGATCAGAACTTGCTACTTGGCAGAGGGGTCCAAATTCCTCCCTAGCTGGAAAATACATTCTTGAGCATAGATTAGTTGTCCAAGTGCTCTTGCTGGCAGCATGCAGGAGGTTTGGGGACCTGTGGCAAACACCAACATAAACAAAGAGCATGCCTAGAAAAACCTGCCTGTAAGCATAGTGTCAAATGTTTGGATGATCATGGACCTTCAGACACTCAAATCTCTGTGCCAGAAAATGTTGGAATTTCTTTCAAAACTTGTAAATTATAAATACCAATTTCCTGACTTGATAAGCATTACATCTTCCATGGGGAAATCCATAGTAATCCTCATCTTAATGCTCATGTAGGAACTGATCTTGGAACTAAATCTTGGTGGTTGTCCCGATTATGAGATGATTAGTTGAGATATATATGAGTATAATAAAATCCCACCTAATACTCATAAATCTGTAATTGATTATGAGTTCAGTCATAAAGGAAAAATATAAATATTGATTATACTTGGGTAGTAGTTGGCAAGATTTTACTTTTCTATCCCTAAACCCAAAACCTCAAATCTAGGCAAGAAAACCTTATACTGATTTAAAAAGGAGCATATGGGATAGGAGGGAAGTATTTAAATCCAAAAGGATAGTTCAACAAATGAAACTGAAAAAAAATTGGACTAATAGAAAGTTTATAAGGGAGGAAAAAACCTAGAAAAAGTCTATATTAGAGAATGGTAATATATTAAAATTAAAGGAACAAATAAATTATATACAATTACTAATGAACAGGTAATAGGAGGAGTAGGTGTTTTCAAGAAAATATTTCAATTCTATAGCTAGGAAATCAGTAGATAATATATTAATGGGATAAATTGATGAAATATTTTCCATTTTTAAGCTATTCAAGAGAACTTTTAAACATAATTTGGGTCAACAGTCAACAGAAATTTCCCCCCAAGTATTTTAGGAGATGTGTCTCATAGAATATTTTTGACTCCTAGTTATTTATTTTCAACAAATCTTGGAAAAGGAAAACTGAGAAAATTTCAGAAGCCTCAGGTAAAAATATCTCAATCCCATTGTTTAAAATGTTAAATGGGATAAGTCAAGGAATTATAAATGTTGTTCACCTGAATTCAGGCATGGGAAAAATGATGGAATGGCCTTTAAAATTCTAAGACAGATTGAAGCAATGGTACTGTAAATAATATTGCTCAACTGAGGATGAGAGATAAGTTTTTGTCAGATCAGTTTATTTGCAAGACTATATTAAAAATAGTGCTAATAGTGCTTTATAAAGCTTTCAACTTAGAATGGTGCAAAAGTCTGAGAAATCAAGTTGCCATGGCATATATTGAATGAGTTTAAACTTAAGTGACAAAACAGAAGTCTAACCAGGGGCTTGTCACAATGTTTTTCTCCAGCATGAGCCCCTGAACATCTGAACTTCAGAGTCCCACCTCCTATTTCATCCAAATCCATGTGAGGTATCATGGTTAAAAATACAGCAATACATTCTGAATCCAAAAGAAAATTAGGATGTTGCTAAATTTGAGAGGTTCAAAAGGACAAGGTATTCAGCATCAGATGGAAATTAATTAGGATTCTCATCGATGATGAGTCTCGTTATGTGCCTTCTGGAGAGAGGCTTCCATGAGCATTTAGAGGATTTTTCAAAGCACATCAAGCGGTGCTAGTACACCCACCAACTGGCCAGTACTTCCTCAGTCATCCTTCTTACCTCTCACAGCCTTCACCTGTAAAAAAGCTAATTCTCAGCTCTGTAAAGGTCTTGCAAATATCACCACCATCAGGCAATTACTGCACTTTTACTTGGCAGTCCTTAGAACAACTTTTTATGCTCTGTTGCAGTATTTTTTAAAAAAGGGAAAATATGATTATTCTGGCCAGGAGCTGATACCTGATTTTTCATTTCAGTAATCAAGGCAAACAGCTACTGAATCCTACTTAAACTGGATAATTTCTAAGAGAGATTTTGTACAAAACAAATAAAACCCTGACTTTCCATGGCAAGCATGGTAAAGATGATCATGCACCCTGTGGAGGGTACTTCTTACATTTTCCTGGACTGGACTGTTTTATAAAAGGCTGAAACACTTCACAAAGTGTTTAGATCATAGAGATAAAATTATGTAAGTATGAGTTGAGCTACTTTCTTGCCTTCTTGCCCCTAAATGATGGAGTGCAATTTCAAAGACGACTTATTCTGTAACAGCTTTCTGTATTAGCTATGACATCTAAAAGCTCTTTGAGAGAAAATTTGAACTTGAATACACTATTCTATAAAAAACACCACATTAAAATGGTTTCATGCATAGTAAGCCTTGGAAAGCTTCACAGATATTTTTGTCCCTTCTGTTCCATCTGGGATATGCTATTTTAGATTGGGTTTAGTTTACAGTATTGTTACAGTTTCCTTAGTTGTGAAAACATAGATACAATAGTATACTTCTATGCTTCATATACTGCAGTTTTTGTTAGGAGTTTGTTTATTGGCTATGGAAAGTGTAGAAATTAATTCAAGATGGAAAAATGTACAATGAAAGACACATTATGTCTTGTTGCACAAGGACATTGTCGTCCTAAATCTTAAAAAAATGCATTTTGACTGAAGTAAGTTTTCCTCTTTTTATTTGAGGAGCACAACACAACCAAACCACTCTTGAGGCATTGGCTTTCATTTGGAGAAAGAACCATGACTCTCTTCTAGATGACTGACATAATTTTTATCTCATGGAGTTTTTCAAATATAAACATGCTGCTTTCTTAACATCTATTTGCCTCAAAATGCTTGTCTCACCTAATAGTTTAGAAATTCCAAGGACAGCAGGACTCATTTTCCAGCTGACTTCATTTTCTGAACTCTCTGATCCTTTTTTGAAATATTTAATTTATACTTTCTGTCCATCCATGCATAATGATAGCATTTTGACATGTCTTATATAAAATGCACTTGTAACAAATTTCTGCATTCGCAGTAATGTTTCTGAGCACCACAGATTCTCTGTGGAACAATTGCCAATGAAACCAATGTCTAGAGGCCACCTAAATGTTCCAGTTCAGGTTTTCCTGGCCTCACTCTGTAGCTCAGCTTAAGAGCTGTGCTTTGGTGCAAGAGGTTTTTTCAGCCTAGAGTAAGCTCTATTTTTGCCTCTGGAGGAACAAATATGAAATTAGTGACTGGAGCTTGGTGTCTCTTGCTTAGCAACCAGAATAGGTAAACACAGCTTATACTGAAGCTCCAACTGCCTCATTTCTGACACACTGGAAGTGGAACCTGTGTGGATGAAGTCTGGATCTTGCAGTAACACTCGGGGTTATGGTGCTAGACTCTGTGTGCAGCTCTGAGAGCATCACTGAGGCTGCAGTACAGCTTGTGCTACATTTCTGTAGCTGCCAGCCATGTGCTTCTGAGGGCACAGTAAGAAAGGCATTGCCTTCCAGTTTGTCCTAACACTGCAGGATACATGCAGGCTTAACCTACTGAAGTCAGCCAGAAAATGTCCCTTGCATTTGACTGGATCAGGGTTCCATCTCTTGCGTGCTTTTAATTTTTTGGATGTAAGATGTGTAAGTACTTATTAGCCATTTTGTCTGACCTGTAACAAATGCCACATCAAGGCTGTCTAATTATCCACTCTAGGTACGTCTGCAGTCTTGTGTGCCTTTCTCAGGTAGTTACAGGTAATGGTGTAGCCCACTTACACGTCCCTGTTTGAAGCTGTAAAATTGTGTTGTTCTTTGCTCTGAATTTTTAAAACTCCTCAAGAAGGATTTGGTGTAAAATAGAGGATTAGACAAAAATAATGTACTTAGTCTCAAAGCAGAGAAATGCAATTTATGCCCCTGCACTAGTTAGCTTATCAAATTGAAGATGCTGAATAAATGTGACATATGAGTTCTTGTTGCTGTAACACATTTAAAAGATTATGTTGAAATGGAACAAGATGCTTAAAAAAATCAGGTTAAACAAGATTTTCAAATGTATGTACATTCAGGGCATATGAGTCTAGCTAAAAAATAAACCCCATTTATCTAACTACATTTCATCCACCATTAATTTTTTTCTATAAAGTTTGAAACAACTTCCATATTTGACTATATTCTTTTTAGTATTTATGTTCCTGGGCAAATTTTGTGCTGTCTAGTACTGCTCATAAAGCTATTACAGGCTGCAGGATTTTGTAGGATTGTGCAGTCCAAATTTGGCTTGCTATAAGCCAGGTTCATCAGTTTAATACTGATGTACTACAAGTCATTTATGACTTGTGCTGATGTTGTTCTAAGTGTTTTTCTTAAAGGCAGCGAGTATAATTTTTCCTGCTGGTTTTTGTCTCCTCAGAGGTCAGTTATGTATTACAGTGTGATGTGTAAAATAACCTCAAGCATTTGCACATAAATGCTAATGCCCAAAGACGTTGTGTACTCTAAACTGCTCTCACTAATAATCGAGTTTAAGATATGATATGGATTTCCATTATAACAAAAAACACCTTAAAGCTGGAACTTTACTATATATTTTGCATTGCAGCCTGAATCGTTGTTATTCCTCAAGGAAATTCAGAAATATATGAATTTTGTCCTTTTCTGTCAGGATCTTATCATTGTTCTTGTCTGAGCTGACATGCTTGGTTATTCTGCTGTCTGCTCTTGCAGTGCCCCGTAGTTAGAGCTGCTCTATTCATGACAGGAATTAAGTACTTAAATACTGAGTGCTCAGTGCTGAATGTGTCTGCTTTTTGGCTAGCACGTGACAATTTTGCATGCGCAAGATAAGTCTTACTCTGAAGGTTCATAATTGTGCAGTCAGGTTGGCTGTACTATCTCATGCTGTATTTTACTGTCAATGTAGTATCAATATGTACTTCAGGTTTGTGCGCTTCACACATATTCAAAAGGATATGCTAAGAGGAAGCCTCATTTGGAAAAAAAGGGTGCAGGATGGATTTGCTGGTTACGTATCCAGTATTTTCCTGTAAATGGAAAATTTCCTCTGTAGGACATGCTCTGTAGATGTCATCTGAAGTTTCTGCATTTGATGGAGTTGTGTCCCCTACTCTATGGCAAATCTCACATTAAGCTAAAAAAGAAAGGAAGCATGCAGTAGGAATTCAGATGGGAAAATGTATTTGGTCATGTTTGATCACTGTAAAAAAAATCTAGTATGTAAGTAACTTTTTTTCAGTATTTTGCAGTGTTTGGGACTGTTTGGAAAAAAGATTAAATTTAGGCCAATGTCTAGTCAAAAGTCCATGTTTTAATGTGGAATGTTATCCAGCCAAGCTTCAACACCAAAAGTGTTTTACTGACATCACTGGAAAAATCTTGCTAATCTACATGTTTTATAATCTGAAGAAGTCGCTCTGCCAGTGCAGCCACTTGTGCCAGAAGCCCCAGCTGGACTAATTGTGCAGATGCAGTAGAGCTCTGCACAGGTGTAAGGGGGCTGGAGCAAGGATTTCCTGGCTTCTGGCAGCCCAGGCCATAAAATTTCCAGAAATTAAGTAGGACCCAGATTAGGAGAACAGATTAGAACAGTGATTGCATGATTACTTTATGATATAAGTGCAGACAAGGAAGTTTGTAACAGATAAATGGTGTTGACATAAGTATAGGAATAATTGCATGTATTTGTACTAATCCTTTAATAAAAGAATGTGCTTGGACCTAATTTATATTGAAGTTATTCTGAAGCCAGCCTGCTAAGAAAAACTAGAAACATTAGAATTCAGATTGAAATAAACTATTAATTCTGCCAAGAGGCTGTTGTGTCTCATAGCTAAAAGTAATATTTTGGAAAAAAAAACCCACCTCAGACTGGCTTCCCAATAATGTGTTCATATTAGGCTTCAGTTCTTCCTCATTGATACTCTAATGGGCAGTCACACAGACATTATTGGGAAAATTGTCAGAGTTCTAGTGAAGGTGTTGGGAGAGAATAAAAGCAACTCACTCTCCCTCTTAATGCTTTCCTCTGTAGCTTTTATATAGCATTAAACACCTCCCAGATGGAGAATGAGAGAACCAAGCTGTCTTTCAGATGACCAAATCACTTAAAGTTTGGCCTATGGGATAAGCATTAACTAACTCCACAGGGAGGAAGTCATTCATTCCTGATTTTAACTTCTGTTACCATGTCTGTTCTGGGCATGCTCAAAATTCCAAGTAACAAAGATCCAGATATGCAGAATATGATAATCACAAAACCAGACAAAATGAAAATGAAATTGTAAAATGCTCTGTGTGCCCACAATCTACTCCAAGGATACTTGAAGTATCCCTTGTATGCTTCATTGGAAGACAGTCTTGAGTATTCTTCTGAAACACAGAGTCCTTAATAACCTGCCTCGACTGTGAATGCTGTCAAATATTTATGCTTCCTTCCTTCCAATGTTTATTCAGAATGCATTTTTGTACAGCTGGGAAGGTTGTTAGGAGCTGATGACTGGGACTGCAGAATGACAGATATTCTTAAAGGGGAAGAAATGAAAACTTTCCATCCAGAAGATGCAGATGTTGATGTAGTCTGTGATGTGTGGTGTGAATTAGTGATGAGTAAAGCAGCATCCATGCAAGATGAAAGACTAAATCAGAGTGAGGAGGATTCCTCAGTAAATGAATCCCTTGAAAGGAAAGCACCACTTAGCCGCCCAGATTTAACCAACTTGAAACACAGACACAGAAAGAATTAAATTATTAAGTAGCTTATGAAGATGTAGCGTGGAATAAGGGGGAACTTTTGAAAGTACAGTGCTAACTTTTTAATGATTTTCTCAACGGATTGAGTACACTTCAGTGACAACTACAGTCAGGTGTCTTTTTTCATGTAAATGGTTCCGATCTGTTCTAACAGACTAAAATAATTTTAATTAGCAAATAGATAAATAGTGTAGATTAATGTAGTTAAAGACACTCTCCAAAATAATTTTCTTTAGAATTTGTCATTCTCATTTTCTTTAGAGAGGATAAATCTTTGCTCTCAGCAATTATACTGCATAATTCACAGTACTTCATATTTTAAAATAGCTGTGCAAACATTACGTAATCTCCCAGCATCCCTGTGAGCTAGATAATGGAGCCTTTCTCATTTATGGATGGTGTGATCAGGACTTCAGCAGTGAACACTCTGTACACTAACCCAAAAGGCACAGCCTTTTAGCTCTCAGCTATTCCATAGCAGTCAGACAGCCACTGCTTTGCATGTCATCCATTTCCATACAAGTACAGAGGGAAGGCCATGGTATTATTTCTTCTTCAAAGTGAGACCTTCTCTAATCTACTTCCTGCATATACTGCATGGGAATTTCAGACTGGCTCAATTAAATTTAAAAAATACTTTAGAATCGCACTGTAGATCTTGGCAAAGATCTCTCCTAAAAGTAAATTTTAAAAATTAGGCTGACCTTTAAGCATGCTCATGGTTCAGCAAAACCATCCTGCTTTGCACTAGATCAAAACAAAACCACCTTCAGACCCATCAGCCTATTGCCTTTCTCTTACCCTTCCTGCAGTTTTTTCCAGCAGGAAGAATGAGGGTACGAGCCTCCATTCTGCATTAGCAAGGTGAACTGAAAGCTGTGCGGCCTCCTTCCTAAAGTGCCTCCCCACCTCATGCCCAGGTAGATGTGTTTTGCAGAGGCCTTATAAACTAACAAAAGCCTGACAAAAACAAGGGATTTCATGCCAAACAAGAAAGCTGAGGTTTTCAAACAGAAAAAAAATCAGTGAAAATCGGGGGCTTGGAGTCTGAGTACCTGTTAGCTGGGAGGAAATTATTTTGAGCAATGAAAATCCAAATACAAATAGATAAGACAATACAAAGAGATTAAAATATGAGGTATGACTAGGAGCAAGAATAATCTGGTTTGAACCATTACTGGGGAGAGATTTCTCTTTAAGTTTTCTGTGTGCAGCTCTAGTGCTCTCTGCACTGAGTATCCCAAGGAGTGAGTGAGTGACACACTACAGCATCTCATCTTTTTCCTTATGTGTAGCACTAAGTCTATCAAGCTTATATCAAATAAATTCAGAGAAAAGTAACAACCCTTTTCTTTTTTTTGGATGTAAGCTCTTAGAATCTTTATTTCATTGTTTGATATGTCAACATAAGGGTAATCAAGTGTCAGTATTTTTCACCTAAATCATGTCTGATTTTATGTGCATAAACCATTTTGTCTTTTATATTCAAGGGTTTGAAGACATTAAATGTGTTCTTTTGGCTCCACTTGTTTAAGTAACAATCATAAAGTAATTTAAGAGATGGATTTTCAGGCTTGGCTGTACACCAGAAGTAGTCTAGCACATATATTGCACACTTTGCTATATAGTTCCACCCTTGTGTACTTTAAGGGGAAGTCATATCTCTGGTTTGCAATGCAGAGGTGACTTAGAACTCTTGATGCTGCCAGATGGCTTTACATGTAGGATGGGATTTGGGCAGGCTCCTGTGGCAGAAGTAGTGCCTTCCATGAGACAGAAAATTATTCTTGCATAGCAGGAAGAAAACAGATTCTCGACTAAGTGTGACAATGTGATCTTGGAAGAACAGATTTTAAGTTAAAGTAAAGTAAAATCCCTTCTAAATACTAGTAAAATTTCATGTTATTTACCTTTCCCTGCAATTAAATTTAGTATAAATCATTTTATACAAATCATAAAATGATTTTGATATCATACAAATATGATATCATGCAAATACTTAAAAAGAATGTGTGATCCAGATTACAACTTTTCCAGCAGGTGGATATGCACATGAGGGCTGCAACACTATTAGTCCAGCTGGAATCCACACCCCTGCAGGCGTCTTAGGAGAAAATATGGTTTCCTAAAGTGCACATCCTTACCTTCCAGTGAAGCCACAGCAGCACTGGGGCCTTATTACCCAGTACAGCACTGGTCCCACTATAGCTCCTGTGAGTCAAATGGAGTGTTAAGGTGAAGTATAAGCTAGTCTTAAAAATAGCATAGGCACAATATATAGAAAGTCTCCAGGTTTTGTGATGTGTAAAATCCAGGTACAAGATTTTTTTGTTCACAACTGCAAAGAAAACAGGCACACTGAAAACTCTCACCCAAGCACTTGCATAATCTTTCTCATGCCCTTAGCTTCCCCTTCTCATTTCAGTACACCCCTCCTCCCACATTAAATAGCCTTCATGGACCAGGAGGGGAGCAGCAGTGGAAACAACAGCTCATACTACAGTGGTCTGAATTCAAACCCCTCCAATACTCTGAGGAGCACCAGTGGCACTGGTGACTTCTTGCTCTGCAGTTTCCCACTCCCACTGCCTTGCAGAGCTGCAGAGAGGGATGGCAAATTTCAGAGGAGCATTGAGGCCCAGCTCTTGTTTTCACTAACTTCGTTTTGCACCCCTGTAGAAAAATAAATACTCCTTCAATATATAGCCCCCTGGAGAATTAGAGAGTGAAGTTTGTGGGAGTAGAGCGTTTAGTATCCAAGAATTTCTGAAACTCTTAACTGTACATGTGTGTTTTGTGTGTATATTAGTATAAGCAGTGCTAATAAAGAAAAATTTTGACTAGTATTTCTGGCAAATTAAAAAACTAAGAAGGGGTGGATCTTGCCAGTCTAAAAATGGAGGTATTGCAGTTTTGCTGCTGCTTATTTTCATAGAATCAAATTGCTTTTTGGCTGTTCTTTTAGTTTCACTTTCTCTGTCATCTTTAAAGCTGAGATGTTTGATCTGCTGCAGTAGAAAGAGCTGACTTTCTCAATGTTAAAAAAAAAATTCTCTTTTTTTTTCTTCTGTCATGTCACTGGAATGTGATCTGATGTCAGACTCTTCCTTAATTAGCTGAGAACTCAGTCCTATAACTGGCTATTTTTTTAACACGGTTGGGTTTGGGATTTTATTTGATTCCTCGTTCTAACACTCAGATTCCTTTCAAAAGTATTCCAAATACTTTTGGAATGAGCAATAAAGGAATTTATTCTCACATTTGAATGTAATATTTGTTTCTATAGCAGCAACCTTCTGGGTAAGAAATTGCTGTATTCATTCATTTCTGAATTCATTCATTTCATTACTGAAGCAATTAAATGATTGTTTGATCTTTTATGATAATCTGCCTTTAGAGCCTTTAGTGGATAGTTTTACTGCATCTTGTTCTCTGATTCAGACTTTGCTGTTACTGTTTCTCAGTCAATATGTTGATTAGATAGCTTAATTTCCATGTGCTCTACAGAAAGCAATTAATGCCAACTTCTAATGAAGCATGAGCTGTGAGCTTTCACAATGTCTGACAACTGCTTTACTGTCCACCACAGCAGAATTCCTTTTCAGCAAGGCTTGGCAGGAAACACCACCCATCTCTGGAGAAGGTTGCCTTCCACAGCTCGTCCATGAGATGGTTGTATTTGGGGCACTGGGACGAGCAGAATTCCTTCCCTGTGCACTCCGCTTTCAGGTCTCATGGATCATCACCGACACATAAAATTGCTGTTCAAGTTCTTTTCGGAGGAGGGAGGGGTAGGAAGGGGAGACCCGGGCAGCCTCAGGGCTCCTCCCCTCCCAGCTGCGGCAAAGGCAAAGCCACACACTCCTGCTTCCAGCTTACATTGCCTTGGAGACGTGGTAGATGCTCCCTGGCTGAAAAACCTCCTGCCAAAAGGAGCCAGAATTAGCCAGGAACCTTTCCTCCTAAAAGGAGAGAGATCTGAAAGGTTCCTGGCTGATTCTGCTCCTCCCAAGAATGTTCATCTAAGAGAATTCCTCTAAAATTGAACTTTTTTTTACTAAAAAAGATCCAAACCTGCTGCATGTTTTCCCCCACTATGGCTGTGCATGTTTGATAGTTTAGTTATTCTGCCTCTCTTTTGTTTGAAGGTCTGGGTAGTGCTTCTGCGTGGTTGGAAGTGTGTGATGCTTGCAATGCAAGCATCCTGAAAAGCCTGTGAGTACATTACAGCCTCTGTTCTCATCCCCATTTCTCCCAGGACTTCCCTGTGTGAGCTGTATGCAGGGCCACGCCATATGAAACAGAAGTTCTAAAAAAATGTATGTGTTATGCCATGAGATTACTGTGCAGGAAAAGTGGGGGGGGCCTAAAACAAAAAGAAATTTGAGTTCCCACTACAAGGTGATTGTTCTCTTCATCTTTGAAGAAAATTGGTGGAGGGAGAAAGGGAAAAGATGTGTTTCTTGCAAAGCTATCTTCTTTTACCCAAAAAACTTACAGGCACCTGTTCTGTGAACATCAACCACATGAAACAAGCAAATAAGACCAGGGATGGCAGGTATCACATCACTATGAATTTATGAAAGCTAAACAGAGCAAAAGGAAGGGAGGAGAAGGAGGTGTACATCCTCATGCAACTCCTCCCTCTCCCAGCCCACCCCAGTGAGCACACTGCACAGAAAGCTCTTCAGCTGTGCTCTGCCTTGAGGCCTGCCCTACAGACAGGTTACATTTTCAGAGAAATAAGAGTGTACTACGTGGGGTGAATTAAAGTCACTGCATTCCCTCGCAGATTCAGTGCTTTATTTTTAAGTTATTTCGCTTAATATACATTGGCTATTTTTGTCTGAGGTATGTTGATTTCATGCTTAAATAATTCAGCAAACCCTTTTTGTTGTTGTTGCAAATTGTACTGTTGCCAAAACCTCGTGGAACTCAGCTGTTAGTGCCCACGTGGGAAACCTATAATGCTGCTCTGAATGGTCTTCAATTCATTCTGCTCCATTCATTGGGGTTTCACATTTCTTTTAGCACAGACCCCAATTCTCTACGCTCTTTTACATTCTGTGTTTAGTCTACCACTATTCCTTGCTCGCTGGCGGTTGTACTGGAAAAAGATTGTTGATATTATTCTGGCATATATAAGCAGTGAGGATTACACCACAGTCACTTTGTTGCTTTTAACTCACATTTGAGCTTCTTGATGGAATCTTCTACTTTTCTTTCATATGGGGATACAGTAAACTTGGCTGGCTCTCAGGACAAAAGATGTGGCAGGCCCAGCTGAAGGTACGGTGTCCATTCAGTAGATGTGCTAGTGTTGACTGCACTGCAGAGTGCAATCATCCCCCCTGAGCACTGCAGTAGTCCTCTAAGGGGAGGAATTCGAGTGGTTAAAAAAGTAATGCCTGTTTCTTTCAATTCATTGACGTCTGGATTTTGAGAGTCCTGGTTTTTGCATTTGCAAGTCAGTTAAATGATTATTATTATCCTGACGAGAATATTATCTCTCTTGCTTAGTACTGGAGACATTTATAGTAATGACCTATTCCTGTGGCTCCAAATGTTAAATTCTGCTCTTAGCATGAGTCTGTCTCTGAAACACAGGGTCTAAATGTTCAAACAAATTTGGCTCCCTATATCCATCAACTGAAATAACCGTTTCAGTTACTATTCTGCAAGAAACTTGCTTGATGCAAATGAAAACAGTTTTCTACTTTGGATTGTATCAATAGACTTCTCATGAAAGTGAAATTTATACAATTTTTCCTCTCAAGCTTCAACTCAACATAGGACTGGAGCATATGCATAATCCAATTGGAACTGTTCTCATGTACACTAAGATTCTTTTCTCCTGCAAGAGTGTTATTTAAAAGTCTGTAATGAAAATTAGAATATTTCAATTGAAAATGCCTTGCTGAATCAGAGTTACAGAAAAAAATAGATCACAGACCTTTAATCTTAAATCATAAAAACAGAAATATCATTTAGTATTAAATTTTGTAACTGTTTACACTGTTGTAACTACTTTAGCTGACTTTTTTGCCCTACTATGGTTTAATTTACATTTGAATCAAATCACTTTGGTTAAGGCACAGATTATTTCCTATCAGAGGATATACCATTACCTGAATTTTTATTAGTTTGGGTAGCAGATATTGGACCTACTTATTGAAAAAGAATGAAAAACGTCCTTAGAATTTGGAACTAGGCGACTTCATTGAAGTTCCAGGTACATGGCCTAAAATAGTAACTAGAGACAATAATGAATTATCTGCAGAAATAAAAACAATATAGAAAAGCAATATAGAAAAGAAAAAAACACTTAAATTTATTAACATCTGTTTGTATTGTCAAAAAAAATGACTAAAGGAACTGTTTGGTTTAAGTAATTTTTACTTTTTTAGTGGTTTTTTCAAAGTCTCTCAGAAGGTAGTAGAGTGTCTATGTGTTCAAGGGTTTAGAGGTAAATCATTGGCATAGATTAGAGATTGGTAGAGTGGTAGAAAATAAACCAGAAAAATTGATAAAATTCCAAAATGGCAAAGAATTAACCGAGGAGTGCCCATAATAACACCAGTTGTTTAATAGTGTCTGGAAATGAGGGAGAACATTTGCAAATTAGAATTTGCATATGGCACAGAAATTGTTAGGTTAGCCAAGACTAGAGAACTCTTGAGGGACCAATACAATTTACACACTTGGGCAGCACAATGGCAGATGGGATTAAATGCTGACAAATACATATTGGAAAGGATAATTGGGTTAAAATATGATTACATCAGCTCCCTTAGCTGTTTAACAGTCTCATTTTTAAACACTTCCTTTGAAGTAGTTGGCAAACACCCATTTGTTTCAGTTAGAGAAGACCCAGATCTCAGGTCTGAAATCTGAGTGCAGCTCTATAGCTTGTTTGGGAAAATTATACAGATAACAGACTCTGCTGCTGCATTTTCTTTCAACCAGATGCAGATTATTTTGCGTATTTTATTTGCTGTGTGCTACTACAATTCTCCTCCTCTTCAGTCCCTGCAATATTATTACTGGGCTGCATTGCAAAGGCCACCCAGCCAAGCTGCAGGCAGCCCTTGAAGCAGTGTAGCCCTGGCGATCTGCGGGCAGGGCTGTGTGGCTGCAGCCAGCACCGTGCCCTGCTGCCCGTGGGGAGCCTGAGCCCGGCTCTGCAGGGCTGGGGACAGAGCCTGGCTGCCCAGCACACACCACCTGATGCTCCAAAGGGCCAGCTCTGGGCAGCCTCTGTGTGCCAGGCACACCACGTGCTGCTGGGTGCTTTAAGGTAACTTGTGAGCTCACCCTGCAGGAGGAGAAAGAAAGCAGTGTTGAGCTTATTTCAGTTCTCCCCTCGTTCAGGTGTTAGTGGTTTATTTGTCTTTTTGGGCTGTGAATCTGAATGCTGATGAAACCCAAGCAGGCCTGGCTGTGGGCAATCAATTTGTGTTAATGTTTTGAATGCTGTCCCTGGACCACAAGTTTTATTGTTGTTGCCAGCTTAGACAAATCAGCCAGTTATTAATTCTGATATATTGTGATCTGCAAGGGTGTCCAGTTCAGCTAACTACTGCAATATTTGTGTCTCAAAAGCTGGGATGCTGAACTGAAAAATATCTAGGAAACTTCTCCAAAATAGCTATTTCTATAAATGAAAGGAATTTCAGGTACTTTGCCATGCATGCCCCTGCAGGTCAGTTGACTGGGTATTCCCTAGTACAGTGCTGTGTCTGGGAATCACCGAGGTTTGGAACCTCTGAAGAAATGGTTGTTCATAGACTCACTCTTCATTTGGGACGGAGGTACCCTGGGTGGAGGTGCAGAGGAATGAGACACTGGAGAGCAGCATTGTGGAAAGGGCCCTGGGGGTCCTGCTCCATGGCAAGTTGGACACGAGTCAGCAGTGCCCTGGCAGCCAGGGGGGACATCCCTGTCCTGGGGACATCAGGCCCAGCATTGCTAGCCAGGCGAGGGAGGGCATTGTCCTGCTGGACTCTGGGCTGGGGCGGTCTCACCTCAAGGTGGTCCTGTGAAGGGCCTGGAGTTAGGCTTAGATGATCTTTGTGGGTCCCTTCTGACTCAGGATATTATATGAGCTTATGATATTATCTTTTGGATCCTGAAAGTATTTATTCACACTGTATAGCTCAGAAAGCATCCTCTTATTCATGGCAAAAGTCACAAGTTTTTTAGTCCATTTCCAGGACTATTCCAGGAATTTGTATAATCATCTTGATGCATTTTCTCCCGTAGTTGTTACAATTCCTTATGTATATTTTTTTTTGTTTCCTTCTGGCCCAACACTGCAATTCCTGCAGTCCCCACCAGTTCTTAGACAGCTTCTGAAGGAGCCGTGTCTGCCCACAGCCTCTGCAGCTGAGGCATTGGGCTCTGGCCTCTCCACCCCAAGCAGTGTCCCCAGCACCTGCCCCACAGGGAAGGGCTGGGGTTCCACCCTGGGGACTGCCAGTCCCTGGCACATGGCTGTAAAGCTGTGCCAACAAGTGCCCTTGCCTCCTCAGCCCATCCAGATTCCTCTCCTCACCACAGGCACTGAGCCCAGACTGGTCCCACACACCATCCCCTCTCCGTTCTTCAGGAGCTTGGGAAGGATTAAGAGTGAGCAGCAGGCACATGGGAGGGAGGAGGGGGCCACTCCTACTCACATGTAAGTTGGAAGCATAGACTGAGAAGAACAGGTAGTGAAGAAAGAGAGAGGGAGCAGTGGCTGCATCCACTGTACTCCGTGGCTCTCTTTTGGCCCATTTCTACCCACACCAGCCTGATGTCTTCCTACTTGCCTCTAGATCCTCCTGAGACCTCACTCTCCTCTCTCCATCCTGCTGTTTGGCTATACTTAGGGATCCTTCCTGCCCTAGAACCGCTCTGTTCCTCATTTCTTCTTGAATCCAGATGACCCCTTCAAGTCCTCTTCCCCTCTGGCCCCCTAAACTTCTAACCTCCCTTTGCCAGAAAATTGGATTGAGCCTCCATGGCTGAGACACTCTGAGCCAGCTCTGCACTCCTTGAATCTTTCCCCAGTGAGTCTGGTAATATCAAACAGATGTTTTAAGGAGCTGGGAACTTTGCCCATTCCTGAGGGAAGCCAAGCCCAGGTTTTTAGATGAGTAATGTCCTTGGTGTCGAAAACTCAACTTGTCCCAGGCTCTGGCTATTCACCAGAATCATCTTCCTTTTCACTAATAACCATTTCACATCGTGGCTCACACACTTATTTTCAGGTGGAGTAGGTGCCTGGCTTTACAGCATACTTCACTTGGCCACAGGGTGTGTGAAGAAGCCAGGTAATGTCAGGCAGCAGGTAGGCTTTGCTGCTATGGCTGTGAAGTGACTGCAGAGCCTAGAGCTCTTGCAAGTGCAGTCAAGTTGTGCCCAGCCATGCTTTTTGATAAGAAGCAGAAAATTCTGCGTGTTTACTATAGCTCAATGGGACTTTTGAAAAGAATATATGAAGTCCCAAGATTATGATAATGCCACTCTGATTTTGTTTCTATTCAAATTTCATTCTCCGTTGTAAACCAGCTTTCATTTTAAGGATGAAAATGCTATTTACAGTATTTACACATTCACTATGGCTCCCTGTTATCTAACATTGTTCCAGTTTGTGTTCATCACATTTATTCTTGATTTCTAACTCATTCCATTCACATTTGTGGTAGATTTGTCTTGATATGCATAAATGAGTTCAACTGAATTAACTGACTTGAAGCTTTATCCAGATATTTAGGAGGTTTAAAGGTGTCTAGAGAAGCTTTTTCTCTCCAGTTTTCATATTCACAGTGTTTCTTCTCTCCGATTATTGCTCAAATTTGTGACAACATGCACAAGAAAATGTGCATATTTAGCCTAAATTTTAAAATTGTCATGCATGTAGAAATATACAAGTTCATTCAAATAAAAATTTGGAGACTTCTCATTTCTATGAGGAGTGAAAGTGGACCAAAGATCTGAGAGAAACACTTAGAATTTTGGATAGCTGAAATAAAGACCAAAATGTCACAAATGTAATCCATTTCCAACCTTCAAAATTTTTGCTGAAAGAAAAAGCATATGCAGCATGACTGCTGGTGGTGGGTACAAAATTTCTACACTTAATCTTCATTTTTGCATCTCATTGTACCAAAAGCTAAATAGGACTAAAGTAGAAACTCTCTTCTTATTAAAATGGGACTTTTATTTACATAAAACTTAGGTCTTGTTCTATAAATAGTCCTGAGAGTGTCTGCAGTTCTTACCCAAGCTGTTTTCTGCTTTGGTTGCTCTTGCTGCTGGGGTTGCTATATCTGAGCAGTTACTCGTTCCTTTCCATTGACATTGAATGTAGCAAGCTGTTTTCTTTAAGAGGTTGCTGTCAATCAAGCTGATACTTTATATTAAAAATAGAAAATGCTGATCTGTCTATGAAGATTACTACAAAGGAAACAAATTAAAATACTTCCTCTTGGATCTATCCCTTTCCTGTTTATTTTCTGTATTTCACAAAGCCCAGACTGTGACACTGGAGGACACTGAGCCTGACTTCTTCCCACTTCCACTTTTATTTTCTTTTATTTTATGTACCCCTGCATAACAGCACTGTTAGTCTTTTTAGTGCTTGAGATGGACATTTATATTAAAAGAAATAAAATTACTGATTTGAGTTTTAACTTAGATTTTGGATTTCATCTGAAGTTTTGTAAAATCCCCTTGCAGTTTGGGGGCCCCAGTCTAAGGGACAGTGGCCCTTTAACAATGGTGGAAGTTTGACAGACTTCCAAGTTGGCTGCCTTACAGTTTATTCTCAATATAAATATACCACCTGGGAATGCTTGATTCAGTGTTTCCCACATAATTGCTTTCTCATGTCAATGCTCCATTCTTTTCCTGAGTGAAGGAGCCATTTACTGCACTATTTTGGGGGACAACGAGAGCGACCACCAGTAACTCAGACACTGAATCAGATTAAAATAGTGGTAGCAGCATCAAGTGTTCATGGTTTGCAGCAATTGTCAGTAAGATCAGTAGCCTTGGGAGAGAAAGGGGCTCAGTGTGTGCAGAGAAGTGAAAAAAAAATACTCCATCAGAAAAGGCATCAAGAATATGCCCATTATTATGGGGATATATGAATGCTCAGAACTTCATAGAATGCAAACATATGCATAAAGTGTGTGTTTACATGTATTCTTAAACTGAAGTTTCTTGCAATTTGTTTCAAACAAGAGTTTTGTAAATTCATGTAAGAAATAATGAAGCAAGTTACACAAAATCAGTAGAAAGGTGGAAGTAGAAATTAAGTTTACTCTGCATTTGAAACTAATACATTCAAAGACTGAATTTTTTCCTTGCTTTTTCTATGACTTATTTTTCTCTGATGTGACTAAAGAGTAGATTTTGTCATTTAGGTGGTAAAGCACAAGTCCTCATTTCTCTTCTGTAAACAATAAATGGACTTTTGACACAGAAAATACCAGTAACATTTTAGTTGGGCATGCTGAGATATATAAAAAAATGAACAGTAATATTTAGCATTTTGTAAAAGGACAGATGCTACACTTAACATTTGGGTTATTTATTTTAAATTATTAGCTAAATTTGTTCCCTTAAAAACACCTCCTCTGTCAAGGCCTCTGCTAGTTCGTGGTAGCTGAGGGCTCTGCTGCCTTTCATCAAACCTTGCAATAAATACCAATGACATTTGGGTTGTCTTTTTTTAAAGTATCCATGTATAATGTAGACAGGTGAGTTTTATTATTCAGTTTGTATGTTAGTGCCATGGCCCTAGGCCTGTAAACAGCTTGTGAGGCAATACTGAGCTCTGCCCAAATCAATGAAGTGTTGGATAGGGCCGAAGACTTCAATTAAACCAGAAAAGTACATAATAAGTAATTGCGTAATAGATGATGGACAAGGGCTTCTCTCAGGAATTATTTTTTGTAAGTATACAAATCCTGTAGGTCTTTCAGAACATTTAAAAAATTCCTGTACAAATCCATCTGTATCTTTAGGCACACAAGAATCTTTTAAAATCTCTCAGAAGTGCCATAAAAAACTTTCCAATGACTTTCACATTGGGTAACTTGTTTTCATTAGAATACACATACTTTGGTGCTTAAATTTTGTATATTTATCTTCCTTTTGATATGTAATATTTAAATAAGTACAGATTTTGCATCTAGAGGCACCATGACTTCGAAAAGATTCTTAAGATATTTGGATAGCTGTCAAAAATTATGTTGACTTATTAATAACTAACACGTGGCTTAAGTATTTCTTTTTAGTCACATTCACATCATGCTTTTACTATACCTAATTGTTATTAATCTAAACTTCATTCAACATAATAAAGCTTAATAAATTCTATCTCATACCCTGTAGTTCTCCATTTTAATACAACTGTTTGTCATAGAGGAGAAACTTCAAATGCACTTTTATAGTTTTCTTTCATAAGAAAGCCCTCCAGTGCTTTTAAATACATTGCAAAATCTTTAATCCAATAAGAGAACTAATAAAATGTGCTACACTCTCCATGTCCACAGAAATAACCTTAACAGTAAGACATTTCTTAATGCCTGTGAAGGGATTCAGTGCAGAATTGGGACAGATTGCTAAACATTGTAATATGGTGCCGTGTTCCATCTCTCAGAAACTGTAGATATACATTGTCCTTTTTTTGTATGGTTAGGAGTCATCTTTGGCAGAAAGCGTCAATGTGTTGTGTGTGCACAGTTGGTTTAAGAGCTTATATGTTTGGAACATGGGGATGAAAAGAGTCAAGGAAGGAAGGATTCATCAAACAATCTGAGAAATATCAACTGGTGGAGCCTCTGCTGAATTTTTAGACAAACCATCTTTCAATTTTATTCTACTTTGTATTAAGACTAATATTTATAATATTTTCAAATTCCAATCCAACATTTTTTGCAGATGACACAGTGAACTCTGTCCTCTATTTGCATCTTTCTTTTCCCCCTTTCACTCCTCCCCTGCCCTATTTAAAATCAATGCTATTTATTGTGTTATGACAAAGAAAGAGAAATATAATGGCACATTAGAGTGATAAGTAAGCACTGAGATAGTGATAATCAATCCTTTAAGATCTCAAAAGTGTCATTGTCTTGGGTTTAAACAAAACATAATCCATAGATGTTTGTCTGGTTATTGAGATGTCTGATTAACTGAATGTTGCCCAGTACTCCAAGCATCTCCCATCCTCCCATCTGCCTTGAGCAAAACCAAACCCATCAGGAGTCATTCCACTGGGTTTTCACATGCTGTGAGCATTTAGGCTCACCCCAGAGACACTGCTTCAGGAAGTCCTGTCACCTCTCTGGCAATAAAGGCATTCACTCTCTGTCCTCTCTCAGTACAAAAGGTCCCTTCCTTCAAAGGTGCCATCTTTGCCTAGGGAGTCAATTGTGATAAAAGTTCAAGTGGCCTGGGATATTTAAGACAGAAAGTACAGGAAATTGGTCTATGAAATCTGCAGAGTACGTGTTGTCTGCATTGCAATGTTTAAATCTTCTGCTTTTTAAAATTAATAATTCATGTAGCTAACAATTTTGTTCAAGTCCAAATGAATTGGAAAAGATGAAATTGTGGTAAAGATTACTAATAAAGTCCTAAATAACATAAGCAACAATTTTTCCTAAAAGGTTCTTGTCTTAAAAATATTATGACATATTTTCAAGGCTTTGATTAGAAGCATTAATGCTTCTTGAATGTTTTCTTAAGGCTGCAAAAGTTATGGTGACAGAAAGGTATTCTTAGACGTCCCAGCTGGAGTAGCAGGAGCAGAAGTCTCTCCAATGATGCCCTCTTTAAACCTCTAGGAGGTCTTTTGACTGACTTCATATGTGTGTGACAACAGAGTGGTAAAAGGTTTCCAATATCTGTGGCTGTTACGATTTATTTTAATTTCTGTATTAGGGTTCATCAACTGGTTTCATAAGTTTCTGTTTATGACAAGGATCTGTCCCTCATTCCAAGTCCTGCAGGAAGACTCTTTGCTCTTGCAGGTTTCATAACCAAAGGCAATAGAGGAGGCAGTTCAGCATTCCCTAGATGATGCCCACATGAGCTCCCTGATGTTTTACCATGGCTTTTCACTCCCTATCCCATTATCCATCTCACCTTGGCTTTAGCATTACGGTGCCTCAAGCCCTGCACAGATAATGGGGAGTTGCTTTCCTGGCGAGAGCAAGCACTAATGAAACGGGCACATATGGGAACAACTGTGCACACCCTGTTAGAGCTTCTTTGCTGTCATGCCTGATCACACAGGGCTTGGCCAGAGCATGCAGAAGGCAGCAGCACTTCTCCTGTGGTTAATAAGCACTAGAGGCCATGGTGCCACCAGAGCACCCTTGTCTGGGCTTTCACATGGATCCCTCCATGGAGAGGCAGGTGCCTTGCCCCAAGCCAGCTGTCTCTATCCTCTGGCCAGAAAACCGTGAGCCCCTGTCTCAAGAGAAAAGAGGCAGTAAAGGCTGAAGTGAGTGCAAACAGGAAAATCAAGGAAATGAAGGAAAATGAAAAATCTGCCTTTTAACTTCAGAGCTCATTTTTTATTGTCTTTTACCTGATTCGGTAGAAAACTGGGCACAGAACTCAGTTTGCAAGCCAGATAACAAAGGATTTTATGTAAACTAACAAGGTTAATTTTCAGAGCACTTTCTAACTCAGAAGTATTGGGAATTCAGTTTCGCAGAATGCCATGAAGGGAGTCTTATTTTTGTAATGTAGGCTTATAAATCAGTCCAACCATAAACAAAGAAATTAAATTTTAGGAATTATCCCTGACCTAGAAACCTGATCCTTCACCTTAAATCCTTTGCTTGCCCCATGGACTACACCTTTTTCTCTTTGCCTTCCAATAAACACAAGTATAACAAAATATTCACTACAGCTGCACAGCATTTGTCACTGCTGACGTTTCCATTACATGGGAGTACATGACTTTTTACTCTACATTTAATTAAATGTTTTTATCGTTTTATTATGAGGTAATTAATCTGTCAGAAAACAACCTGTAATTGTATATGAAATATTGCTGATATATTAGCTTTTCTCAAGGACTATTTACATTTTATTTATAGCCTTTTATTTTATAGGTAATAACTATCTTCTTTAACAGTGAATTCATTTGGGACAGAGTTGTGTTATCAGATACACTATTAATTTTTTTTCACCTACGGTTTACTGTCTTTCTCACAATGACAATAAGTTTTGTCTGTTTAAGCAGCTGGACTAATTATTTTCAGCTGCACATGTGATCAGTTTAATTCTTCCCAAATGGCCCAAAATTCACCAGAAATGCGGTCTGTGCTATCTATCTGATTTGTTTCATTATGCTTCACAAGTGCTGCTTTTAAATCTGGAGAGCAAGTCCTTTTCTTCTAACCAGTTATGTGAAGGCAAGTGCTAGTTTTTGTTGTCTGGAACTTTAACTAGCAGGAGACTAAACAAGAGGTTTAATCCCCTGGGTGGTGGATTCTTCATCTCTTTCAGACACAGAATTCACTACTATTCTGCTCTCCAATATTTAACCAAATCAACAAGTAACAGGAAATTTTGTGTTAAGTTGGGTCAAATTTAGCTTTGAACTAACTAATCCAGGAGAAAAGGTGGTGTTATACCTGAGCTGACCTTATTACTCTGTCATTAATCTGCTTTGTTATGCCTGAGGAATCATGGGGCTCTCAGAACTGCTGGTAATCTTCTCTGCCATATGTGTGGTAATATCTGAACACAGCAGGATAAATTAAGAATAGTCCCATTTTTGCTTTATTACTTGTAAATCAGCCCATTAATATTATCTGGATGCAGTTTGTTAGGATTAATATAGATGATATTTGAATTGCCACAGTGATTACTTCTTAAAAACTCTACTAACATGAATTTTGAAACTTAGAAATAAATTATTACTGGAAGTTAAAGAAACCTTTCAAGTGAAGCAAAAGGAAGACTAAAGAGTTATCATATCAATAGGAAGAAACAACTTGAAGGCAAGAATATGGAAAATATCTTTCATATTTCATATCATTTATATTTCAGTCCCAAGTATTGGCTTAGGGGCTAGAGAACTTCTCAGTGAGGCAGCAGAGCAAATAAATCACTGCTTAGTTTGAATTAGTATAGTAAATTAATATTATGAAGCCTTTTTTTTTCTTTTTTAATTTTTTTTTTATTTTAATAAACATGTGTTTGGTCTGATTAACAAAGAAAAACATTTTACAGTAATCACCACCATGCTCTGATCTGTCCCCTGCGTCTGTTTTCTGCTGGGGGGTTTCAGTCAGCTGCTTTTTATTTCAGACAGGATTAAATTTTTCTGATTTTTACAGCTTTTTTTTTTAGAAAGAAATCCTATGACTGTCATGAAAGATCATGAGCAAAGATGACCCAGGGTGAGCAGTGATTGCCCCTGGGCACAGACAGAGTCATAAAAGGATGCCTCCCCTGTAAAGGCAGCACCTTCATTCTCTTGCAAAGATATGCCAAAGAAGCAATATACAAACAATATGTCTGTAATGTGATGAAAACTTAACAGCAAAATCCATCTGTTACATCATTAGAGCAACTGCATAGCATTAACATTTTTATTTGCCAAGGGCACGCCAAAATTTTTGGGCTTATTGAGCATTGCATATTAAAGTTTCTCAAACTTTTTCACTGTGATTGATTTTGTTACATTAATAAAAAGCAGCGCTTTGGCATTGTGCAGGTTGATGGCTCTCTCTGCTTTTTGAATTCTGTCCTTGTTCACAGGAACAGGGCAGAGCCTTTGTCGTGAGGAGTGACAGCCCAGTGCTGAGGGGGGAGCAGAGCAGGAGAGGTGCAGGGGGGAGCACCCTGTGACAGCCACCCTGCCCTGCAGCAGCACCCTGTGCACTGAGGGCAGCCAGTCCTCCTGCCCTGCCCAGCCTGGCTGGCCAAGGGTTTCACATCCTCCTGCCTGCTTTCACCTGAAAGCCTCTCTAAAGCCTTGGCCAAGCATGAGGGGAATCTTAAGGCAGCTGCTGTTATAGAATACTTGTAATTGCCCATAGTTACTCAGGCCTGTCTTGAAGCCCTTGTGGACATACAGGCACAGTATGGAAGGTCTCTCTATTAAAATAAGCCTTTAATTTAAATGTCGTTTTTTTAAGCAGTTTGTAACAATCAGTCAGCTTCAATATCTCTAACAGGACCTCAGGAGTTTTTTTATACCTGCAGAGATTTTCTTAGAATTCAGATGGGATAGAAAAGTGTGAAAGTGAAGAATGGCACAAAAATGGATGACCCTTTCTGCAGGGGGTCTTGTAGAAAAGGCCCTTTCCTTCCATAGCCAGTTCAGCAAGCATCAACAGACAGGAAAGCATCTTATTATTCCCTCCTGCAGTAGTGCACCCTGAGAAAAAAAGCTGTGAGAAACTTTGTTTTGGAACAGAGCCATACTGTACCTTCACATTTCATTTTGTTTACTTTTTGTGTTAAAAATAGCAATCTCCCAGTTGGAAAGCTACCAATGTCATGGTATTGCAATCAGATCTTAGCTGGGCATTTTTTTTTATGTTCTTCCTAAAGATGGCAGTTTGTTATAGCAGCATGTTATATCACACCCTCTCTTGGGGTGATTTGGGGATATTCATATAGGAATAAGTGCTCAAATAGCTTGTTATCTTTTGTACCAGTGCATGAAGAATGTACTTGATGGTAATCTCTGAAAGTACTAATCCAGTCTGATCCAGTTTAGTTTGTAATATCCAAAAGCAGCACAGAAAATATAGCAAAACACATGAAAAGAGCTTTGTATTCACATTGATATAAGGTAAGATTTATTTTAATGTACTCATGGACTCTTAGAACCATGCATTTGTTATCATGTCATCCTATAACACGTCAGAGAAATAATGCTTCCAAGAGAAAGATGGCAGATTGTCAACTACTGATGATGGTATTTCAAAGATGTAGCATTTTTATGGATAGAATTACAACAGAACAGCATTCATTGCCTATGGCAAGGAGCTCTGTTAGGTATTGACAGCATAGTAAGTTAAACTGAAATTCCTGTGCTCTTACTAGAGTAACAGGAACATTATGTTTAAAATCACGCACTACTGTTCCAAGTAGGCTCTGGGCAGAGGGATACATCAATTGTTGTTCAGGACTGTAAATTAAGAGAACACCAAAAAGGATGATTCAACTATTAAATGTAAAATAGAAAGTGTTACTCTGTTTCACTTACCCTGCAGTGGGACCTGCAGGTGGGTCTGTGGTAGGAAAAGCCAGCACACGCAGCTGAAGAAAAGGTTCAGGCCAAGCTCAGAGCAGCCAAACCCTCCTTGAAAAGGAGCTAGAAGGACAACAGGGTGTTTGTTGTGGTGGCAAGTGGTGTAACAAGGGGCAGCTTGGAAGGCTTTGGTTCTGTTTTCTGCCTTTTGCATAAGTCTTCTCCAAAAAATAAGAAATACAACTCAGAGACAACCTCTTTGTTCCAAAAAACCAAGAGACAAATTCTTTCAACTGCTGTAAACCAGCACTTTTCAGTGGTGTTATGAAAATATTACAGCCACACATGCTGGGTTTGCAAGTGGGACCAACATCGCTGTCAAGATATTGACAATCTGTTTGAGATGGACTGTCTCCTGACAGAGGTACAGACATGGCAGCTGGGAGCAATGCAGAGATAATTTATTTTTAAAAAATCAGACAGGAGGTTGCATAAGAAAGTGTCATTTCTTCCATTGATTTCAGTCTTGTATAAACAAAAATTTAAGATTTTTATAGTACTTTCTATAGTAAGAGAGATTGGGAGTCTGTTCCTTTTATCGTTTGGTTGATGATTACAAGAGCATCTTATCAGTCATAAGAGCTTTTTTGAGACAGTCTTGGTGTGTTTTCCCCAGCTCAAGTCAAAGTATCTACAAAACTTAAAATAGATGCAGGTATTAATCCTGAAGGGCAGAGTGCCTGCAGCTCTCAGAATTGTCACTCCTTAGGACAGTTGCCAGACCTATGGGTGCAATTTATTGCATTTGCATTCTTGGATGGACCTGCAGAGCTTTGACCTAAAACCAGGATTTGTAGGCCCATCATTTTTATTCTTCATGTGCTGAGTTCTATGCTGTGGTGCTCACATTTTTTAAGAAGTCCTTGATTTATATGGAACATTTTACTCCATATGCTGCTGTCATTTATGAGCACAAAATAATCTTAAATAATCTCAAATGAACCAGCTAAAGTTACTAAAAGACAGCAAAACACAAGAAAACTTCTGAATAATATGAATTTGAGGGATTCTTATGGATTTTTTTTCCATCCAGCACCTTGTCCTCTGTTTTCACATGACTTTGCCTCATTGAGACTAATAAGCAGAACCTGTCTTGCTGCCCCCATCAGAATATAATTAAATATATTTGTTTGAGTTTATGTGCCAGTCCCCCTAGTTCAGAGCAGACCCTTCCCAGGCCACGTTCTCAGTGCTTCACACCTGCCAGTTCTGCCTGTCCCCAAGAATGGAGATTCTTCAGGCAGTCCTTTCCACCACTTGACATCTGTCATGGTAAAGATTTTATTTTCCTAGTACCTGATGAGGATTCATCTGCTGTCAATTGTGTCCACTGCTGGTTCTTCTATCTCCCAGCACCTGTGAGGAGAGTCTGGTTCCATCTTTACTGCACCCCTGCTCCCCTGCGGAGCTGCAGACAATGGAAGGATCCTCCCAGAGTCTTCTCTTTGAGCTGAACAAACCAAATTTTCAGCCTGTCCTGCTACATCACATTTTCCAGCCCCTCACCATCTCTCCACTGGACTCTCACTGGCATGTGAATCTCTCCTTTACTGGGCAAACCACCTCTCGGTGCCATTCACCAGATATTGTTTCCCAAGTGCCAGAGAGAGGAGAATAATCACTTTCCTTCCCCTTCTGACTTCATTCTTGTTAAAACAGGTCCTATGTGGCCGCCCCCCTTCACTGGCAGAGTGCCCTGATATGCAGCAATCAGTTCTAACTAATGAATGCAAAATCATGAGTGTGGATAACATAAGTTCCTTCTGAGTTGAGCACATGCTGAACAACAAGGCTCCTGTGGAACAGAGAAAGAAATGCATTTGAAATCCACATGGTGACGTGCATTCTCCAAGAAATATAAATTTACAAAGGTATTCCGGATAGTGTTTTGGAGGGAAAGGACACAAAGGTGGTTCAGGAAACAACCAAAGCCTTGCTTTAGGTTGGAGGTAAGATATCTTTTCCTACAAGAAAATGCAGAGCATCAGTGCCAATGTCCTAACTGAAATCCTATCTGAAGCATGTTGTGTACTAAAATATTCGTATTTGGTGAAAAAAAAAAAAATTTAAAATCCCCAAACAGTTTCCTCATCATTTGGTTCCATGAAACAGGCTCATCACTAGCAAAAGAAATTGTGCTGCATTCATTTCATGACCAAAGGGTAAAGCATCACATTTTTTTTTTTCTCACTCCACTCTTATCCCAACAGAATTCTGCACTAGGAACTTGGCAGACAAATGTCGATTATTCTGCTTGCCCTCTTATGCCACCATTTAATCATTGATGTCTTGGTCCAGAAGCTTTTATGCAAGTTGTTGCTAAGAACACAAGAATGGCAATTTGGGTAGCTGAGTGTGGGGTGCCCCAGGCTGACCCCAGCTGTCACTGCAGCCGAGCATGCATTGGCCAGGAGTTCTGCTTGTATCCCAGTCACGGGCAGGGCCTTGGTGAGCAACAACCCTGGCCCAGAGTACATTTGTCTCCAGCTCTCAAAAGGTTAATTTACTGAAGGCTTGAACTGGAAGCATTTGCTAACGTGTAGCTTTTACTGGCATGTCCACTCTGAAATACAAGGCAAGAAAAAAAACAAAGACAATGAAAAGCCACAATTGTGCCAATCACAATGTAAAATAAGATGAATAATTTGAGTAACTGAACTGCCTAAATAAAGGACAGTAAAGAGAAAAAAGTAAGCCAATAAATCTTCTGATATTCAGGTTATTCTGCTTAAAAATCCAACTGTGAAAAGGGAATTATCTTCTATACATGGTATAACACATATCCACAGTTTTATGCCTTGTTAAGAAAAATGCTTCTATGATATCTATGTATCAACTCATATAATATATTATGTATTTTATGTTTTCCCATTAGAAGAGACCCAAAATCATTAAAAGAAATTTGTATCTCTGTTTCTTGAGTTGACCTAATTCTAGGAGGAATTTTTTTAGGGCTATACGCCAAAGTTTTGGTCTCAAGTCCCACCGACCTCCTACTGAAACAACTGCTGAAAATGCCAACAACAAACCAAACAAACAAGGTAATGATGCACTATTTTTGATTTAGCCTGAATGCCTCCTGATGAGGTGGATATAAATATTTTCCTCCCACCTCTTCTTTTGTTTGCACCCTGAGGTTCTTTTAAAGAGCAATTTCCTCCCCACAGTAAAATAGTGAGGATGAAGTTAAGATTTGTGTCCTAGAGGTGTCTATAGCTCTCATGTAGCAAGATTGAAGTATTGAAGATTCTAAAGCCTCTTCTCAGTATATAATTTTCAAATTTAGAATCTTTTTTTTTTTAATTGGACATCTATTTTGTGTACTGGGTACTTGGATTGAAACTGTTGGTCTCATTTAGAAGAAAGAGATACAATGTTACAGCATTTGTATAAAGAAAGGAATCGGTATTCTCAGTTGCACACTCTGTTTATAAAAAGATAGTCTAATGGCTCTAAAATGTGTCAGATAAAGGCAAGTTCTTTTTATTTCCAAAAAGAGGATGCAAATAATGGGTTAAATGAGAGTGCTGTTATTTGACATGCGGATACTGCAGTTTTGGAGTCTCTGACAGGGTTGGTAACATCATGTGCTCTGTGCTGCCATGTGCTTTCTAGTTCATTGGAACCATTTTAGCAATTAGAGCATGATTTATTCTCTAACAAATGTCTGAAATCCATTGTTAATGTCCCTTAGAGAACTTATTTCTAAATTGTCAAAATAGCAAAATTATTTTAGCTATTGGCCAGTTTATTTCATTGGAGATTTCTGCATTACTCCGTTGTGCCTTTAAAAAGATTATTCTACTTCTAATTTTTGGCCAAACTTTATACATATTCTTGGATCACACCAAAACACTCATCTTTGTCAATTTTTATTAGTGCTATCCAGCTGGGAAACCTTTCTGGCATCTTCCTCCAGTGGAATTTTGTGGAGTTTTAAAGGTATGATTAGGAATTCCAGAAAGAAAATCCTTCCATACAGGAGACACAACTCTTGAAAAGTTTGGAAACTGCTGTAAATGCCAATACATATATGTATTTATATGAAGGTTAGAATGATGGAAGACCATCTATGCAATGTGCTTTGGGATAATCAGAAGGGGAAAATTGATATTTCTCATCTGGTTTATAAGACCTTTTACATTATTCAGTGAAGTTGATATATGGCATTTCTTTCACCTCAAAGACTTGTTGATAATTGGTTTATAAAATTTGTATTAATCTCTTGTGTATCAAAAAAAAAATGGATTGGCAGTTAAGTGCAAAGGAAGTAAAATAGGGCTCATGGATGGTGACTTGGGCTAAGGTAGAATATGTGCTTTCTTATTTTCACTTTCTGTGAGAAGGCTTGGTGCTTTGTTAAATTAGGTGGCTAAAGGAGAATGAACAGAGCAATTTTATGTTGAGTTTTACAGTCAATAATCTTTAGAGGGAAGGCATTCAGTTTAATATTTATTAAAATGCAGGAGTTGCATTTCACAGCATGGATCTAAAAATAACTGTGAGAATTTGAAGTGTGTGATAGTTTCTTTGTAAATTATAATTAATACATAATAGATTCCAATTAAAAATATGCATACAGTTCAGGCAAAGATTTTTAAATTACTTTACATAGGCATATGAATACTGCTACAGTGGAGAAATGCAAAGAAAGGTGACTGAAGGATAGTTCTAAAGATACAGTTTGGTTCCTACTCTGTCAAACCTCTCAGTTCTTAAACTGGAATTTAAACACAGATCTTATTTTCTTATAAAGCTCTTATTTTCTACCATAAGAATATATTGTCACCCTTGAGATATAAAGCCACAGAGGACATGAATTATTACACTGAAGGGTTTGTGAGCTGATATTTATTAATCTTTCAAAGAAGTCACATCATTATTCAGGAGAGAGATATATAAATAAATTCATTTCATGGCCACAGACCTGACCTCATTTTGAATATTTAATTTAGACTAAAAAGAAGACTTCCTATTTGTCCTGGGGTGACTTTATGATTCCTGCATCCCCAGTGGTCCGTTCTGTTTCTGCTGGCTCTGAAGTTCTGCACCTTTAAGGCTGGTTCCGAGGGCAGAAAGAAGCGCGCAGTTTGTTTGCAGAAACTGCGCTCGCTCCCCCGCATCCTTCCACGGCCTGTGGACAGACAGCGGGACAGAGCTTCCCTTTGCTTTTTAGTTAGGGGGTTTTCAGCTAGTTGAGGCAGAGAAGTTCCCCGGACCGTGGTTTTTGTTTTTCTTGGAGCTGTTCAAACCTGCTCTGGATTGAAAACCCAGAAGAGCACCGGGAGCTCCGGCCGGAGGGACTGACAGGGACTGAGCGAGCCCAGCTACAGCCCGCGGCAAGGGCTGTTTGAATTTGCTGTCTCCTCAGAACACCGAGAGGTTCCATTGTGTCATTTTATTCAGTTTGCCATGGTTTTGAGTACTTTGCTTATTAAATAAATAGGTTTTCCCCCTTCTCTCAAAGGTTTATGTCTCCCGAACCAGTAGGGGGAGGAGCCGCTTGAATCTGCTTTCTAGAGAGACGGACCCCTTTGGGAGGTTTCCTCCCAAACCTGCCAGGACACCAGACACTATTACATTCCGAAGAAAGTAAATGTAATACATACCCTAAACCATTAAGCATTTATGAGCTCTTTTCCTCCAAGACACATCTCTTCTATTAAAAGATGAATGACTACTATTTAGTTTTAACCTAGTCCTTATCCTTTGCAAAAGTGAATGAAAACATGGCTATGTAATAGATTTTAAAGGTATATAAATTGGAGGGACTGTTTTTTCTATGTTTTGGATTATTATTTACAACATACAATGCTAATATAACATTTTTCTATTTGGTAGATAGATGATCTATTTAAAAGAAAAATGAAACTCAGGCATATTCACCCAACACTAAAATTTACCAGATTTGCTAAATATATGTGCATTTCAGAACTCAGACCTTGAAAATTTGGAGTGCCCTGTATTCCCTTAGCATTGTAGGAGGTTGGGGAACCCATCATCCTGTGAGATGCAAGATTAGACATTGGAATAATCTCCTACCCCCTCAATATTTACATCCCAATATTTCATCATCCTCCCAAGTCCATAGCCTTCTCCAGTATACATAGAGACAGATGGCTCATAAGATTATAAGCTATAGAGATTTGGTGCTACAGACAGGTCCCCCGGTATTCTAAGAAAATTAACAATTTATTTAAACAGCTCTGTCAGATGCAATCCTCTTTGCCTCATTTTGTCTCCTGCTGGCTCTGTCTCATGCAGGATTGCCTGCATGAAGATTCACTGCTTACAGATCCATCATGTAGGAAAGAAAAGGAACTTAGTCATGAGCTGTATGACCCATGGGCACACTGGAGAAGCATGTGAGCAAAACTGGAATAGCAGTCAAAAAATATCATACTTCTTATTGTTGTAGCATCTTTATGAAAGAACTCTCTCTTTCAAGGAGCTGAAACAGATTCTTGCCTGTTGAGCAGCTCTAAATTAAGTCAAAGGATTATCTGTATCACAGTAGTCCCAAGCAACACCAGATTTCAGATAAGGAGGTCACCAGCCTGACTGCACCCTGCCAAACCACAGCTGCTGCTGCCCACAGATCTGTCAGCATGGCCAACAGAGCTGCTCACTGACTGGTGAGCAGTGGGTACCCAGGAGCAGGCACACAGTCAGCAGGTGATGGTTTTGCACAGGAGATCTCATACTTCACTGATTATTGCTGCACTGAGCAGTTCATTGAGCTGGCCAGTGGAAACAGGTAGCCAAATTAAGAATCTGGCTGTTGTGGCAACTGTGGCTCTGAACTGACTGAGGGGCCGCTTCCAGGATGGAGTGATTAACACATCTTGGTGTCGCAGATGGGGAACGAGTTCTCCCTTTTCAATTCCTTGTCACAGTCAGGACATGCAGGTCCAGCCAGACAGAAGGCAGAACTGCCGAGCCTGGTTCCCCTGGCAAAGTGAGCTGGGAGAGCAGAGTCCACCCAAGGACCTCACTTGAAGAAGAGCAGCAAAGTCACCAGGTGGAGACTTGCTGGACTCCCCTGCTGCTCTGCATTTCTGAGGAGTGCACACTGGGGCTTCAGCAACAAGGATGCAACACCCTAAGTGAGAGGCTGCAGCCAGTCACCATCCAAGACCTGAGCAAAGGGCAGCCAGTGTCTTAATAGTGTGGAATAAGGTCATCTCTGTAGAACAATGGAAACTGGGATTTATGCTTTTCCAGATTTGCTTGTTATTGAAGTTCTATTTGAAAATCGTGTATTTTCTCTATTCTTTGGCAAAATAAGCATAGTTTATGTAATTCTCATCTGTCACATATTTTAGCATAGCTTTTCTGAGTGAACTATCATTGTACATGCTACACAATGTGTCAGCAATGTATTTACTCATCACTGGACATACTGCACCTAGGACATTAGGACTGCATTTGCCTTTTTCACAAATTAATTACAAGTCTCCTGTGATACTCCCATACTCTGTCCTTTTCCACTCACAACACCTTGGGTTGAAATGTTCTTTGTTAAAATTATCATTCCCTTTGAGTTTTCTACTATTTAATTTCTCACTGTTACTATCACTTTTTTCCATTGTCAGCTAGAATTTCCTCCATGATATTTGGAATATCCCCTGTACATACAATTCCTCCCTCTTCAGTGCCATCACTAGATTTCATTAACATATGTCACTCTTTTCTATGACAATTATTACTGAAAAATTATGAAACAGCATCTGCTCCTACACTGTTCCTTGCAAAAAAGCAGCTCATGGGGAGTGTCCAGTCCAGAGGTTCTGTTTTCTGCATAACACAGCGGTGTCCCTCCCCACCAGTCCCAACCTTATTCGTACTCTCCTCCTCAGATGAACCAATTTCTTATGTGGAATCACCCTCAAATGCCTTAATCAAAGCATCTAGTCTTTTATAATTCCTTTGTCACGCAAATCAGTTCTGCCAGGTAGTTTGATGGCCTAATCTGTCATGATAGTTCTGTACAAAAGCAATACAGTTTTTTTATCCCACTTCTTACTTTTGTGTGTTTTCACACTTCTGTACATTTACATGACTCTACTTTATGCTTCTTTCTTTTTCTCATATGATTGCAATACCACCTTTATTTTCCTTGTTCTATTTGTGTGTACAGTTGAAAACCCTTTGGCAATCTCCCCAACAGCTTTAGCTATATGCACCAAACTTTACTTTTGTCAATTCTGTTTACTCCTATATTTTCTAGCCTTTAAGAAGTATCTTCTCCTGCTGATTGATGTTTGTTGGAGGGCTGGTTCTTTTTCTAATTCTCACAGTTCTAGTTATTTCTGTTATTAGTTGTTCTCCCTTCTCCTGAAGGTCTCAGTAACTGCTTTTCATCCTAGGAGGTCTGGAACTATTTCTTATCAGGTTCTTTTTTCTTCACTGGGTAACAGGGTTCAAATAATTTTTTCAACATTGACAGGAATAATTTAGGTTTCTGCTCAGGGCCATCTCTGGTATCCATCTTCTCTCCTACTCTGGCTATGAAGACACCCACTGTCTTAGGAAAACAAGTAAGCTTTGCTCTCTAATTGTCATTAAAGAAGGCAGAAGTCATTTTTCTGCAAGTGTGTGCTCATATACTTTCTCACATGGTTTTACACACACAGTTTGAAAAAACTCAGTCAAAGGAAACTTCCCTCAGCTCTCCTTTATTTCAATCCATAATATACGGAGAGCTTTTCTGTTTCTTTTGCCTGTAGCAGAAAAGTGCCATAATAAGTTTTTTTAGGATGAAGTAAAAGAAAATTGTTAGCAATTCTATTAATCTAAGATCCACAGGCATAAATTATTTTATATTATTGCTATTTCAGTAATTGTCTCAGTATAGCTATAGTAAAGCAAGTAATCCTGGTAAATATTTCAGTTCTTGGCTGCCTTAAACCATGTGCTTTTGTACTTTTACAAAGGAACTTTAACTGGAGATGGCCACAAACTCACAGTGGCCCACCCACTTTTCTCAGCAGTCTTCATGACATCAGCTTCAAGGCTACAGAGAGTCAGACACAGAGTCTCATTTTAGGCTCACACAAAATAGAATCTAAACAATGGATTATTTCAACTAAGTAAATAAAATAATATTTTACAAAAATCTGAAAAAAAGTAGGTGTCATTCCAGTGCAGTAACATCCTAAACTGAACAGTATGAAAGTAGCAGCTCAGCCCCAACTGAGCAGATGTGGAGGAAGAGAGACAGCATCAAGCTATTTCTTGAACCTTTTCTGACAAAGACAAGGGGTTGTGGGAAATATTTGGCTACAGTACCAATAAATCTTGCATCAAACATATGCTTTCTGGACTTAATTTTCACTTAACAGGGATGTCTCCTTTTCATGGGAGAGCACTAACATGTATAAGTCTTACATTCTCCTAAATATGTCTTTGAAATAAGCAGCACTGAAAAGTCTTCCTGGAATATTGCCTTTTTCATTTCTCTTCACTCCAAATCCTAGAAAAATCAAACTTTTAATGACTCTCTATTGACTGTATAATGATATTCTCAGTCTGACATATAAGATGTCCTGATTTCCCTTAGTATCTCAGTGAGCCCTGGTTGTAATTTGGCAACTCCCAGTGGTCTCTGCAATGTAATTCAGCTGCTGACTGCAACAGCCACCTTCCCATGTGAAAACATTTCCAAACACAAAAAAGACATGGATATGATTGCTTAAAGAAAAACACTGAAAAATCCATTAACCAAGACCAAAAAAGTGAAAACACAATTACAGTCACAGAATATCCCCCATTTCTCTCACCCATTTATGCCTAAGGAGGAGAATACAGGTTAACTGAGCACAGCTGATCTCCTCGGAGTAAGATCCTTTGAAAATACAAGTGCTCATTTTTCTAAAGGCCATTGCATTGTAAGTGAGGAGAGTTCAACAGTTATCAGTGTTCAGGTGAACATTTGTCTAGTGAAAGTTCCCTAGAATCACATCCAGAGATGATGTGACATGAGTAGATCTCACACTTTTCCTGCAGATGTTCTGGTTGTAGGAAAATCTCCAGAATAAAACTGGTAAATTTTTTGATATTATAATAAGAAAATGTCCCATTGAAGGGAAAAGAAGAATTTGCTTCCCCAAAAGTTTTTTTTTTCTCCATACTACCCTTTGCCCAAAGCTTTGTGGTGCTTTGGGCTCCAAAGCTTTAGGATAGGAATGACAAGAGAGAAGACTAAGTTATTCTTGCTCATAAAAAGGCAAAAAGCATATGGGATAGATATGTCTGTTAATTCAAGCTTGTCTGTCTCTTCTGCTTTGTAGTCCTTCTCACACTGATAGTAGCAGCTAAATGTGAGTGATTAGCATTATAATCCCTGAAACACCTGCATACAGCTGAAGATTTTCTAGCCTACCTACAGGATTAGCAAGCCTAGTGCTGAAGTTAATGGAATTGGGTATTAAAATCACAGAGGAAATTTTGAAAATCACAAGAAGTGTGATCAGCACTTACCCAAGGCTGCATTTAACTTAGGCAAGAATTTCTTAGAGGATAGTCAGCAAATTACTCTCCTGAATTTCCTGCAGACCAGACATACATTGGATACTGTTCAGTAGTGGTCTGCTTGGGGCAGTTTATTTTAATTCTTAGTACAACTGTCACATAAACTTCAATTTCTAGTGCTTAAGTACTTTTTTCTGAGGGGAAGAATCAAAGCACACCTTCTATAGACAGCCAGAATGTACAGATTTCAGTTGCTCAATTGCACTGTTTTTTCATGAATGTATAACAAGTGGCTGGATAAGAATGAAATACAAGAAGTGTAGAAATTTTGGTTCAAGCTTGTAGGTAGCAAACAGAATAAGAAAAGTGAGATGTGTAATTCCGACATGGAGAGGTGCAATTCCACAGAGATTGTTAATGACTGCAAAGCTCAGAGAAATCTAATTAGTGTCCTGGAAAAGAAGGTCAGATAAGGTTAAATATAAATAGTGAGTAAAAAAATAAAAGATATCATGCACACTTGGAACTCAATCAGTTGGGATGCTCAGAATCTGTTCACAGATATTTTGACTTTTCTGAAGTCTAAAATTTATGGATTTAAATTTAAAATTATTAGTGTCCCAGAAATGCAAATCTAAAGCCAGGCTGTTTCCAGCAAGCCTGGGCCCCCTTACACTATTCCTTAGATAGGTCTTCCACTTCAAAATGAATGTCAACCTCCCCACCAACTTTTGATAGAATTTTGTCATCCTCCCTGAGTGATAAATGAAGGGGCAGACATGTGTCGATCAGGAATTTAGTTTTTATGGAGAGGTTTAGGGAGATATTGGGCAGACATTTCACAATACCTGTCATAAGCCAAGGTAAGATTGAAGAAAAGACGTTCAGTTTCCCCCAAGGTTCAGACTGTTGCCAAAGTGGCTGACCCACAACATGGCAAGAAACATGAGCAGTAGGAATTGCACACTTCCAACTCCTCCTGCAGGACTTGATCACTGAGTCTCTCCTGTGGGAACACGTTGGTAGCAGCAGTCTTTGTGTGTGTGACTGTGCCTTACGTGAAATTACGGAATGCACAGCTGAAATCTTGCACATGCATAAGAACCCGTGGGCTGGCTGTCCTTCCCTTCTCCTTCCAGTCTGGTCTCTGTGTAAGAAGTGAGTGAGGATCGCTAAAGATTGATTGGCACCAGAGGGCATAGGAACTTCCTGAGTCCAGTGGCAAATGAAGTCAGTTACATGAACTTTATGGAAGCTGTCATGTGCATGTCCATTGCTACATTTTAATTCTTCCCCTTGTGCTTCTAAACATTAGACTTAAAAATAAGAAGTGTATCCTTGAGAACAAGATGCTGGAAATCATGGTAGTTTATGCCAGTATTAGTACACTAGAGATGTTGGATCACAGAAAGCGTATAGAAACATTTAAAGAAGTGACAGACTTTGATATTAAGTAATTCATCTTCTTCCCTTGGAGCCACAGAGAATTGACACATTCATTTCAGACATTTTAATAAGAGCATTAGTGAAACTGGTTTCTCAGCAAACCAAGTTGCTGTAATCTCTACTTTTCCATTAAATATACTGTATTTCTTCACTTTACCATCTTTATACAGAGAAATACATTCTAGTATAGCAATTATGTTATGACAACAAATACCAAAGGGCACTGTGCCCAAACCCAGGGGGACCCATGACTGTGCTGCTCAAGAGACTGTTACCCATTCGAGCAAGAAGTATTATGGCAGTGAGCAGAGCAAAAGAATAAGAGGATGGAGAGCATATTCCAGTGTAATTATAATAATTTATAACTTGGGGTTGTTCTCCTGTTAAAATCTCAAAAGCAGAATATTTTTACTTTCTTATAAATTATTCACAGTCATTTGCTTTGCTTCGTGACAAGTAACTTCTTTTCTTCAGACAGGATTTTCAACCTGAAAGAATGAAACTGTTGACCCAGTTATGCCTAACAAACAAAATGTGAAAAGAACTAAAATTAGAAATGGAGAAAATATTCTTAGTAGGAGCAAAAAATACCAGGTTTTTTTTCCCTTCCTGTTCCATCTGAATTTAAAATTGGTAGTTATTTCACTAAAAAAAAAATAGATTTTAAAATTAAACTGCTCACAGGAGGACAAGGTAAGATTTGTGTCAATGCTGTACATTTTTTTTTTTTTTAAAGTTTTGGAAATGGCCTAAACCAGAATTTAGTCCCTTTCCAGTTCTGAAAAATGTTCCTGATGCTTTGCCAGACTTCCATGCCCCATCTGCAGCCTCTCTCCTGCAGACTGAGACCCTTGTCATACATACATAGTGTGAATTTCTGATATGGGATTGAGGGCAATGTACAGGAACTGAAAAAGTATATACCATATGATATTTAAGGGGTTACAAATGCTTTTGTGGCATCATTCTCCAGACTAGAGTATTAGATCTAGACTGGATTCCAGATTCAGGAAAAATCCCAGAAAGGAAAAATTGAAAGGGGTTTATGGAAAACCTGCGCCCCTTTTGACCTTCTGCTATATTCAGTGCTAATGCTTCGGATGTTATTAATTTATTGATTGCATACTCCATTAAAAGACTCTGAAACAGTTAACATAGGTCAAAAAATTACTTACCTTTTAAGACATAGAGGTCAAGACATTAAAAATTATGAGACTTTCCAAAAATTCCTAAAGCCATAGTTAAAACATTTAATGGGCAACAGTATTTAAAAAAAAAAAAAAAGTACACTTAAAATTCCCACTAGGATCAAGGATTTAGGTTTTACTGTCTGAAATGCTTCAGAAACTGGTAGTAAATAACAGTTAATTAAACAGATTAAATTAGAAAATTTTTGTTTACATTATTTTATAAAGGAAAGAATCCCACAAGTTTTGTAATGTGAACTATGTTTGCTCTTCGAAGGAGTTAACAGAAACAGAGTGCCAAGCAGTTTCTTGTCTACTCACTGGCGACAGTTATGATCACGTTCAAGATAAGAGAAGGGTTGTATATATTTAAATGACTTGCAGTCCTAGCTTGTACACTTTAAATTGGCCAAATGCATCTACATTTCATTTTTCCTCAACCACTCTCCACAGTATTAGAAATCTGTATTAGTTCATAACTCAGCTCCCAACATGTTTGGACTACTATGGAAAGACAACATAAGATGGGAGTTTATTCTTTTCTCTGTGAGATATAAAAATGGAGCGTATCTCCTTGTGCATATACATTTCCTTCTTGGCTAAGTATTTTGCTGATTTTGTTCTATTTATAGTAGTTTTCAGGGTTTCAGTAATGTCCAGTTAAAATATCCAGACAAATCTTTTCTGAATTGGGAGCTGTGGAGCTGAGGACTATTGGAGGACTTCCTGCTTGCAATTTAAAAGAATACATTGGAAAAACTATGAAGTGACCAGTACTTTTTGTGTACCTTATTTACTTTGGATATCAGACCTAAACTTGGCTGTATTTATGAATACTTTCTTAGGTGTTTAGAAAAGTAGTTGTTGGACAGCAGGGAACCATTTCACTTGCAGCTGTTTATTTAGTATTTATCATTTTAACAGTTCAGGAAAAAGAACATTTTCCAGCCTCATTTTTTTACAAGAATTTCCACTCACTACAAGCTATCAACACCTTCACCAAGTCAGAAATATAAAGCTGGCCTCATTCTCCTTACCTTATAATTTATAATGATGTTGTGGTAGCTGGTAATCTCAGCATGTGCAATGGTGTCAGTCAAGGGACTCATGTACAATTAGCAATGTACATAATGGCTCTGAAAATGTTTATAACATCAGGATTCTCAACTGTTTCAAATTTTGAAAACATAATTTTTGTGTAAAGAACCTCAAACTTTGAAAGCAAGAAAGCAAGCCAGCTGCATGGCAGGCAGTGATAAGCACAACTGAAAATCAGGCTGTACTAATATGGAATTGTAAGCCTTTTAATCTGCATTTTAAACCTTAGGAAAGTTCCACCAAAAGAGGCAGGCATAAATATCTTTTTCATTTAAATGGCTGCTACTTGATATCCTGATGAAGAAGAAATTAAAAGGTTTTGGCTTGGATTTTTGTTTAGCTTGGATTTTAATTTATTTCTTCCACTCCTTGACTGCTGTGTTCACACTGGCTCAGATGTTGTGATTTTCCTGTGAGAAACCTGCACAGGTTTCCTGAATGTAGGAGATTACTACTGCTTAGGGAACAACATCACAGATGCAGTGAAGATAAGTGGATTTGTGATTAAATGATCCCCCTTCCTCCATATTCTTTTCCTTTCAGCAAATGAAAGAGAAGCTTTCTGGATAAAATTAAACTGGAAGGAGGAAGAGCTGAAATAATTTTCAAAAACCTGATCCAAGCTAGGGCAAAGTGTCCCATTGATGTCACCAAATATGTAAATTCCAGAATTATTACCAAAGAATGTAATTTTTTTCACCTTCTTCAGTTGCCTTATTTGGATTTAGAGTGAATATTTGTTTAATTCATGTCCTGTTGATGAGGGAAATGGTTGTCATTGATGGCAGTCATAAGAGATTGGAACTTTTGTTCCCTTTTAAAGAAAAACTAATCACTGCTGTGCCATAATGTAGTATCTGAACAGATCAGATGAGTAAAAAAAGGCACTTGCCATGATAGGCAGGACTCAATCAGAGGTGACTATCAGGGTGTCAGAATCTGGTCAGCAGATTAGCCACCAAAGCTTTGGGAGCTCAGCACTAGTTCATATTTGGGAGACTTCTGCATTTTCTTCTGCATTTTACTTGTTAGGGCCACAAGTGTGCTTTCAGGGGTCTGTGACTCCAGCATATCAAAGATTCTTCGACTCCAGCATATCAAAGATTCTTCACGGACATAACACTAGGCATAGACTTAAATAACTTGCTGATTCAAGGTTATGATCAAAGTTTTATTCCTGAGAAAAAAATATTGCTTCTTCTGTAGCATGCAGTCAGAGATGCATTTAATCTCACCTTGACTGATGTGTGCCATCCCTAGCACGTAAAGGAAATGCTTACATTACATCCTTTATTTTAGAGACATGACTGTGGCACTTGCTGCACTAATTCCCCAGGATATTTATTTATAAAAAAATTACTTCCAGAGCCTTTTAGTGCATTGACCTTGTTTCAGGGTTTAGTTGGGAGGAGGGAACGTTGATGGGGTTTTTTTAAGCACTGCAGGGGATTTCTGTCAGGTTGCTTTAACATTTCCGTTCAGATTCTTGCCAGGCTTTCAGGCTAAAGAATTTTCAGATGTAGCTAGCCATCATCGCATAGGCCTCTGTTATTTTATGAATCTAAAATTCAATTGTTTTTCAAGCAAAGACAAAACAACAACATGCAAATATAAAGCTATCAGATCAGAATCATAAATGCATGGAAAAAGATAACCTGTAATGTATCAGATCTGTATGATACAGTGACCACTGCATGGACTGGCTTCATGCATTACATCAATTAGCTGTCCAAAGATTTGGAAAGGAGTTGTACCTCTGTAGAATAGAAGGAAGAAAGTGAGATGTTACACTGCTGAATTTTCTTTCAAATACTGTAGTTTTCTTAGATAGCAAGACACCAATTTTAGAAATCATGAAAATATTTTTATGCTCTACAGCCATCTTCACCCTACCCAATCATGACCCAAGTGGGTTAGCACTGCAACTGCAATTAGCCACACCTTTTGCTGTTTCTTCCTGAGTGTTTCCATGTACAAACTGATGGATATATGGGAAATGCATACAAGTAATCCCTGAACCTCGTTCTCTGACTGTAGAGAATGTATTTACCATACAGTAGCATAAGATGCATAAGGTTTTTTTTTAGTGGGGATTACCAAATCTGAATCTCTTTCATTCCCCTAAAATAACTGGTTACATCCAGGCCATGAGGAAGTCCCTAACAACCATATTCCCAGAAAACCATGATACAGCAGGGATTCAGGATTAATGTTAAAGAAAGCCTACTGATATGGCAACATCCTCCCTTGTCTTATGGTGTAACAGGTATAACTGTTTATTCTGTGCTGTTACTGCCTGATCCTTGAACTCCATCTCTCACCTCCCTGTCACTGCTCCTCAATTTCACACAGGGCTGCCACATCCGGAGAGTGGATATACAGCCCTGCTCACAGATGGGGCTTAGGCAAAGTGTTCAGCTTTATAGCATTTCTGTGCTAATCCCTGAAGGTCTTTGGATATAGGCTTGCAGCAATGCACTTACACAGGCTAGTGCCACTGCTAACCCTACTTGGCCAGACAGAAGCTTAGATGTCCAGGGTTAAATACCAAGAAAATTCCACTGGTAGCTAACTAGGTGAAGGCAGGTGAAAATATACAGCACTGCAAAATCTAACTCCTCTGCTGCTTGCTTTTATTAGTGCCTCGAAGAAGAGATGGGTTATTGTAACTGCAGTGTAAAGTCTAACTAAAAAAAGACATTTGTAGAAATCCTCCATTACTTATATTTTTCAGGAAAAAAAGAAGCAATTGCATCATTCTTAGCAGAGAATGGAAAGAAAGCAATAAATAACACAGCTGTTCAGTGGTAACTAGAAAAGGACAGTCAGACTCAAAGCTTGCTATGTCTGTTCACAGTGAAGAACTTAGGAGAGCTAAGATTATCAGGACCCTGGTATGTGCATATTCTGAGGACAATATTGCTGGTAAAGTTCTAGGGTTGTCTCTTAAAATGGAGGATTGCTAACCATGTTAACTAGATTTTATCATCATTTATCAATGTTATCACTCTGTATCTATATACAATGTGGTGCTATGTGCAATTTCAAGCACTCATTCCATCTCAAATGGACTTTATTTGGATTGCTGTCGTACCCCAAACTGTCTGCACTTTCATTAAAAGAATTATTGTTCCTGTCATCAGCTTGGTAAGAACAGCATCAGGAAACAGGATACCTCTAAATGAAGAGTTTTTTTAAATGAATTCTATTGCTCACAAGGCTGGTGAAATATTAGTCAAACATATAGCAGATATGTTTGGAAATGGGAGTTAGTGCCCTTGCTGTAGTTCCAAAATGTTGCCTGGCATTTCTGATAATGCACTGGCATCCAGTTTGCTGTATGATCTTATGAAGGTCATTCAACCTCTCTATACCTCAGTTTCTTCATCAGTAAAATTACGACAATTGTTTTCTACTGAATCTTCCAAGTGATAGACTTAATTGTCACTCACTGCAAAACACAGAGATTTCAAATTGATGCATAGTTCAGAAGTGCTATTAGAAGTCCATTACAGCTCTGTTTTTTTGTCCAAACTGGTACTTTGGTACGTGCAGCTAGACAGCTTCTAATGTTATCTTGATTCACAAAGCACTTTTTGTGTGAGGTTTGACTCACAGTAAAATGCCAGTTAGAATTTTTTCCTCAGGAACTCACTGGAGCTTGGCTTACAAAATCTGAAAATTAAATCAACCAAAATAGGTCAAACACAAAACTATATGTCCTTATGTGTCCTCTTGTCCTCTTTTAGCAGTACAGAAGATAGTTGTTGTTTTCTTTTCTGTAAAATTTGGGCTTGTTGTGTTTCTCAGTTGGCTACGGTAACTGTATCACAGTTACATTTTGAATACCTGCTCATGCAAGTTTTCATTCCCTATTAAATATAGTTTAAAATGATAGGCTCATCTGTTAGTCGTCCAGAAATAACATGCTGGGTATACAAGCAGCTGATGCTACTGAATGCGACACAGGAGTGGATCATTGTATTGCAGCTTGTTGGTAGCCATTACTACAGAGATGTTTTCAAACCTTGAAAAAGGAACAAAAATTGTATTATTGAAATATAATCAAATGTTAATATGAGCTGCAGTTTTGCATTTATTTTCCCCCTGTAGCTAATTCTTTAGGAATTTATTCCTATTCACTTAATCCTTTAAGTTGATATGTTTATTCTGTACCTAGTTTACAATTTCTATTCACTCCTGTGTCAAGTACGTGAAGGTGCTGCTTAAATTAGTACTTCTGTATTATACATTTCTGAATTGGTTGTTCATTGCAGTTAAAATGCAGTGAATAAATTTGTTAATATTTGAGGTGAGAAAGGAGGTAAAAAGGGAAACTATCTATACCAGTCAGAGTCTAGCTTTCTCATTATAACATATTATAATTTATTTAAACTCAATCAATACTTAATCTGGAGTTTAAATTCTGCTAAAGATCTGTGGCATGGCTAAAAGCAGCTGGTGCTAGGGAATAAAATTTTCTTCAGGCTGTGATTCTGATGAATTTATAATGCGCTCTAAGGGTGATGCATTGACCTAAATTCACAAAAGCACTGCTATTCCTATTTATTATTATGAAAGGTATCCTACCCGCAGTTTTGTTCTTTCAAGTGTTGTGTGGCTACATGGAAAAGATGACAGGTTGCAGTTAGGATGACTGGAGAGGAAGGAGCTGCATGCTCATCCCTGGCACACACTGGCTGCCCAGGCTGGCAGCCCTGAGGTTTAGAGGGCACTCCCAGGCACGAGGGAAAATCCCTGGCAAGGGGTGGGGAGGCACAGGACAGCTGGAGCCCCCTTCCACCCTTGCTTCACCAGAGGAAGCACCCAGCATTCTCTTCAAGGCTTTGTCTGTGCAGCCTGTAACCACAGACAGGGTGGTGCCTCACTGTAATCCCATGATTTGATGCAGGAATAACTTCAGCACTGTAAAAACCTAGCAAATGTTTGAAACCACCAGCGAGGGCAGACTTCCTGAGAGGTGTGTGCTTGTGGTGAGCACTTGGATTTGTTTTGCTGGCAATACGAATAATGTTGTTAAGGCAGGAAGAGAACAGTTTTGTTGAAAATTGCTTCTCCTATTTTATTTTGTTTTTCTCCTGTAGCCTTACAGGGGATATAGAGTTAGATCTAGGGTTTGGTTTTCTGTTCATGGTTCTTTAGAATCCCTCAGGACCAGCCATCACAGGACAGTACCTATGAGCGATTCACATTGAAGTGGCTGGAATTGCACACACTGACCTCTTGTAATGATCAGGCCACTTAATTTTTTCCATTGCATTTGGCAAGCTTTTCCTCTGTATCATCCAAGGGCTCTTCACAGTAAGCAGTGCCTTCCCAGTGACTGGCATCCTTATCCAAGCATTCTTTGTTACCTTGAGAATCTGCAGTCATATTTGTTTATTTTTGTGAAATGCCATGTGTTTTAGCAGATTCATAAACATGGGAAACTTCCGTGTTTTTTTAAAAGCAGAGTAAATAAGGGAAATGTATCATCAATGAGGGTGACAAACCTCCCCACTTCTTTCATGATGTGATATGGATTCCTCTTGTATAAAAACCATGAAAGCACAATTCTATTTCTTTATTAGTACTTGATCACTTTTTAATTGTTGCTTTTCCAGGCAGAATGTCCAAGGAGGACTCTCAGCTCTGCATTGTTTATCCCCTGTACTCTTCTGCCTTCTTTTGGGGCACGATACCAGACACTGTCTTCAGCATGTCTGTTCTCATTGTATTTTGTGCCCACCTCTTCCCATATTGCTGCTGTAGTCAAATTCCTATTGTGATTTATGCCAGAATAACTGTGGGACAGAATAAATCCACAGACTTTAAAGGCATTAGCCTGCTTTAACTGCAGCACAACTGACAGCTGTACCTTGCACTGCGACCTTATCCCACCCCCGTGAGGCAGCATCCCAAGCCAATCCCAGTGCTGCTTGGGAAGAGCAGTGCTGTGAGCTTGCTGAGCTCTGCTCCTCAGGGCCAGCCCAGAGGATGGTAACAGCATGCAAACACAGCCTCTCAGCTGGAGCAACTGTTTGTTTCAGCTCTAGCCTTTACTTAAAATGTGAAGCTATTAAACAGAAATACAAAGACTTGAGAGTTCAAACTCATACCCAGCTAGCTTGGAGAGCTGGGTTTGTAGATCCAACTGTGCATTGCAGTCTGGCAGCAGGAAAGTCTGGATTTCCACTTCAGTTTATTTTCTTCTAATGGTCAAAGAGAGTACTCCAAGATCCAGATGCAAGGGTGCAGAAATAGTTACCTGCTGTAAAGATTATTTATAGAGGTCTCAGACCTCCCCTCTCCCCAGCATAACAGTCTGATCCACATCACAGCTTTGAACTCTGTCAACTCCAGAACACAGGGGATCATTGGCAAAGTAATATCCAAAAACTGTGTTCTGCCTGGCAGAGTACTAGATTGGAAACATCTGCAATTAAATATCTGGAAGAAATAATTTAAATAGAGAAAGACAACTGGAACTTCCAACAAAGGACTAAAGTTTTATTCTCCTCCTTATAATGATGGTTTGACCAATTGAATCTTCCTAATTTTTCTTTAATGACTGCTTATGCAATTTTTTTCTATAATTTTATTAAAATTTATGATCTATCTTGCTTTCACACAGGATAAAAAATTATAACCTGCACATTTATGCTTTGGTTAATGTCCTTGGCATTTCTATTGCAGCCAGGGAAAAAGTGGACTGAAGCTAGTTCATGTACATGCCTAGAGAAAAGCATATTCCACAGAATGCCAGCTGATGGTTGTAACAAATGAATAAGATAAAAGTAGAATATATTTTGGGAGAGACAAACTGCCAAAAAACAAGTGTGTTTGTAGTTTTTAGCTAATCAAGAGTAGCAGTAGTACTTTGCTTACTTGCCTAATCATGATTAGGTGCCAGTTTTCTGTTCTTTTAACAGAAGAGGTATATTTCAAGCCTATGATATGAAGGAGGCTGAGGTGAGTGACAGTGTTTTCATAAATTCAGAAAGTTTTACCAGGCAGCCTACAGACCAGTTTATGTCTGTAGTTCACCAAAACTGTGCAGTAATGTTTTTTTCTTCCCACAGTGCCATGAAAAAAATTTTTGGCTTTGGTTCATGTGTGAAACCTTTTGCACAACAAAAGTGGTTTCTTGTGGCTAGTAAGACTAAATGTTCTAAGCATTCCAGGAAGCATATAAATGGATTGGTACCCTTCCTAGGTTTATGGAGCCTTATTTCTCTCTTTTTTCTCTCATTCTTTTTTTTCCCCATTTATTCTCTCGTCATCTATGCAAATTCCAAGCAGAGTACAGCGTTTGAAAATCCTGACTATCATTTTCCACTTTTCTTGGGTTTTCCTTAGTTATATTTTCTGAAAAGAAGTTGTTTCAGTAAATGCAACCTAGTAAATTATCTTAAATTACTTCTTACAGTCCAGGCTAGTATTATAACACGAAAATTGTTACTTGGAGTCTCCCACGCCCCCGGCTGCTGCAGACCTATGTCTCCAGGCTGGGGAGAAGCTGAGCACAGTTCTTCCCCAGCAGAGTCTGTAGGCCAATCCACAATGTGGAAAGCAGAGTTTACAAAAAGAGGATTTCTCCTCCTTCCTTCACAATCCTGCCAGATTCTGTTGTATTGTTGGTCAAAACCAACTAAAATGGTGATTTTATACCGATGGGTAGGCATATGTCTATGTGGAAACCAGATGAGAAACTGTTCAAGCCAAAAGCATTAAATCTCAGCTCATCTAAGGATACTAGAAAACAGCCATCCCATTTCTTTGATCTATGATATTTGACTCTCAACTTGTGTTAATAAGACATACATGTTGGGCATTGGCATTTTCTCCTGTTGAACAAGGGTAAACATTGCATTTGCCTCTGTAAAAATATACTTCAATAGCTGGGAAAAAAAGTGGAGATTCATTATTTTTGCAGTTGTAGAAGACATTTAGCAGCTGTGTTTATACTGGCAGACAATTTGGATATTAGGTGGCAGGACAGAGAACTGCAGATGTACAATATTGTCCAGACATTGTGCACTTACAGTCCATTTCCAGGGAAACATGTTATTTTATATTTCCCTTGGTGTCATTAATCACATTTCATGATGTATCGCACTATTTCAACTCATTCCCCTAGATTCATTCCTTTTTGGCCTGTTTGTTTAGTAATTATTGATCTCCATTTTAAGAAATTCTATCTCAACTACAGATAATTAAGTTCCTTTTACTCCAAGAAAGAAAATTAAGATGGTCCTATCCTGATTACTGAGACTACCTGTAACGATTGGCATGTCTACCACATCAGAAAGATATTTAGCCTGCTTTTGGTCAGAAAAAGATGCATACTGTACCTTTGTATTTAGAAATTAAACTAATTTCCTGAAAGTAAAAATATGTTTCTCATCTTGACCTGCAAAGAGAAACAGATGCTCTTTTCTCTGTTCTTGAAGTTCTCTAATCCCTTAATAGGCTTTGTTTTGGTTTTACAGGTGAATCCCTTAAACAATAGCAATGATGGCCCATCTGCTGGGAGAAATATGCAGATATAAACAGTGAGAAATCACTTGTTAGAGGCTTGAGAGCCTGAGGAACCACAGTGTATGGGATATAACCCCAGGCCTTTTTCTGGCATTAGCTCTACATTTAAATAATGGCATTAAAGGTTCCTGAATATATTTGGCTTGTGAGTGCTGCTGTGGGTGCCCTTTGAGCCACCTCACCCTGGGAGGGTCACCTGGTGTCATTGTGCTTCTCCTGCATCTCCCTCGCCCATGGGCAAAAGTACTGATGCACTGTCTGGGGACAGACCACAAATCTGTTTTCTATATGGTTTTCTGGGTGTGCTGGAGAGAAGTTAAAAAGGGAAAAGTTTGTGCCAAACTTTTGATCTTCTTTGTCTGAAGAACTGGCTGTGCAGGCCTGAGGTAGGAACAAAAGACCTGCAAGGCACAATTTGTCCTGGCTGAGTTTGGGTGTCATGCTATGTAAGGCTTTTTCTCTTGGGGAGCATAGAAAAGGAGTTCTACTGACCTCTAAAGAGAAGCAAACCCAAAGAATTCAGTATGCAGAGAATTAATGAATTATCCAAGATGGTATGATCAACAGATTGCTTGAAGAAACCACAAGCCCTGCCCAGTGCCTCTTCTCGTGACTGGTTCAGAATGCTAAATATAACCTGGAAGTATTTTTCTTAGGGATAAATGAAAAGTAGACTAAAATTGGGTCTTTTTCTGCTATATGGCTTAGCCACACCTAAGGAAATGCAACTTGTTTTCAACCCTTTTGTTTAGAGGGTATCTGTGAGGAGGCTCTGTCCACCACAGCGAAAGTAGCAAACTAGTGTATAATCTCTGTCCCTGTGTTCTGTGAATTGCGTGGAAAGAGATGGCCCCAGGCACCAAAGGAGAAGACAGGGTGGATTTTAAGCTGTGTTCAGCAATCTCCAGAATACTGAAATCTCAAAAAGAGCTTTACTTCTGGGAAGGTCATGGAGTTTGGATTAGAGAGGAGAGGACTCTGGTGATCACATTTTTATTTCTAGAAAGCAGTAACATATATTTTATATATTCTCAAAGAGTAAGTAGCTTGCAAAAGTACATTGGAAGCTGGTGGCAGAACTGGAAAATGAATACAACTCTGGGGAAGCTGATAGAAGTGCCTTAGTCTAAAAGTCATTTATACAAAGAAAATAAAATGTTACTATAATTCATGCTCTTGTGGACCCCATGATTTTGCCTTCTCTAAAATGCTTGCTCTTTCCTGTGCTCTTTTCCCCTGTGGTCTTTTCTATGTCCCACTCACTCTCCAATGATGGTTATACAATTGATACCTAACACAACCAATTAGAAGCTGTCTCTGAGTAAACAACACAGGCAGAAGACTGGAACTATGCCCATTTGCCAACCTACTCCCCACATACACCGTATGAGGTTAGATACATACAGTGTAATTTAGTGGTGTTAAATAACCTCTAAATGTCTAGTCCAAGCCTGCATAAAACAAATTAATGAAATATCCATTAAAAGATCTATTAATATGTACTGCAATTCCCACTCCTTTCAAATATGTCGATCCCAATTCTTTCTCTTAATTCCTATGTTTTCTTTCCATGTGTTCATCTAGAAAGCACTACCTTTCTAGTGCAAATAAGAGCCCAAATCAAGACCAGGTTTCTACCAATTCCATTCCCCTAGTACGAACAGGCTCCTCTAGTTTCTTGCTGTGCTTTTACACCCCAGCCCTCTACCAAGTGGTTGCTGTTGCTGAGCCATCACTGTCACACACCTGAGCACTACCAAGGAGGTTCAGGGAAAGGTAAAAGGTGTGGCTTACCCTGATTTGCTTAATGTTCCTTATAGTTCTTTTCTAATATACCCTTTTTTGCTCTTTTCATGTGCATGGCCCTGTCCTCCAAGGCTTTGCAGTGCTTTCCCCTCAACAGGACCTAGGCTTGTGTCCCTTGATGGTGCCTTTGCTGACTCCAGTTCCTGCTCCAGTCCCCTGGTCTGCCCTCCCTCACAGAGCCAGAGCTGCTCCTGATACAGCACATCAAAAAAGATGCAGCAGGCTGAACATGTGTTGTACCACTGCCATGTGAAGTCACTTTCTCAGCTGCCAGTTGTGCAGTTCTCATCCATTTCAGAGCTTTATTCCTTCTGCAGATAGCTCAGGCACCAATGTCTCATAGAAACAGAGTAAATTAAATCTTACAAAAGATTTAACAAGGGTCTAACTGACTGATCACTGAACACCACACCTGGAATCATTTAAATTTTAGCATTTCTAGGTGTGTGTTTTAGTTTTCCTTTTAAAATAAACGTAGGAAGTGGCTAGGTTAATACATACGACCTTAGCCTAAAGGATAAACAGCCAAGCCAATAAATATAATGTGCAGGCTCCTGCCTATTCCTGTCTATACAGGCAATCATCTATAGCACCTGTATCCTCTCTTGTAGAGGTTTTATGACCAACACATTAAAGTGCAGAGAAACAGAAATGCTGGTTGAGTACAATGTATTCAACTTAATTTTCCCCTAGGAACTGAAGTATTTAGTTGCTGATTTTCTGTTCATGACAATCACGTTTTTCTTTTTAAATGTGGAGTTGAAATATTGCATTTGTCTAGCTGTTTAAATTTTAATTAACATCAAGTTTAGTCTGAATACAAGGGACTTTCTGTGCTTCCAGTACTGAGGAGGAGAGAAGGTGCAAGGAAAGCTGTTTCAGTATCCCTGTCCAGATCAGCTACTCAACATTCTCCAGCTGCCAAAAGTCTCCAAGAGGAGACTGTAGCAGTGATGCCAAGAGGAGTTAAAGCTCATGAAATAGGCTGGTACCCTTTACACTGCAGTGACTATGGACCTACCCAGCCTACAGGCATCTCCTGAACAAAGCAAAGAGTCAGGGCAAGTGTCTAATCTGGCCCCACAGCTATTGATTTATCTTTATTGTCATTTAGTCAGATAAAAAAGAACCTCAAATTACAGCTATTAGCCCTTTATGGCCTATGTAAGCAGCAGAAAAATCAGAAACATTTGCATTTCCATCCCTGTTTCAAGCAAATACACCATTATCAAGGGAGAGCAAGGAAAACACAAGGATATAGCTCTGGTCTATTTTACTTGAAGTGATCTGACCTGGAATGGTAAGAAGGAAATCCAAACCCCATTCCTACCCCCGCACCCTCCAAGACACAAATATTTTCTTTTTGCATGATTCTCTTAGAATAACATAGCTCCCAGTGGACTCTTGGTTTGCCTAAAAGGCACACAAGGAAAAATGTGGATTTTACACTTAAAAATCAAAGTGCATCTTCTGACAGGCACTATTCTAGCTATGAGATGTGAAATGAATTCTATGTGTTCATTACTTCATAATAGAGTGCAAATATGTTCTTTAAAATTTTTCATCCACAGTTCAAAAAATGATGGCGATGCTATATTGTTAAATTGCAGTGCTTATCACTCAGATCTGTCATTGTTAGAGTATCTCCTGTATGTATATTGATGTATATCTTACCCCACTAAAGCAAGATGGCAGAACCAGTCTCTCTTTATGTCCAAAAGAGTTTGCCAAGTGTGGCATTTGTTCTAATTGGCTTCTGGGGATGTGCCTCAATAATCTCCAATTGCAGGTTACATACAGTATCTGTATTATTTTAGTGAAACATAAAGAAACTGATAGGAAATGTCATTCTGTAGTTTAGAGGAATTCTGCTGAGTTTAACAGAGGATGATTGAATCTGATAAAAGCAGAATTTTGAACACTCCAGTGATCCAAAAGTAAGGAAAACAGGGTCTGCACAGCATGATCTTTTAACAAAGTAAGTTTTGCCTTGCTCTGTGTGAATGGCCTCTGACAGCATAGCCATGGAGGGAGAGAGGCAGCAGGAGGCTGCAGAGTTAGGCAATGGAAAGGGAGCTGTGGTTAAGGCAGTGGCTTTGGAGACCATCTGACTGGATTTCTTTTCTGTCCCTGCCTAAGAAAGTCATTTAGGAGATGTCTGTGGCACAGTGCCAGTCTGCATTTAGTTTGGCTATGAAGAGCAGCTGCTTCTGCTGCACTCACTAGAAGCAGAAGTGGACAGTTTCTCCCACTGGCTCTGCATTATCTGTCTGTGAATGGGAAGAATAATGTTTCTTTCCCCTGACCCTGCTCAGTGCACGCCATCCCCATCTCAGTGTGCTGATACCAACAGGAGGCCAAGTTATGGGTCCCGGTCTTCTTTGGCCCCTCTTGGCAGCATTTGCTTTTGCTCCAGAAATAGCTGATATTGGAATCACTGGGATTTAGTTCCCAGAGCCAGTGGATTTTTATTTTGCTGCTGGAAATTGACTTCTGCTCTCCTATGGAGTCAGTGTGTAGCTGATCTACCAATTAATTTCATGCCTGATTGCAAAGTTTCTTGTAACTTTTACAGTCCCTTTAATCACCATGACCAGGTCCTTGTTTATGCTGTAACTCTGTAAGAGGAAACAGCACCCAGCCACAGCTTTTTTGCTATCTAGTCAGAAGGGATAGAGACAAAGACTTGTCTTGAATAATATATAAAATCCAATTTAATATTAATTCTGTTGTAATAATCAATTCCAAAAGCATATATAGAAGCAAATATTAATCCATTAAATTCTTTGTAATTATTTGAACTATTTTTATTAAACATATTAAAACTATAAAGTATTAAGCTTTAAATTTGCAACAGCTGTTCTTAAAAATTAATGTTACTGTATTATTAAAGTGGCACTCATGCATTCAAAACTGAATAATTTTCATCATTTTCACCTAGTGCCCCTACAATTTTTTTTTTAACAGCCTTTAGGAAATTAGGTGGAAAAGAGTTAAATAATTTGTATCAATTAGATCAGCTACACCAATCAGATGTATCTAATCAAGTGAGGAAAAAGGTCTTTTCGGATTTTAGTTATCTTTTTCACTTAGTCTTGAACTGATGCAACATCTGAATGTGATTGCTCTGAAAACTGGGGAAACTTTAAAAAGGACATGCCTAAACATGCCCAATGCAAATATTGTCAGTGGAATGCAAATTCTAGTAAAAAAATAGTAGTTGGGCTTTTTTTCCCTTGTCTTTCTACTTTTGAACATGTAGTGAGAGGAAAAAATGTCTTCAGATGTAGGAAAACCTGTGCAAGAAATAAAACCCACCACATTTTCCCTTTAACCTTTTGGATGATAAATTTACAATTATGGCTTCAGTTAAAGGTGTAAGAAAGGACTTTTTGTCTTTTCAAGGTGTGAACTCCTGTCCTCAGTGTTGGTGCTTATGACTTTTTTATTTCTCTAAGTACTGAATGGGGTTTGCAGAAAGGAAGCCAAGACACATAGGAGGAAGCAAGAAGGAACGTCTCTAGGGTTTACTGTTCAAAGCACTCACATACTCAGAGGAAAGAGAGGAGAAAACTGTCGTATTCTGGTCTCTCTTTTAGAGAAATCTATGCTCTCTACCACAAATATCACTAGATTAAAACTAGGGGTTAACTACATAGTCCGATTATTTGGTTCTTATTTTGTTTTCATGGAGTGGGTTCATTTCATTGTTTGCTGCATCACAGTGACATTAATGTGACAATATTCACATTGCAAACTATTTAGTTGTTTCACAGTGCCTTTATGAACTGCTTTGCACATGCTTCAGCCAGTTTTACCTTGCTTCCCTACTCTAGATGTACTTGGATCAGATGCTGCTTCTGTTCAATGTTAGTATCCAGCCTGAGTCATTTGTCTTTAGGTTTTGGGGTTGGTTTGGGTTGTTTTAATTCCTTTCTTTTGTGTTTGTTCAAGAAACAAGACCATTAGCATTTCACACTAACCCTTTGCTAGGCCATCTGCTTCTCTGAGAACCATGCTGTAGTCCTGGATCTGCTCAGGATGAGGGATAGGTAGAGGAAACATCAGCTAGAGAGTGTTGTGGGGTCGAGAGCCTGATATGCTGCGCTCCAGGAGGGCAGAAATGGCAGAGCTATGTGAAGACGTGCATTAAAACTAACAATATGAAAATGGCTTACAGAAAGCTTGAGCCACGCAGCCCTGTTTCATCAGCTGGGCAGAATCTCACCTCGAGGCACAGCACACGTCCTTGCAGATGCAGCCAGCTTTGCATGGGGAGCCGCACGACCCGGCCTGACAACAAGAGAGCCAGCATGACAGATCTTCACTTGCCTTTCCCTGCTATCCATTCTCAGCAATTAACTATTCATGCAAACGCCCAGTCAGGCTATGGACGATAAGAGCATTAATTGGTGAAGTTGCATTCCTTAGTGTCTGACTATATTGTTGTTTACCCTATCTGTTTTCAGATCCTCAGTCTTTTGTGCTATTTATTATTTCTTCCATGTTGATGTCGCACAGGAGTAAATAAGAATGACTGCACTTTCTAGTTTGAATTTTGGGGCATTCTTTTTGCTTTAGAAGCTTTCTTTCATTACGTTAAAATCTTTAGTTTGGAAAACATTTAGTTCACTTTTCTGTTTTATGTATTTCCCCATTAAGATATTGCTCAGCTGAAGCAACATGGCTTAATAACTTCTCTAGCAGGATCAAACAGGCAAGCCCCAGCTTTACTGATGATGATTAAGGGTGGGAGTCATGCTGTGAAAGAGTGACTAAGTGCTGTTATTGAGATCTGACAATTTTCCTGGAAGATGGATTTGATAACTCTATAACAAGCATATTTCAGTGAAATGACCCAATTTTAGAAGATTAGTGTATTTTCCTAAATTCAGTAAGCCTTTATAAAAATCTCACATCTACAAATCTGTAGGAGTTCTCTGAAAGGAATTCTAAAAAGGGAAACTGTAATACCTACCTGGCAGTCTCAGGGAACTGCGGTACAGAGGGGCATCCTATCGGAGCACTGTCATTTTATGTTCTGGGTCTGTGAAGGCGTGTAAGATTAGTTGATCCTGAAGGCAGCAGGAAATCAGAATGAAAAAAAGGATCCTGAGAGTTCAGCACTTCACAACATTCTTCGTAGAAAAGTGAATGTGCCTAACAAAGCCTTAAATTGGTCTTACTCTTAAGTAAGTAATTACTTACACTTTGTAAGTAATTAATATGGCCATTATAAGTAATGGTTTTTATGAGCTGAGAGAACTATCTCACTTGAACAAATTAGTTACACAATACTTTGCAATTCTTATGCTGATACAGATTAATAGTTAGGTTATAACTAACTGATACAGGTTATAACTAGAATATGAGAGTCGCAATGCAACTGAATAGTGGATAGCCATAGGCCTTATGAATGTGGAAGAAAACAGAAGTCTTTTTAATAGCTATGAGGTATCTTACATACTTTTAAATGTTTGTAGTTTCAGGCATAAAAATGCTTTGCCTGAAACAAGTAGTTTGGAATTCCCTCTTTTGTAGCTACCTAAGTGGAAGCTCAGTTTCAGTATTGTGTACCAAGAGGATTCAGCTCCTCCTTTATCCCTTCCCTCCCACTCTGGGATCCTTTCCACGTTTGTGAAATAGGACTCTTATCAATAAATCAGGCTTCTATTCAATATGACAGACTCTGGCAGAGCTAGCTGGTGGCCCAAATCTTGAATCCAGTATGTAAGGGGCTTCCACTGATTCTGCATTTAATCTTGGAAGAAGGAACAGTTATTCAGGGAGTAAAAGATCCCAGGCTATGGCTTAGGAAGGAGGTGGGAAGGCTTCATGCCCATCCATGGCCCTGAAGAACCTTGAGCTGCTGATGATACTGTGTCTGCATCAGTCAGGAGGGGAAGACTTGAACAGTGACACATTTACACCAGATCTGTGGCTGTCACTCTCAGGAAGCAGTCAGGAAATTGCCCTCAGTCCCAACTGTCTCCTGAGTGGAGTTCTTTCTTGTGGCTACTGAGTGAAGACCACCCAAACACACTGCTAGTGAGTGTCCCAATCAAATCCCTATTTTGTTATCTTTAAATTAAACAAACAAACAACAACAATAAAAAAACATGAATCAATCAAACAAAAAACAAACAGAAACCCCCAAACAAAATCTCCCACCCCTAAGAAAATAAAGGATGTATCCTGAGGTTGTTCCAACAGCATTTTCATCTTTTTTTCTGGCTAATAAAGTCATCACCTAATTGATTATTCCAGCAGTGGGCCAAATTCTGTGCTGGTATAAATGGGTGCAGCCCTGTTATGAGTAGCTCCTACTTAACTCAGTCCTACTGGCCTTTAAAAATTGATTCATAAGTTGAAAGGAAAGAACTTGTTTATTGCCTTGGCCTCAGGTTAACAGAGCAATTGAAAATTCATAACGGAACATAATAAACAAAGAACGTCATGCTTGTCCTCCAAGCAAACACAGGTGAATTAATGCTTTCCATCCTTTTCAATCCCTCCCCTCCGATTTTTTCCAACCAATATAATTTTTATAATATTTTTCATAATGTTTCATTTATCTAAGAATGCTCTTTCCAGTGGTATTTGTATTATTCTTACTCTAGACAGTCATGTCTTTGAAGACTCAATCTGTAGCAGGACAGATTTTTTAAGCCTGACAATTAAAAAGGTAGTGCTAGAAAGTTGTGAGTTCTGAACTTTTTCATTTTGCTGTTAAGAACTGCATCAATTCCAGAGATGTCTCTGGTTCTTAGGTACTGGAATTTCATCATTCTGGGTTGTGCCTGACAGTCCACATTTTCAAGGCAAAATAACTCCCTGTAGGAAACACAATATTCAGTGTAATCCGAGTTTCTCCTTAAGGAAATCCTTATACGGCCATTTCAGTTTTTCCTGTCATTTGCTTCATTATGTTGCTGTGTATGTAGTTGACTCATCAGTCCTTCTGATCTGAATCATACTCTTTAATATATGCTTTTTTATCTGTGTGTTGGGTTTGGCTGGGATAGAGTTAATTTTCCTCCTAGAGGATGAGTGGCTGGGATGAGCGGCTGTGTGGTGCTTAGCTGCCTTCTGGGGTTAAACCACCACACTCAGAAATATTTTTACAACTCTAAATATGTCTGGAAAACACAGAAGACAGTAGCTCTGAAAAAATAATTTTAGGAGATCCAAGAAAATTTTCAAGAACCTAGACAGCTGCCTTTTCAATTTTATTTTTTTTTTTTCTGAAATTCTTAGTCTTTGGATTGGGAATATTATGCTGTTTTCAGAATATCTTTTTGGGTAAAACAGTGTGTGTAATGGTGACAGAATCGTTGCCAGATTTAAAAATAACCCCAGCAGCAACAGCAAAATGCTGTCCCTTGCAATTTGTCTCCCTGCACAAACATTCCTTCTATATTTTCAGTTATCATCATTCACAACTAAATAGCTATAAACTGAATTTTATGAGAACTTAAAGTGCTTCTGAATGCACCAAAACCCATGTGTTGTATATCACATACACAGCTTGCTGAACTAAGGAGAGAAATTATCCAGAAGTAAGTTAGTAAGTTATGTGGAAGCTTTCCACAGTCTCCTTATGTGACCTTGTACAAGGCCACAAATGTTTGAGGTCAGAGGGAACATAAATACTCATTTCTACATGACTCATTCTGAATACTCTGCTAGAGAAATTTTAAAATAATTCTAGCTAACCAGCACTGAAAACATTTTGGACATTGATCATTAGTGTTCTACATGTTGGTTTGGCAAAACAGTTTTTCCCAGCTTTTCGTACTAGAAAACAAAATAAAAGCTTTGCTCAGACTGCCCCCTGCAGAACACACAGCAGAGGGGTTTAATGCCTCGATTATTTTCAGCAGTGAGAGAATCCAGAGGCAGCATCACAACAGTGAGCTTGTCCATAGCTTACAGAAATAAAGCAATGGCAGACTAATAGTTATTTTTCAAAGTGTTTCAACCCAATTGATGGGGGTGCGGATACTCATTTCAGGAAGTGTCCCTAATACGCTGCTACTGTAAGAGTAAGAACAGCGTATGAGAGCACAGGCCCTGCTAGATACACTACTGTGATTCCATATGCTCCTTGTAATTCCCTTTTTATTGGTCACAGTCAGTGCCCCAGACAGGGATTTACCAGCCCACCCATGGCTTTGTTCTCAGCAGCTATCAAGAGAGCTCCTCTGAAATTTCTCCAGGACTCTGTCCTTGACTGGACCTAAATACATACTCATTAAATGACAAATACTTTCAAAAACTCAAATGTAATGTCCTGTGACTCATGTCTTAGGTTTTCCTCCTATTAAAAGGTTAAAAAAAGAAATGTGCTGTCAATGACTTACATATCATGAGCATTTGCCCTATTTTCACTGCCCCTAATAGGTCTGTGTATAGCAGCAGAAGGTTTCTCAAGAAACTTCATGTAACTAAAAAGGAAAGGAAAGGTTTAATATGTTTCCTGAAAACAAATATGTTTTCAGGAAAAAGAGAGAAGAGCATCCAGACACTTCCAGACACTGGTAAGATTTAGGGTAAAATGCAAATCTGAGTTTGGGATGGAAAGAAAAAGACATACAACAAGTATTACAAATTCTGATTCCTGATATGTAGGAGTGACGGGGGGTAGGATGGTCAGGATGGATGGAGATGAGAGATTTCTGAAGTCAGGTCTTGGAACTTGGGGTTTATTGCAAAGGCTGTGGGTGCAGGGGCCCTGCTTGGAGCTGCCAGCTACAGCTCAGAGCAGGCCCCAACAAGAGCCAAGTTCCTAAGAGAGGGAGTGAGAGAAAGAGTAAGTGTGAGAGTAAGAGCAAGAGTAAGAGAGTGAAATTCCTGTTACAATACAATGAATCTTCTTCTGTGCTGAATATTCTAATTCTCAGTAACCAATCAAGATACAAATCCTATATCATTTACATACAGCCTGTAAGAATCCTTACATTACCATACTGTGTTACATTTTAAACCCTAAAACTACTCTTTGGACCCATTCTGCCAAGCTAGTAGGGTCTGCTCTGACCCTTGGACCTGTCTGCAAGCAGAGGGTATTGTCTAATCAAAAGGGAATTACCTTTAGCTGGCCATACCATTGCTTTCCTGTTGTTCAGTAACTAAGGCTTGGTATGTCAAAGCTTGCTTTCATTTCAATCTTGTTTGTAGTTTCCATATTCTCAAAATCTTTTGCCAGGCAATCATATTTATAAGGCTTTCCTTTTTCATCTTCCCAACACTGATAAAGGCTTTTTCTTCCAAGCAGGGACCTATGTTTTACGTATTTATTCAAATATCAACTCTGATAGAGCCATTAAGACTTGGATGTTGGTTCCAAAATCTTTCACTATCAGATACTCAGTCCTCAGACTGCACTGGGGCAAAAGTTTTCCATTTGACAGTGGAAATCAAGGAAAACATACAGAGGTAGGACATTTTCCTGATGGATACACATCAGCTGGGAAACACTGTCTAAAACTTAATTATTTCAAATTTAATGGGCCCAAGTAAAAATAAAAATTGTAACTTTTTTTTTTAAGAAAATGTAAAAACATAAACCTGTTTTCTCCACTACACTGTGCTTTCCTCAAGACTACCTGATCGATCCTGTGGGATTTTATGTCCCACCATGTGAAAAAGAGTAGGAAGTTTCTTGGATATTGCTACCTTTCCTATTTTCTTTGGCTCTTGAGCTGTACAATTTTTAAGGTATGCCAGACATTGTCTTCACAGGGGATACTTACCCAAGAAGGATCAGAGAAAACATATAATATTTTCATTACAGATTTGACACCCTTGAATATTTCAAGGAACTGTACTGTTCAGCTAGGTTCTTTATGTATTGGGGAAGTGGAAGGCTGTTTCTTTCCCAACAAAAATTAAATTCTCCGTGGTTCAATCTCAGATCCCACAGTAAGATGACCTTTTTCCAGAGAGACCATAAATCAGATACTGACCTACTTCCTTTCTGCTTTGTGAGATTACTCTCCTGTTTGGATCAAGACAGAAACAGCATGGAAGTATAAATGCTTGGTCTTGCTTCAGGATCGTGCTTAGCACCACTTACCAAAGCAGCATCACAGCTGTTCCAAGTAAATGCATATTGAGGAAAAATATTGCAATAAATGTCCACTGACTTTAATCTTCCATTGAAAGTTCCTGCAAGACTTTTTACTCTGCAGAAACTCACACCAAGTAAAATCCCAGTGTCGCATTTGTTGATGATCACATTAATTACCAGAGTTTTAGAATAAAGCTGACTATCATTAGAAAATTGGAACAAACTGCAGAAAAGCCTGTTTGGATGTTTGCAGCACTGTTTGTTTTTTTTTACTCCTGGTTAATGACTAATTTCTGTGTGGGGCTCAGTACCTTCAGTGCCCCTTCAAAGAAGTTGTAGCTGAGGGTATTTTGCAACTGAAATGAAGATTCCAGTAACTGATATGATTTCTTCCCTACTTGCATTTTGGTTATGGCAATGGGCCACCTTAATGTTTATGGTGATACTATTTTAAGTGAGGTTTTGAACTACATTTATAGTCACACATATTTTTTAGCCTAAATATTACATCAATATTGCTTAATATTGCTCCAAAATCTGGTTGATCACATGATTTTCTTGGGATATAATCTAACAAAACTCCAAAATTTTAAACACAAAGTCTGGCTGCCTAATTTTTATTTTCTTTGAAATGTTACTTAATTTTCTGAGGTTCACGCTCTTTATTTTCACAGATTTTTCATATAGTATTTCTAGGCATGGGCCCACTATTCCACCTGTGTTCCTTAGTGGCAGAGAAAAAGTTTGTTTTAGAATCAGTACCATAAGTATGTAGTAAAACGAAGGAAGGTTGGTTTTTACATAATGCATAGAAGGTAGTATTCTTCCAATAAATGAAAGACATTGCATCAGTGAAAATGGGGTCAAATAGAATCCTTACTGTTATCTTCAACCTCTACCTAAATTTGCTACAGGTTTCTTAGCTGTGTTCATGCACTGTGTCCCTTTTGCAAAACTTCTGTTTTAGCAGTTTTACTGCAGGGAGGACAGATTTTGCAGAAGTGGATTCTTTCCATACTCAATTTAAAGTGATTCTTGGAAATCTCCTAGAGGCCTCCATTGCTTTAAAGACTGTTTATACAAAAGTCTGAATTCTTGCTTTTCTTTGAGGTGAGAACTGTACCTATAATATGACAACATAAAAGTAATACGATTTTTTAATGTTTGCTAACATTTTTTTCCTGTAAGAAACTTACATCCTGTAAGAAACTTGCCTAAGTAATTTTTGAAACAAGTTATAATTTGTTGGTTACATTTTGTAATGGGGTATTCCTGTGCAATTTCTCTTTTATTATTAAAATGTATGCATATCTTTCAGTTGGACATTAGAAAATTATTTTGATATATTCAAAATTTGCTCATAGTTATTGGGACAATAAGAGTTGCTGCAGAAAAGATCCTAAAAAATTTGGCTCATAACATCAGTCCTTCTACTATCATGAAGAGTCTTAAGAGACATTATATTAAATAATTGGGGCAATTAACACATTTCTCAGGGTAATACTTTTATCTTTACATCTTATGGTCCAAGTTATATCCAAAATCTGGTTTTGATGAAGGACTACAGGGATGTCTCCTTCACTCTTCATTTTCAAGGGTATGTTTTTTGGTATGTTTATTTAGAGATTGAAACACCTAAGTTGTAGACCTAGGTATTTAAGATCTCTCCCTATATCTCTCTAATAAGAAATGTCATTACAAAGGAATGAAATATGTTCTGGGTTAAAAATATATAAAATATGAATGGAAACTTTTTCTTTCTGACTGGGGCTGTTTTCTGTTGACAGCAAAATGACCTTTGCTTCCTATGTTTATTTGCCTCATTTTCCCTTCTCTCAATACTCAAAGATTTCAACACACAAGCAATGTAATTTTCTGTAATTTAATTTGAAATAATATAAAAATAGATTTAGGTTTAACTTGTAAATTAAACTTATAATATTGGCAGCAAAAATTAAGGAGCTGACTGATGGAAAGCAAAAAACAACTTCTTCCCTTCCCTGTTTTGTCCTAGTTTCTTACTTCCTCTGCCAACAATCACAATTCTTTCTTCAAAGGGAAAACACAGTTAGCCAAAGTCTGACTTTTCAGTTTTTCTTTTGCATTGAGCATATTCAGCAGTGCAACTCTGGAGCCTTGTTTGCCAGACTCCAATGACACATGCCAATATGGTTCCTTAAATTACATCTCCACTAGTCTAAGTAAAAGAGAAAACGTCAAACAAAAAAGTCTTTTTCCTGAAATTTTAAAACACAAATACCAAAATATTTACCTTCCCTTTTGCAAAACCCAAGGACAGCATGGCCCAAATGTACAGGAACCACAACATAGATGCAGGTGAATTTACTCATATATGCCTGGGAAGTGTCAGACTTCTGGCCCTGAGCTCTGCTTTGGAATACAGAGTGGATCTACCTTTTGGTGGGCTGCCAAACAGCCAAATGACCAGAAATTCCCAGATAATAGGGTGATGTATTCCACTGAAATATAGCAGGACTGAGATGTCTAAATTGCAATCAAAGGTCATGTTTCAAATTTTTTTCTTCCCCTCAGAGATGGATTCCCACGGACATGGGTTTGGTCCTCATGGACACCTCCCACAGGCACAAAGCGCTGAAGGACTTTTAGGACTGGGGCAGTGGAATGTTTTGTTTAGGGCAGTGTACTATATCACAGCCCTCCGTATTGCACAACTTTTGCTGTTTATTAAAATCAGCCTTATTCCCTATTCCCAGAGCTGTTGGGCTCTTGACTCTAGACATCACCTTTGATTCTGTGTTGCCAGCTAAATAAGTCAAAAAGAAAGGTGAGGTGTGTCGGTAGTATTTGAAAATGTGAATAAGTTAATATAATGTTATTTTTCTCCTGTGCGTGGCATTTATTTGTTGCATTTTATTAATTTCTGCTTTTTGAGTATCTGAATGCAGGCAATATTCAATATTACAGATTCAGAAGGCAGCCAAATAATCACTGGTTAAAATATGTGCAGAAAATTCCCCCTCTGTCCAAATATTTTTTTCTCTCCAAACATTTTTCCCTTTCATTGGATACAGTAAATCTTCTATTCTGCTGCTTTTGGTCACAAGGAGTGTAAAAAGAAAACAATTAAATTGTGAGTTATGTTAGCTAAGAAATGTCTTCCTTTTCTGTTTTTCATACCAACACAAACCTGCAACTGCCAGTCTGGATCATAAGGGAAATGGAAGCTGGAACTCTACTGGAAGTATGGAATGGCATATCCTAAAAATAGAAGAGCAACAGGTATGCCTGTCAGCTGGTCATGGTCTTAACCATTCCCTTACCTGAATGATATGATCTGGCAATGTTAATTTTCAAGAGATATTTAGAGAAAACAAGGCAGGAAAAAAAAACAAAACAAAACAAAACAAAAAAACAAAACAAACAAACAAAAAAAAAACCAAACAAAAAACTAAAAAAAGAAAAAAGAAAACAAAAAAAACCCAGTAGAAATATATGGAATGAGCAAAAGGACCTAAATGGAAATGCTGATTTTTATGTTTTCTAGTTCTGACTCTGTTTGCACCCAGAATTAGACAACTTGCCAGGAAAATATGATTGCTAGCTCTAATCATTCAAATATTTGTGAGGAATGCTGATTATATAACCATATAATCAGACTAAGAGTCTGAAAGAGCACATTTCTTTGAACTGTGCAGCTGAGATGGGCTGGTTAAACAATAATAGTAATTAATATAATTTGCTAAAAAACAGGACCTTCATTCACCAGTGTATTTTTTGTTAGCAAAGGAAAGTTTTCAATATCCTACAATCACAGGACACTAAATAAACAGTAAACAACTGATTCCACTTTTTACAAGCTGGAAAGTCAAAGCAAAAAAATGTGAAGCTGGCCACACTTTGAAGGCAGTTCCAGGGAAAAAAAAAAAAAAAGAATCAGGATCACTGTGTTATTTTTGTCTTGTGGCAATGCTCAGAAGTTCATTTTCTGAGGCAGCACCCCCATCAAGAATACATTAGAAATATGCATAACTTCACATAATGCACAGAATAAGTAAATAGTTCTGAGCCCACTTAAATAAACATCTTTGAAAATTTCAGTCTGAGGTCAGCTAATGGCAGGAAGCTATTTTTCCTCTCACTCTTTCTTTATTTTATTCTCATCTAACAGGATACTATCACTTATGACATATGGTCCCTTAAATTAGGCACTCCAAGCCTTGTTCGTTCATCTCAGTGTGTGGAGCCAAGTTGTCTATTAATAGGAAAAGCCTTGCCCTGGAAAAATGTGTATGCATCAGTCTCTGCATCGGGGAAATGAAGGATATGATACAACAGGGAATAAAATTAATTTAATATGTATTACAGAAAGAACCACTCTAATGTAATACTGCCGAACAAAGTGGAGAAGTGCTGTTAAATCTTTATGTCTCAGAGGTGTGGTGCATTTAGCAACTTGATGTCTGTGTTATCCAGCAGACTAAGTTTCCAGAGTCATCTCCAAGTTGTAATGGACAACCTCTCCTCAGCTACCAGAGCGCAGAGAGGAATAAAGTGAGACCACCAGCTAAGACTTTATGTAATTGCCATGGATATGAGCACTGAATGACCTCAGGTGCTGTGTTTAAGTGAAGAGATTTAGTCAAAACCAAATTGAGTTGCATGTAAAAAGGATTTTGTTAGTATGTAATTTTTTCTCTCATGAAACAGAAATTTTAAAGGAATGCTACAATAAAAATGCTGGCACAAAACAATGTTATTGCAATTATTCAGCAAAATCCCCACCTTCCCATGCAACAAGCTGTGTAAGTTTAAGAAAAAATCATTAAAAATTATTGTCTTATGGAAGTAAGTCATAGAACATAGTGATTATTCCTATGCAGGAATTATTATATATGTACATAATCACCAAGCTTTCTTGATGATTTCAATAGCCTGCTTTTGAAAATGAAATTTTGCAGCACGCTTCTATACATCATAGCACTGCAGAGATCATTTGCCTAGCCCATCACTCTGGCTGTTAAAGGTAACACTCTTTTTCTATCAGATATAAGCAGCTTGTCTTCACCTTCAAAGCCTGCACCTCAACCTACCTATCATCTCTCATGCAGTGATCAAGAAATCACTTCTTTCACTGATTAGCCCATGATGCCAGCCTCCTTCATTGACTTCTTAGATTTTCAGTCACACAGTTTGAAGCTTTATCCCAAGCCATTCCTTCCATTTCGAAAGTGCTCCTTCAGACATATGTAAAGCTACCTCCTTATCTTCCTTCTAATCCTGTCTGTGAGGTTCCCCTGCCATTATACCTTCAAAAGAAGTTTCAGAGTTTGGACTGAATTTGCCTAGTTATAACGAGCAGTTGCCAAAAAAAAAAAAAAAAAAGATTTCTGGGTCAGCTTCAAATGCATCACTCCCAAAGATCTGAAGGTTGGTGTTTCCTACTCAGATGCTGCACTGTCAATTCTGCATGGTTACAGGTGCCTCATTTTTCAGAGGATATTACCTTTCTGTTGTTGGGCAGAAATATATTTCCATTTGAAAACATAGGATGAATATAAAGGTGATCTGTCTGGATTGTAGGAGTGACACATCTGAAATGAGGGGATAATCTAGAGGGTACCTTGGCCTTTTCCTTCACATGGCAAGCGTTTAAAATACTATTTATATTGATTAAATTAAATAGTCTTCCTGCTACTGGACACAGGCGTAGGAAATTGTGCTGTACTTATGTGGAAAGACTGATGGGACATTTTTAGTTTTGGTGACCAGTTTGGGGGAAGTTGGGGGCAGAATATTGTCTCTGGCTTGTTCAAATTTCAGTTGTGGAAAGAATGAGCAGTCACAGGAAGCAGTGTATTGCACTAGGTCACCATCTCAGATGAGAAGATTTTGCTTTGAAACAGTTACATTTGCAGCTTGTGGCCTTGAACACATTTGCATGGTGTGTTGTGTTTGTATTCCTTTCTCCAGCAGCAGTGACTCAGGACCAAGTCATTCTTTTACAGGAATTACCTCCAAAGGAAACTGGAAACTCCACGGCATCTCTCTGTCATCCTTCCCTTCAGATGGTGCCTCCAAATCCCTTCTGAAGGCCATTGTGCAAAGCAGCATGCAAGTGAGTTCTGTTGGTTTTGATCTAAGCATCTCTAATTATGGTGGGGGTTTTGTTTCAGGATTCTGGAAAGGTGCCTACCTCCTCCTCTCTCTCGCCTGTCCCTCCTGGCACTCAGCCCCAGCCACCAGAGCACTTCCATGGCTTCCTGAAGAAGCAGGAGGTAACAGTTTCCCCAAATTCACTGATTCAGTTTTTCTTGAGCCTCCTTTCTTACAAGGTTTTTCATCCCCCCAATCCATCAGCATTTCCAGCTGCTGCAGGACCAGCAGGCTTCTCCATTACTCTGCATGCAGACACTCAGAGAAACCTTGAGAGCCCTCCATCACTGCAGAACAGCTGGGCTCACATCTCAGCCTGGCTAAAATCCTCTGAAAAATACTGTGGTGTTCAAGTGATTACTGTCTTCCAGAGAAGCAGGGACTAGATCCAATTCGAAAATCTTTAACATATGGGATAACCATTTTTAAAACACCCTTTTAGATTGCCTTTCCTTAATTTTTCAGGAGTGGATCTGCACATTTAGGAAGTCAGGCACCAATGGGATGTAGATAGCAAGTCATAGTCTTGGTCAGAATTTGAATCTGAAAACAACCACAGACTTGTGCAGATTTCTCAGAAACTGAAATCACTTCCAGACTGAGCTTTTTAAACTAAGTTTCAGCATAAAATTGTATTTTTGCAGCCAAACTATAAACCTCTGAAAATAAGAGTTTATGTGGAAAGGCTGAAACTTTACTTATAGCACTGCTAATGTCTATGGTACTCGATGATTTGATGCTGAAGGCTATTAATCCCAAAGAAAACTTTCTTGGGAGAAGTTGAACTTTAGAGGTCAATGAGATCTCAGAGGAAGCTGGCCTGAAAACTCAGAAAAACTGATTTTGTCCATGTAAATCAATTGTTACTGTTTCCTGTCTGAGAAAAAATTTAATGCAAAGATTAAGGATCTATGAACAGGAAAAGGGAGAACCTCTAAAGGTCTTGTAAGAAGTGATTAATAACATTGATTTTTTTTCAGATAATGCTATTTTAAAACTATGTTCAAAAGCCATGCTGATCGTTTAATCAAAGGATAAGCTATGTTCACTCATGTGCCCGGTTCTAATACTTGTGGTCAATGTTAAGTTGTGATACTGTAATTGCAAACACTCTTTTGTAAGAATTGACCCTCACCTTTCAGCTGAATTAACAGACAATATGCAAGAATTTTTAATAATGTGGCCTAGAAGATTTGAAGAATTTTTTTCAATTGTATTTTGAAGGAAAAATATGTCTGGCAGATCTATTTTGAGAGAAGCAGCAAGAGCATTAAGCAGAAGTCCTCCAATATAGCGTGAGAAGCTCAATCCTGAGTTACTACCAGGGATAGCCAGAACCCCAAATGCCATTAAGCCCATGTGACTTAATTCCCTTGGAAGTCATCACATTATAGTTCCCCAAGTGGTCAAGACTTTGACATAGGGCTTGAATGGCTTCCTGTCATTGGATCTGAAGAATGCTTAAAAACAAAACAATAAATCCTCTCCTTTGCTACAGTCAAGTAAACAAGAGAAACTCTTTCAGGAGGCTGAAAGCAAAACCTAGCAAAGAAGGCTATTTTGTGTGTTGACTAAAGGTTTTTGGGTAGGCTTCAGGTTCCTTATCAATCTAGGTAACAGGATCCTACTTTGTCTCTTATCAATTTAAGAAATGTTAAGTTTTTTGGAGCAGTTACAACATACAAATTTGCCTGTCAATTAAAATAATAGTGATTGAGGTATTTTGAAATTTGTATGCTTCTATTGAATTCATGCAAGTAAATTACTAGCAATTGAAGCTATGTGTGTGGGTGGTCTTACAATCACTAATTAATCATTAATCACAGCCAGCAATTAGTATGTCATTTAATGCATTTTCTTAGTCTGGTATTGTTGTTCTGATTATTCCAGAAAAGCCAAGAATTAAAAAAAAAAGTGTTTTTATATGGAAAAAACAAATCCTACTTAAATGGAAGCATGAACAAACTAGCATTTATGCAGGGTCATATATGGGGCACTATCCAGCCAGTCTCACGGGATGTTCTACACAGAATTCCCAATGTCACATGTTCCAAAGCTTGTCCCACACAAAGGGGTGCACAGGGCAGAGGAAACACAGCAGATCTGTTCCTTCACTCCTTCATGAAATATGGATGGGACAATAACCAAGTAAAGTGAACAGTGACTATTGAGTATGAGGAGGAAGATGTTGTATTGCCTCCAAGATACTAATCCTGAAAGTGATGGGTAAATATTTTGGAAATGTCTCAGTAACCCATGAAGAGAAGATAGGTGATTCTTCTCCTGTAGACATTTCCTCTGAGCTGCTAAAAGTGCCAGTTATTTAAGGTAGTCAGTGGTACCACTTGTTTGAATGCCACCAGTGCAAAGTGTGCATTCTTTCTGACTGACTTTCCCATGTTACTGCTTTTTTAAAAAAGAATAGCATTAAAGTAAATGTGAAGTAATGTAAATGCAAAAGGAAACTTCATTTTGTGAGACTGTTGCAGCTACATATTATATCAGGGCACAAATTATGCAGCTTCACTGTTCACAAAAGAATGATATCATTTGAACAATCAAATTACTCCTTTTGTTTACTATAACTCAAATGTTTAGGATACACTTTAGTTACTTTAAATTTTGATGTTCCAGACTTTTTCTTCAGTGAAAGAAAAGATATTTCAGCGTGTCAGCAGAACGCCCCTCTGAATGAAAACATAGCTTCCAAACCAGTTCCCCTCTTGGACAAAATTCCCCCTCTCCTAGTCCTATGAATGGCACAGTGAAAGCTGAGCCATTATGGACAGATATAGAGTTTTTACATTCCATTAAAGACAATAAACAAAACTGTCAGGATGGCTCATCTTCTAGCAGTCTTAAAAGCAAAGAAAAAATTTCAGTTGTCAAAATCATTGGAGCAGTGCAGACTTTCCACATGGTGGTACAGAAGCTATGGCACTGCAAAGATTTGCCTCGCACCTTGAACTTCAAGCATCTGTGACCAAACCTTCAGTTTGATTAAACTGGGATAATCTGTCTGACTCTTCTAAAAGGGCTATGGCATTGGGCCCTGGTGCTGCACAGAGTATTCTGAGAAGTACAGGTCTGTATTGCTGATCCTCTTTTAGTTTCTGAAAGCAGAAAGCTCAATTAACCAGGTTGTAGTGATGTAGAGAGAGTAAGTACCATGCACATTGATGACCAAAAAATGCATGTATCTATTCTTGATGTATCTTCAACACATAAGTTTTGAACTGTATTTTTAGTAACTACTAGCAGAGAAAATAGTAACAGAGAGAATATCAAAATGCTTAATCGTGTGTAGTAAATTTCAATAACTGATTCTGTACACACAGATTAGGACTAAAATGGTGTGCAAATAACATCTATCTCAATTCTGGTCCTGGATCACATCTAAGTACACCATTTGGTGTTAATTTGGGATTAGATTTCTGTCACCACTACTTTTCGTAACATACCTGATACCTAACAAGACAAAATAATTAAATATTTGGAATAAGACTGTAAGCACCACAAAGAACAGTTAAGCAAGTGAGATTGGGGCATTATTTTGTGGCATCTGTTGTACTTTCGATTAATGTAAAGGAAATTACTGTATGTTCGTATGTTCAAATTGTATGTTGACTGCTATGGAGTTTTTCAAAGACCTCCTTTGTTTTGTTTACTCTGTTGTACACCCAGGGCTAGTATGAATTGAGTGTTTGGATGCCAGAGTGTGCTCAGTGTCTCAGACTGGCTTCTGTACTAACCACTGCCATGCAACAATTTCACAGTTTTGGTTTTTTTTTTCTATGCCACAGAAATGTTCATTTTGTGCCATTCCTTTGTATTTTAGTACATAACATCACTGAGAGTACATATTTTTCAGCAGTCTATGATGACAGTGCCCAGGCAACTCAGGGAAAATCAGGAAACAAAATCAGAAATAATGACTTGGAAACACAGTCAAGGGATGTCACAGTCAAGTCACACCCAGAGATGGATGTATCTGAGCCAGAGAAGAAATGTGACATATGTAAATGAAAAAGAGTTTAAACTGTTCCTCTGAAACTGTTTGACTTGTACTTTTATTTTCTATTATTTTCTGAAAAAAATTCATTTAAAAATTTTAAGAAAAAAATATTGATGCTTAATAAGCTAGTTCACAATAATCATATGACTAAAGTTGCATATAGAAGGTGCAGGAAACACCCAACCCTGTAAAGACAGATGATATACTCATCCAAATTAGTGCTTGACTAGTCATGTCATGAAGAGATGAAGATTTCTGAGACTACATTTAATCTTTTATTCATCAGGAATGTTTTGGGTCAGCTGATTTGTTTTTACTTAAACAGGAGAGACTTTCTGGAAGGATAATAAATTAATTTGAATTAAAATTTCAAAAATAAACTCTTGTTTTACAGAACAAATACAAGAGATTCTGTCAGCAACCTTCTCTAAAGAAAGATGGGCTTCTATCTCATAGCTGTTAAATAAGAGAAAAAATATTAATCCCATCAATTCTCAACACTAAAATAATGCCTAATACTCTTTTCCAGTGATAACTTCTTTAAGTCAAAAGAAGGACCTTTTTGGCATTTTCTGTTGCAATCAAATTCTCTGTGGTAGTCTTTATGGTGACCTTTGCACTAGAGAAGAAAAACACTAAAAATCATTAAAACTGATATTGCCACGTAAGAGAATACAACTGTTTAACAGGAACCCATTTAAAACTGTTTATTGTGATTTTTTTTCTCCCCTCAGAGTAAAGCAATAGCATAATACCCAGCTGCATGATAATATTGGCAAGCGAGGCCATGAATTTCGACTGCAAACCCCAGACACTGAATGTGCTGTGCTTTTTAAAGAAATCCCCTTTTGTACGAGATATGTAATACCCTTTTGTCCTGGAGCAGTTTGCATAATAATAGTTTTCTTTACTTATTCATTGTCACGTGATGGAGCTGCAAAGTGAGCTACACAGCAACAGTATAAAAGACAATTTCCCATTTTTCTCTAATTTTTCAGAGATTTTCTTGTCTTTTAAATGTAAATACTTCTAACTATCTTCGGAAAACATATCCAGTTATTAACATTTCAGACCTAATTGTTACTTTTCTCAATATCTACCAAACTATTTGTGCTTTTCTTTTTCATAAGAAAAAGGAACATTATTTCCTTTGCACTCACTCCTGAAGAGCCTCATGCATATGGGGAAAATTGAGCATATGAACAACTGGTGTAAATCAACACAACTCTATTCAAAAATACTTCACTCAAAACTTCAACAGTAGAACTACTTTATCAGTGAAGTCAAGAAAAATTTATGTTACTAAGCGTATAATTTCCATCAGAGTTGGGCATTTTTTAGACTGTGCCATTGAGATGAAAGGTAATACCTGACTGAAGGTCCATCTTATAAAACTAGATATCTAGGATACATCTGAGACTAAGCATAAAATAAAACTGTAGGAATTTTCTTATGAGATTTCCTATGTAAAATTTTTTTAAGGTTATTCTAAAGTTCCTCAGCTAATGTACAATAAACTAGCCATTATTCTAACTGCTGCTATCAAAAGATTTTTTTTTTAAATGAGCAGAATTATGCCAAGTTACTCTAGTTGTGACTTTGGCCACAGAATTCATAGTTTTGAACCTCTGGCTTGTAACCACTGCAAAAGGTTTCCAGGCAATCCCTCCAAAGTAACAAAGGACAACAATGCAATTACCCTTTATCTCAAATTCAGAGTGCAGAGAGGGTTCATAATCTTACTAGAAAACATTTAGAGATCTCCAAATTGGAAAAGGTCAAAACCGACTGGGTTAGGTTATTTTGGAGAAGTTCACAAGTTGGATAAACATATAAAAATACACGGTCAGATATGAGCACTGCAAAGAGTACCCAGGTAGAAAATAAAGGCTCCAGAGCCCAAGTAAATCTTTTTATAGCTCCACATGTTAAAAGAAGAGACTATTAGACACAGACATCCTTCAAAACTTAGATGAATAAATCAGCATATCCCTTAAGAAGCAACCATATATTGCTGTTTTCTAAAATATCTAAGATCTGTCTTTATTAAACAGTGGCACAAGAAATGTTCAGAGCTCCAACCAGTAGAAATTAATACCAGAGACAGAAATCCTATCACTGAAGCCATGGAGGAAGACACACACTCCAGGTAAGACAGTATTATAATGATTTTACGTATTGTAAATCTTTTAATCTGGACTCTCACAATTGAGCCATGGGGTTCTGTCCTCTGAGAAATAAGAGTCGCTTTATATCAGTTGGATACCAGATAGTCTTAATGCATTTCAGGCTGAACAACATGTCTTACACCCTGTCTTAGTGGCAGTGAAATATATATTAGCTTAGACCATTCTCTATGCGTAGGGACACTGAAAGAAAAGTATTTCAGGAGGAAAAAGTTTAGTGGAGCTTTCTGAAGTACTTTACTAGAAAGATACAGCCCATCCTTTACTTACTATGTCATTATAAGGCACTCTGAGGATTTTTGGGAGTAAGTTCTTGTGACTCATCATCATCATATACGTATCCCTGGGATACAGCTCTTTTATCCAATTTTCTTGTTCCACTCCCCACATTTCTGGGGTTCTGTGATTTTTTGTTGCTTCCTAGCAGACGTAGCAAGAACCTTATGTGCTCACCACTTTCTTTTTTAATTTCTTAGAAGTGTTGAAGTTTTTGTTCACAGAACACTGAATGAGAATTAAATTTTTCTGTTAAAAAATACCACAACTTTTCAAATATGTCATTTTTATGTGACTATTTTAAAATTATGCAGATGGCAAAAAGTTGGAGGAATCAGCCACAGGTTTTGTTTGATTTTCTGAAGCGAATGCTGCTTCATTTGTGAAGTAATGAAGTCTCCACTAAAAGCAGTACATTCACCTTTTTTTAATTAATAATCCTAGTTCAGATGATTTGGCATATCCATCCAGGTATTACATGGTGTACAGCCTTTTTCTGATACTTTTTATACTAGTAATTTTTATTATGTGGGAAGTTTAAGTCCATTCCTGGCAAGCATAATTCAGTTAGATGCTGATACTCTGCATTTGGACTTGGAAAAACAAATCTTCCTTAGTGCTAGCTGCAGTGGGTGGTGTTGCAAGGAAATGACAGGACAAATTTACTTCTATTCTTTCTGTGACAACTCCATAAGATGCACTTTCAAGTAAAGTAAACTTTTTCAATACTGAAAAAAACTCACCCCAAATATTCTTCTGGAGATCCAGTCACTGAGAAAGAATCCCAAGCAGCTGAGACCTGAGTCTAAATGAATTTAAAGGCTTATACTATTTGGTTACATGTGCTTTAAAACAAAAGGTTTATTCTCACATGTTGGCATGTCTTTATTGGCACCATTTATTTACTTTATACAGGAGTGAGAGCATGACTACTTTTATGCCAGCACATTTGATTTTGTGTGACAGAATTTACACTTACAGGGATCTATTGTTGGTTATGAGGAAAAATAAAATTTCTGTAGAGTGTTTAGTTAACTCTCTGTTGAAGTTAAACAACACATATCTTTGGAAATCTCTTAAAGTTTTGTTTCTTATGGCACCATTGGGACCTTTGCTTTGCTTATAAAAATATATGTGAATTTATAAAGGACAAAGATACAATTATCCCAGGATAGCTTCAGGAAAAACCATCATACCTCTTTCAGAGGAGGTGCACAGATATGGACAGCAGCATACATTACTCTTACATAGGCAGACTTGCTTTTATTTTCAATGTGAGACATATTCTCCTACCACTTTTGATGGTCAAAATTAATTCCCTTTAAATCAAGATATTGTATTTCCTAAGCAGAATTAGTCCTTATTCATATGAGAACAAGACAAAGAATATTCTTAGCCAGGATTTTAATATTGCCAGTGATGAAAATCTGAATGCTTGAATTCTCTCAGAATTCTTAGATCTTTGAGAGACAGACTCTCAAAGTCTGTCTCAGTTTAATCCAAGAAATTGCAAACTCAGTCTCACTGTAACAAAAGAAATTATATTCATGGGCCTTTTATTCTTTTCTAGATCAAGACTTCTGTCCTCTACATTCCCACTAAAGTTTTTTTCTGCGAAGTCCTTAAATAAACCTTGAATAAAACTTGTTAAAACTTAATTACATGTTGTATTAAAAACACCTCTGGAAATAACATTTCTCACAAGTTGGTGTTTAATTATTAGCAGTTATTTCTGTTGACTCCCCAATGAGCTGCTTATGAAGGTGGAGGGACTCTCAGATGGGCAGAACTGAAGTTTGAGCTGTAGAGGATCTTAAAAAGATCTTCAGTTCTCCCAACATCTTTGTGTATATAAATCTGGGGTCTGATTGTCCTTTTTTACACCTGGTCTCAAGCATGAATTACTGTAACAACACCTCCCCTGACAGTGAAGTGCTCCCTCAATAGATGTGAGCTTATTGTCTGGGTACTGTTGCTAGGAAAAGCAGCTGATCAGGGGGCCAGCGTGGCAGCCAGTTGATGTAATACATGCTTGATAAAGCACTTATCAGAGCCTTGCACAGTTTCAGTAATGCTCACGATTCATCTGGACTTATCAATATGGAAAAAGCCCCATTCTTTTTTCATTTCACTCACCTGTTGGGAGCTGGCCCCACAGAGTTGGGTATTAAAGTTTGAAATCATCAGTGTCACCTCCTGCAATTCCTGCCCATCACACAGTGGCTGAGGATGCAGCAAAGGAATTGCCGTGTCAGGAGTGTTTTCCCTCTGGAGCTGTTGTGGTGACGTGAGCAAGGCAGAGTGCTCTGAGCTGCTCTTCCCCAGCCCTGCACTCCTTTAAAGGCCTCTCAGGTGCTCCCTGCAGTGAACCATCTCCCTCAGGCAGAAACAGAGGAAAAAAGGCCATCACAACTGAACTGGGAACAAGTCGCTGGCATAATGTTCAACTGCAATTTTCTCTTCCCAAGCTTTCAGTAGGGGAACACATTCAGGGAGAAGGAGGATGATTTTATTTAGCCACCAGTTGCTTTTGATTAATGCTATTTAACAATAATGAAATCAAATGCATTCCCTTATTTTTTTTATAAAAAGTCCCATGTTAATTATTATTAAGTGAATCATGTAATTTCCTTCAAGTCCTTACGTAGCAAGCAGCTTCCATCAGTCAAAAGGTAGTATTTCTTTAACAAAAGACATTCTTTAACAAAAATTACATTCTTTTCTTTGTATTGCCAAGAAAGATGACCAAAGGAAAGCCTTTAATCTTGGAGAAAAACCTAAGAAAATTGTTTGCTAGATACGTTAGTGGCTTGCTGATCCATGATTTAGCACCACTGCTCCTTTTTACAGCTGCTATGTAAAATGCAGATTAGCTCTCAGATACCTTTCAGGAAGGATTTGATGGATGGCCCTGGGTTGCCCTAGCAGCCCCTACACTCTTAGATTGAGTATTTACTGAAGCAAAGGAGTGGCACTCCCCTCAGCCAATACCTTGGCACACTCTGTACCTTGGCACCTTCTGGCCTTTCGAATGACTTTTCAAAGCCTTGGTCACTGGGGTGCAACTCAAAATACCCTGTTATGTGCACCCCTCTGAGGTGGAGGCACCATTGAGGGGATATTGCTGTACTGCAGATAGGAGAAATTACATGCTTTTGAAATTTGACTGGAATGATACTGTGGTAAGTCATTTTGTAAGGATGTGAAAAGGAGAAGGTGATGTGCTGATTACCCTCAAATAAGTAAAGCTTTCCTGTATGTAAAAAGTTTTACAAAGGCATTCTGGTCAGCCTTCCAAAACTGACTGTGACTAGATTTTAACAACTGCCAGTGCAAAGCTCATAACTTCAAAGACTCTGGGCATATTTGCCCATGCAAAGTTTTGCATCCTCTTGTCTTTGGTTTGCTGAGTCACCAGTCTGCTGCTAATAGAATAATTACAGGCCTGATTATTTTCTTTCCTTTTTTTTTTTTTTTTTTTTTTTGGTGGTGGGAGGGGCAGGAAAGGGAGGGGAGGGTTGTTTGGTTGTTTGGGTTTTTGTTTCATCAAATACATCTGTCTCAGTCGTGAAAATTTGGCTGGAACAAGCAAGAACTGTGGAATATTTGGATTTACTAATAGCTTCATGAAAAAGTACCACTATGGTATGGATTTTATCAGGGACAATTTTGTAACTTTGAAGATCCTTTTTAACCTTAGGAAGGTTCACAGAGTACAGCAGGGGACAGGGCAGAGGAAATCAAGTAGAAAGTGCAGATGCATGCAGTACACTCAGGGAGTCTGTAGCAGCTGGGCATTGCATTCTGCTGATTTGCAAAGAAACCAGTTTATGTATCAGCTTAAAGATAACTTGGTCATCTGTCACAGGACATCTGCTTCCTGCAAACGGACTCTGTCCTTTCTTTTCACTTACAGTTCTGACCATTGAACCACTGTGGTTTAATTATGCAAAACTGGGGTTGAAGATCCAAGATATTGCTCAGATTGTTCTGCAATAAACTTTTCTGATTCAGCAGTGTCAGCAGGAGGGAACCCATGGATGCCAAGCTAACCCCACCTCTGCAGCCACTTGGGGTATCACATGAAAACAGGATTCTTGCTTCTGGATCACTCAGACAGCTCTGTTGTCCAGGTGATTTTTTGGATGTGTGACTGTTCTATTTGTCTTTGATTTCCCATTTCTTGCTAATTTTTTCATGGCTTGCAAAAGGAGTTAATGTCTTCTCTGCCCCTGCAGTCCCGACTCACATAAAAGCTTCACTACAGTATGCCCTTTTATACCTTAGTCATTCTTGCTTACTGCTCTACAAAGGGCATAGCTGATCCTGGGAAATCTTTTTCTCTGGCATGCTGATGTATTGTGCTTAATGTATTATCAACAATGACAGAGCTGCCTCAGGCAATTCCAGCAACACAGAAAGCATAGTGGGTTTTATACAACAGTTCTTTTGAAAACAAGTGTGTATCCCACACAGAAAACTTTCTCCCGTTGGTTTCCTGCAGGTCGAAGCAGCAGTTGATGCTACGCAGAAAGACAAGCCAAGGAGACCTTGCTCAGGTAAATCAAACCTGAAAGCAGCAGTAACTGTGCTGGAGTTTATTTGTGCTGTCCATTGATGTAACGCTGCAGGATCTTCATGCAGCACATACAGAAAGCAAGTTCTAGAAGGACCCAAAAGGGCAACCCTGCCCTCATTTCTAGGGCTGTGCTGTACAGTTCGCTCCTGCTACTGCATTTGCATGAGAAAGCAAGAAAGCCTTGTTGAAAGGCTGCACGTGCTAATTAGTTGGGGGAAATAGAAGGAGGCGTTTCAGAAGAACTTCACATTCCTTGCACACAGTGCAGGTCGTCTTGCATTTACATTTGTGTTGCAAGATGTCTCAAGTCTGAGAGACAGAGATGCTGTCCCAAACAGATTTTTAAATTGTTTTTCTTTTTAAAAAGTCTAGAGTGAGTGTTTTTCTTGACAAACTGTTGACAGTTCGGTAATTCTGGACATTAGGATTGCTAGCATAAATCCCATACATGTGTTTCTAAATTAAGAGTCAAAAATAATTGGACTCATTCCCTGATCACAATGTAAAAAAATATTCAGGATTCAGAAAGAAACCAATCTTTCAGTGAGTTTCACTTAATTTAGAAGCTTGTAATGAATAGGAATTTTTAATCTGTTTGAAATCTGCTTTCAAACTGAGCTCTAGTTATAACCGATCCTTCTGACTAGCTGGGTATAGTTGGAGTGCCAACAGCTAGAAATGCAAGTGCACAGTGGTCTTCTGTCCTCACAAGAAACTTGAAATCTCTGTATTCTGGAACTCAGCCAGAAATGTTCTTGCATGCCTTCTCCTCTCCTGACCTCAGCTGTCACAGTGGCCCCCAGCACCATGCAGGAAAGCATCTTGGTTTTCCATCAGACTCCATTTTGATGTATCAGGGAGATTAAGAATACAGTTTTTGAAACATATGCAGTGCTGCATGTGTTTTGTCTGTATTTCTACTATGCCATGTGTACACATCACCATCTAGGAAACTGGGACAAACATTTTTTGGAGCTCAGGGAAAGGAGGAGGTTTATGAATTACATCTTTTTCAAAAAGATACCATGCAGAATGATGCTCAAATTGCTCACAGGACTGAGAGAGGTGTTTGGTAGGCCACTGTTGCATGGCAGAAGCATTCCCCCTGCATTCTGGACAAAGCTTATACCTAGAAAATTATACAGTGAAAATGAATCTGCAGCTGACCACTTAATCCACATTAATCCTTCCTTTACCTACTACCATGGTGAACAGAGGCAAACTCAGGCACTGCAGTGGGAGAGCAGTGTTTAACAGGACAGAAAAAATGCCACCAGTCATGTATTTTCCCTCTACTTGTTTCATGGTTGGGGGCTGTCCCTCTTTTTTCTATCTCTTTTACCCCTGAGCTCTGAAGGCAGTATGAGCAGCAACTGGCCTTCGCAAATGTGCTAAGGAGGAACCTCTTGGGTCGGCTTCTCAACATGCTCTATGTTCCTTACATTCCAAAAAAAGAGCCCAGGACACTAACTTGGAGTAATTTGAAGTTTATCTCCCACTGATATCATCAAGCTTGAAAGCTTCTTGAGCATCTCTGCTACACCCCTCAAAAAAATTACCTGAACAAAGCTGTCCAAACACGGTATGTCTGTGATTCCATTTCCCTCTGCATGTGGAGCTGGATTCATGTCACCAGGTAAGTGCCACTCTTTTTCCAGAAGGACAGTAACAAAGTTTGCTCAGGAGACATGATGTCTTCCCAAAGCACTTCATTTCCAGGGCTGGACTGATGTTTCTGTCACCACAGAAGGCTTCCAATGCTTGGGTAGGACCTTTTATGGGATTGACTCTTGTACCATAGAAGTGTTTTGCTTCCCTCATTCAGGTGTAGGCAGGACAAGCAAAGGGGCAGCACCTTACCGGGCTGTTGAAGAGTGGGACAGTTGTTGTAGAAAGAGGGTTCTCTAAGAAAGTTAGTTTTCCTGAACAGCAGTAATTTGGAGGGAAAATATAAACAATGTCTTGATTCTGAAAATATTAACGTAAACTTGCCAGATTTGGGGGTTTTCTACTGAAAAATATGTGAGCAGAAATGTTTTTCGTAATTCTAGGAGCCAAGGGGTTTTTCTCCATATGAAAATGGATAAGGTTTTCAAAGGAAATGGTATCACTAATCTCTTGGTAGAAAGACACCCACTTACTAAAAACCACAAGCCCATTGGCCATTTCAGTCCACAGACCAGGAAACATATACATATGTAAGGAAACAAAATTCCATATGCTGCTGCTGCTGCCGAGCCAGGAGCTGGGGAGCACTGCCCTTACAGCACCTCAGGACAGACCTCAGCTGGCCAGAATCAGCAGAAAGTGCAGAGTCACCTGCATAAATACTGATCTTTGAAAACTGCTGCTCTGAGCTGCCTCCTTTGCACCAGCAGTAAAACAAGGCAATGGAGTTAGTCCTGGCTGGTGAGGAGACACAAGTGTCTCCTCCACAAATGTAGGACTTGTGTCCTACATTTAAGTCCAGCTTTTTAACTGAAAAAGTGTTACTTGCTCAGATGTGAAGGGAGGAGGGCTTAATTCCCACTCATACCTCTTGTTTAACTTGCATAAATGCACAGTGGGTCTTTGTAAATCACCTTTAGTAGATGTATTTTTACATGTATAAAATATCATGTTGTAATGAACAGTCAAGAAATCAGGATGTGCTGTTACAATGAGAGCATTTTAAATGGGCAGATGTTCTGGTACTCTCCCAGGTCAGGACATTTCTGTCTCTTTGGTATTGTTTAATTGTTTAATGTCAAGGAACTTGATTTTCTCAACATCATCAGGTAATTTTTATGAAACAGGTAGTTGGATAAGTAAATACTAATGTGCAGCATTAGTAAATACTGATGTGCCTTTCTTCTGATTCCTGTTCTGGTTGTATACAAGGGCCTTGTGAAATTAAATTTTTACATTTTTACATTTTAAACAGATTCCTTCTTTGAAAACTTAGCTTTCAAATTTAGATTTGAAAAAACATAGAAAGAATGAAATTAAATGTTTCTTTTGGATAGCACACTGACAAACAAAAGGAAATCCCTTGCTGCAGGATATTGCAGTCACAGGTCACGAATGTTTAAGCAGGAGTTACTGCCATCCAGAGGAGAAAAGCCATAAGCTGTTGTACTTCGTTATTCTTTAAGCATAGGAAGGCAAACCTAAATGGTTGATTCAGTTTATTTTGTATTAAGGAATCGAAGAATAGAGAAATAGTATAAATGTACCCAGAGGTATCTGTGGGGGGTTTTTTGATATAGATATTTATAAAACAAAGTTCAGAGCAACACCACTGGGAAAGCACAGTGAAAAAAACATATCCATAGTCAAAAACGCACCAGGTCAGAGCCAAATTCATTTTCCTCTCTTCATTTGAGATATTTAAGGAAGATGTTTCAGAAATACCTGTGCAAGGTTTCAAGTTTTGTACACAATCCAAGAAGCAGACAGGAGATGTGTGCGCTGTGCTACTCGTATCCCAGACCTCAGATCCCTATCCCTTCCCCTTGTCGTGGGGAGCTTGGGGAGACACGGGTGGGATGCTGGAAGGGCTGGGCTGGGCTGGGCACCCTTCCTGCAGGGCACAGGGCCTGGGAGGTGACAGAAGGCACCCAGGGCCCTGGGGGCTGCTGCATCGGGGAGATGCCCTGAGCTGAAGGGAGTTTTCACAACTCTTAATAACCAAACTAGCAAAAAAACCTGGGTGTCCCGCTCCAAAAAAAGGGTCCCTCCCTCTTCAACCCCCCCTTCCCCCCAAAAACTGACAAAAACACAGTAAGAAAAAAAGAAATAAGTCAGCTGGGGAAATAGAAAAGGGGAGAATGGGAAGTTCAGCATGTCCCTGAAAGTGAACAAAGATAAAAGTTCTGAGCTGAAGGAGAAAAAAAATCTGAGGGGAAAAATATATTTGATTTTAGTGAGCAACCCATGGCCAATCACAAACTGTAGAAAATCCGAGAATGGCAGTTCATTTCACAAAAATCAGTAATGGCAATCTTCTCAGGACAGGTCTTTTTGAGTGTCTTACAGAAATTGTAGTTCAGGATCCTTCTAAACTCTATTGCTTCAATACCTTTTTCTTCATCGGAATTAAAGTCCAAGTGCTCGTGTCTCTCCTTATGTCCACGACGGACAAGAGAAGCGGATGCAGCCATTCCCCATTCCCCATTCCTCATTCCCCATTCCCCATTCCTTGTTCCCCGTTCCCCATTCCCCGTTCCTCGTTCCTCGTTCCCCATTCCCCATTCCCTGTTCCCCATTCCCCGTTCCTCGTTCCCTGTTCCCCATTCATTCCCCATTCTCCATTCCCCATTCCCCGTTCCCCGTTCCCCGTTCCCCATTCCCCATCCCCCGTTCCCCATTCATTCCCCGTTCCCCATTCATTCCCCGTTCCCCATTCCCCGTTCCCCATTCCCTGTTCCCCGTTCCCCATTCCCCGTTCCCCATTCCCTGTTCCCCGTTCCCCATTCATTCCC
>CM031864.1:22354369-22634048 GCA_018697195.1 Certhia americana | reverse complement strand
TCGCAGCAGACCAGGAAACATATACATATGTAATGAAACAATTCCAAGGCTCTGCTGCGGCTAGCGAGCAGAAGCTGGGGAGCACTCCCTTACAGCCCTCAGACAGCTCATCTGGCCAAATCAGCAGAAAGTGCAGAGTCACCTGCATAAGACTGATCTGAAAACTGCTGGGGGCTCTGAGCGCCTCCTTGCACCAGCGTAAAACCAGGCAATGGATTAGTCCTGGGCTGGTGATTAGACACAAGTGTCTCCCTCCACAAATGAGGACATTGTGTCCTACTTTAAGTCCATCTTTTAACTGAAAAGGGTTACTTCGCCGATGTGAAGGGAGGTGTTAATTCCCCTCATACCTCTTGTTTACCTTGCATAACATGCACAGTGGGTCCTTTGTACATCACCTTGTAGTAGATGTATTTTGTACATGTATAAAAATATCTTTTGTAATGAAACAGTCAGAAATCAGGATGTGCTGTTACAATGAATGCATTTTAAATGGGCAGATGTTCGTACTCTCCAGGTCAGGACACTTTCTGTCTTCTTTGTATTGTTTAATTGTTTAAGTCAAGAACTTGATTTTCTAACTCCAGGTAATTTTTAATGAAACAGGTAGTTGGATAAGTACATACAATGTGCAGCATTAGTAATACTGATTGCCTTTCTTCTGATTCTTTTCGGTGTATACAGGCCTTGTGATTAATTTTTACATTTTTACATTTTAAACAGATTCCTTCCTTTGAAAACTTAGCTTTCAAATTTAGATTTGAAAACAACATAGAAAATAAATTAAATTTTCTTTTTGATATCACACTGACAAACAAAGAAAGCCCTTTGCTGCAGGATATGGCAGTCAAGGTCACGAATGTTTGAAGCATGAGTTACTGCCATCCAGAGGCAAAAGCCATACGCTGTTGTACTTTCGTTATATTTATTATTTTTATTTTATTAATTTTCTGTTTAAGCCTAGGAAGGCAAACCTAAATGGTTGAATTCCTTTTCTTTTGGATTAAGGAATCGAAGAATATATAATAGTATAAATGTACCAGAGGTCGCTGTTGGGTTTTTTTTGCATAGATATGATAAAACAAAGTTTCAGTAGCAACACCACTGTGAAAGCACAGTGAAAAAAACATATCCATAGTCAAAAAACCAACCAGTCCAGAGCCAAATTCATTTTCCTACTCTTCATTGAGATATTTAAGAGATGTTTCGGAAATACCTGTGCAAGGTTTTCAATTTTTGTCCACAATCCAGAGCAGACAGAGATGTTGTGCGCTGTGCTACTCGTACCCAGCCCTCAGGATGCCCGATCCCGTCCCCTTGTCGTGGGAGCTGGGAGACACGGGTGGGATCTGGGACAAGGCTGGGCTGGGCTGGGCACCCTGCCTGCAGGGCACAGGGCCATGGAGGTGACAGAAGGCCCCAGGGCCCTGGGGGCCTGCTGCTCGGGGAGATGCCCTGAGCTGAAGGGAGTTTTCACAACTCTAATACCAACTAGCAAAAAAAACCTGGTGTCCGCTCCAAAAAAAAGTGTCCCTCCCTCTTCAACCCCCCCTTCCCACCCACAAACTGACAAAACCAGTAAGAAAAAACAATAAGTCATCTGGGGAATAAAAAGGGAGAATGGGACTCAGCATTTCCCTGAAAGTTGAACAAAGATAAAAGTTCTGACGCTGAATGAGAAAAAAAATCTGAGGGGAAAATATATTTGATTTTCGTTAGCAACCCAGGGCCAACACAAACTGTATAAAATCCTAAAAGGTCAGTTCATTTCACAAAAAATCATTAATGGCAATCTTCTCAGCCGTTCTTTTTGAGTGTCTTAAGAAATTGTAGTTCAGATCCTTCTAACTCTATTGCTTCAATACGCTTTTTCTCATCGATTAAAGTCCCAAGTGCTCGTGTTCTCTCCTTATGTCCAGACGGACGCGAGAGCATATGGCAGCCATTCCCCATTCCCCCTTCCTCATTCCCATTCCCCATTCCTTGTTCCCCGTTCCCCATTCCCCTTTCCTCGTTCCTCGTTGTCTCCCCATTCCCATTTCCTGTTCCCATTCCCCCGTTCCTCTTCCCTGTCCCCATTCATTCCCATTCCCCCTACCCCATTACCCCATTCCCCATTCCCCCTTCCCCGTTCCCCATCCCCGTTCCCCATTCCCCGGTTCCCCATTTCATGTCCCCATTCCCTTCCCCGTTCCCGTCCCCATTCCCCCTACCCCATTCCCCAGTCCCCGTTCCCCCATTCCCTGTTCCCAATTCCCCTCTTCCCCATTCTCCATTCTTCCCCATTCCCCGTTCCCCGGTCCTCCCCGTTCCCATGTCCCCATTCCCCGTTCCCCCTTCCCCATTCTTCCCCGTCCCCATTCCCCGTTCCCCCATTCCCCTGTTCCCCATTTCCCCATTCCCCTTCCCCATCCCTGTTCCCCCCGTTCCCCATCCCTTGGTCCCCATCCCTGTTCCCGTTCCCCAGTCATTCCCCATTCCCTGTTCATTTCCCCGTTCCCATATCATCCCGTTCCCGTTCATTGGTCCCCTATCCCCATTTATCCCCGTCCCTTCCATTCCCCCTATCCTCCCCATCTCCAGTTCCCCGTTCCCCGTTCATTTTCCAAAATCCCTCCCCGTTCCCCATATCATTCCCATTCCCCGTTCATTCCCCCCATCCCCATCTCATTCCCCATTCCCCTTCCCCGCATTCATTCCCCCTTCCCATTCCCCCGTTCCCACATTCCTTCCCCGTCCCACGTCATTCCCCGTTCCCCATTCAATTCCCCTTCCCCATTCCCCTTCCCCATTCATTCCACCCCCGTTCCCGTTCATTCCCCGTTCCCCATTCAATTCCCCATTCCCCATCCCCTTCCCCATTCATTCCCACGTTCCCCCGTTCCATTTCCCCGTTCCCACATATCCATCTCCCATCTCGCCGTTCCCCATTCCCCGTTCCCCATTCATGTCCCCTTTCCCCACGTTCATTTTGTCCCCGTTCCCCGTTTTCATTCCCGTTCCCGTTCATTCCCCATTCGTTCCCCATTCGCTCCCCATTCCCCGTTCCCCGTTCCCCTATCATTCCCCGTACCCGTTCTTCCCCGTTCCCCGTTCATTCCTCCGTTCCCACGGTCATTCTCCCCATTCGTTCCCCATTCAGTTCCCATTTCCCCCTTCCCAATTCATTCCCCATTCGTTCCCCTTACTTCCCCCTTACTTCGTTCCCATGTCATGTCCCCATTCCCGTCCCCATTTCATTCCCATTCGTTCCCCGTTCATCCCCTTCGTTTCCCCATCTCCCCATCCCCGTTCCCCGTTCCCGGTCGCATTCCCGAGCGCCGCGCACCGGCCGAGTCCTGAGGGGACCGACGGGCTCGCGGGCCCGGCAGCGCCCCCTGGCGGCCGCACCGCTTCCCAACCACGGCTCCGCCCCCCTCCACGGGACGGGATACGGAGAGGAGGGGATGGGATGGGATGGGATGGGATGGGATGGGATGGGATGGGATGGGATGGGATGGGATGGGATGGGAGGGAATGGGGAATGGGGTATGGGATGGGCTGACTGATGGGATTGGGATGGACGGGACGGACGGGACGGACGGACGGGATAGGATAAGGAAGGATGGGATAGGATAGGATAGGACGGGATATGATATGATGATGGGATAGGCTGGTATGGTACGGGATGGACGGGAGGGACGAAGGATAAGTATGGATGGTATAAGATGGGATGACGGGATGGGACGGGATGTGACAGATAGGTAGGCTGATCGGATATGACGGTATGGGACTGGGGTAGGAGGGATGGGACAGAATAGGATAGGATTGGGATTGGATCGGATGGGATGGGATGGGATGGGAATAGGATGGGATGGGATAGGATTAGGACGGGATGGGTATAGATTGGGACGGGATTGGTCACGGGATGGTCCCGGCGGGAATGGACCCGCGGGCCGGCGGTGCGGTTGTTTGTGTGCGGGCCGGCTGGGCCGCGCAGAGCTGCGGAGCGCGGCCTCGGGCCCAAACCGTGGTGTCCCTCCCGGCCCGAGGCGGGACACGGCTGAATTGCGGTGTAAAGCTGTAACACCCATCGCTGCTTTGGCATTGTGCTGCTGCGCTGTGGGGTCTGCTGGCCCTCCAAAAGAAGGAAGGTGCGCTTCAGGAGGGAGAATTTCCGCATCGGAGGTTCATTCTCTTGAATTTTAGACCATGTATTAAGAGACATGCTTAGCTTTCCCACAAGGTAGCAGACATCTACCCCAGGGAGCAGAGCAGAGCCCAAATCCTCTGTGAATGCAACCATCTACTATCAGAGGCATCCTCATGCTTCATGTGCAGAGTGACCAACCCGGTTAAACAAATTAATACTTTCCTCAAGGGGCTGTGCTTAATGGAGGGATTTCCAGAAGACCCAAAGCCTAAGATCAGTGATATGCTTACCCTACCCCAGATTTATTTGTTGAGGTAGGGAGGTCAAAAGCAGTAAGCTTTCCATTTCAGTAAGTTATGTGCCTGATGACCTGCTGTAGGAAGAACTATTGATCTCTGCTTATAACTCCTGTTAAGAGTCCTGTACACATTGACAGTCCTGGAACACCCCACATTTAAATACTAGGAGTGCCAAAAACAACCAAGCAAGTATTTTAGCTTGAGGTCTGTAAACTCTCCTTCTGACAAAATATTTCTGGTTCAATTGTTTCCAGTGACATGTAAGAAAGCTGAGGTTTAATTAGTTTACAGCCATTCAAAATAATAAAATATTCCAAGATAATGGTTTTAAACAGGTTATGTTACCTTCTCCTCCTATGTAATGCTGAAACCTGAGGGGAAGGGGGAGTCTCTCCATTACGAAATAGCTTGTTGTCAATAACATTCATAGTCCATTAAAAAGTTAATCAGAATAGCCTATTGATTTCACTCAACTACCCAGCCCACAGAAATTTAATGAAGTTGGTAGTGAGACAGGACAAGCCCCATGTTTTTTGCCACCTGCACCAGTTACCTCCAGTATAGCATCATGTCATCTCTAGCTCCATCACAAGATGATTTATCTCAATAGCATGTGAGGGGCAATTGCCCTTAGTGGCAACAGATAACCCTAGAACAGCAGCATCCAAGAAAAGCAGAGCAGAAATCACTAACTATTGTTTCCAATTAGAAAAAAAAAAGCATCAAGAAGAGCCACATTTTACAGCGCTAAAATGATGTTCTGTTTCATGTGGTCTATTTTTTAAACATTGTAATCCAAATAAAACAAAACTGAATTTGGAAATCTGTTTTTAAAACTGAAAGAAGCACTGCTGAGATGTAAGGAAATGTATGGGCTAGTACCCAAAATATTTGATATAATTTTCCACCACATTCATCGAACCAAATCCATGTAAACTTTGAACAAGTTTGGCAAGAGCCATAGTGGTTTTGGTTTTACTGCCATATAATGCAAGAAGTCCCTTGTGCATTGGCTATCCCTTTGTAATGGGCAGTATCACTGTGGTAAAATGTGTTTATATGTCTTAAGACAGTCAGGAGTCAAGGCAATTCTTTGAAGACAATTTATGGTCATTTCATGAATGTTTGTTAAGCTGCCTGGTCTGCATAGCTGCCTACATGGGGAGGTGCCAATGAAAGCAGGCTGTATTAGGTGCTGCCAAATGAAATCATCACCTGCCCCTTCCCAAAGCATGCTCCTCACAGGCAGCCTTCGGCACATAAACAAACGGATGAATCATCTTGCCAGCTCAGAGGGTGACAGTGAAATTAGAGTCCTTCCCTGCTCAATGCAACAGTTTAGTCATTTGAGACAGGAAATCACTTTGTGTTGGGAAGCAGTACTGGGTAAATCTCAACCGGTTTCCAGAGCAGTCAAGGGCTCAGGTTGCAGCAGGAACAATGTGATTATGACAGGCAGGAAAGAGAGCAGGACAAGTTCCAGCAAAAACTCCACAGAATGTAATAGCAAATGTTGCTCTTGGTGTAGATCTTTAATAGGTCATTCAAAAAGATATACGGAGGTTCATTCTACAAATACAATGAACTCCTAGAGCTGTTTCTATGGAATTCTATTCAATGTGATAAGATTTTCCTATACAAATACTTGTCTGTGCCCTGCATTAATCACTCTGAGCACAGTTCTACAGAAGTATCTGCACAAATAATGATGTCAAGGAGGAGATACAGAAAAGCAGTTCTTTTTCTTTCCCACCTTCATCAGCTGCAGCATCTCACTATCAGTGAAAGCTGGCAGAGGGATCAGTGACAAGTTGCCAAAAGATAAGGAAGACACTCACTGCTGAGGAGAACTTTGAGAAGTATCTCCTGTGAAGGATCTGCACCAGAGCTGACTTAGATTCCTCTTTGTCAAGGCAGAGGCTAAACTTTGGAGTGGTGTCAAGTCTATTTTTATGATACTAAGATCTCCCTGGGAATTTATGAGACTCTCTCTTTGGATTTAAATTATCTCTTCAGGAAGTGTGGGTTATAGATCAGTCATTTTAAGCTAGCTGACCTCAGTCACCCTCAGTGACAAGTAAAGTCAAAGTGAAAGGATCCCTGGGGTCAGTGGTTTCTGAAGGATGTGTGTGTGTGTGTGTGTGTGTGTGTGTGTGTGTGTGTGTGTGTGTGCGTGCACTATCAGAATACTCAAATAAGTGAAACACGATGCAAAGTGGGGGTACTCCCTTGCAGCAGTGCTGCAGACACAAACCACTAAACTAATGAAAGAACCATTGACATTTAATTCCAGAACCATTAACGCTTCCCAAATGATCCAGAATTAAGTGGAATTAAATTCAATAGTGATTCCTGCTTTGTATGATGATACAAAGCACTAATAGAAATTACCTGTTGAGTGAAAAAGGAGCTAAGCAGTATTTGAGGCATTTGGGTTACTCATACCAGACTTTAACAATTGCCTAAAAAGGTGCTGCCTTTTGTACAGCATCATAATTTTCATATCTGTTTGACATGCAAGAACTTCCATGTCAAGTTGAAATGCTTACCTCAAATATTTAGGGTGGGTTCATTAAATTCACAGCAGCAGTCAAGGGTGAAGAAGCCACTTGTCAAACTCAGCCTGCTCATCAATCCACCTGCAGCCCTCCTGTGTGTCTTCTGGGCAAGGAAGTGTTCCAATGTTTCCAGGGGCTTTGAAGACTATTGTGAGGCAGCAAAGTGCCAGCAACGTTAGAGAGATTGTGGAAGGCAGTAAACCACACAGTGCATTTCTGGAGTGAGTTTTCTAAGTAGTTTATGATTTTAAAACTTGAAGCTCCATCCACATTGCAATTGAAGCATTTGTAGCTATTCTGTACAAGGGAGAAATTGGGAGATGCTGGATTCTATTACAGGAGAGTTCTTTGATGCCCTTTTCTAACACTATCCAGATACTCCATCTGAAGCTTTCATTTAGAGTACATACTACAAAGGATCAGCTATTTAAAAGAAATTAAAAGGATGGAACATTTTCTTGGCTGTTAGACATCTGAGAAATCCAGAAGTGGAGGATGCCAAACTCTCTGTCATATGTGTACTTCCTGTAGCCTTACTCTCCTGAATGAAATGTGGTTACCACAAAGGATATTTGCAATTGAGAAGGAGAGATCAACAAGATTTGGCTTTCCTGAATATGCCCTGTCTCTTAGAAAGTGTTTTACAGTTTCTATTACAAATTTGAAGGAAAGGTTTTCTCATTAACAATTGTCAAGTTACATTTTAAGCACAGAAAAATTAAGGATATTGGGGTAATCCACCATTTCAATCCCCCATTTTAGAGTTTTAGGCAACTACTTTCATCAGCTGATTGGAATGACACCACAGGCACCCAATATACTTATGAGACCATTTATGAATGTGCTTCTATTTAATTAGTCCCTGAAGTAAAAATTAATAAATAATCAAAGTACATTTACATACCAAATTACAAAATATATGCTTTAGAAGCTATTATAAATAGTAAATACATAATTCCAATCTTTATTAAAAAAAAAAAAAAGACAAAAATTGCATTTCTTTGAAATTTAATAACAGTAAGGGAAACCTAATATTCCACTTTCTATCAGAGGATGTTCTCACTAAACTTTCTGGGTTGCATGTAATATCTTTCAGGAATCAGAACTTTGTATCTGGGGGATCTAACAGGTGTCAAGAGGTGCCTCCTCCATTTAGACTTGCATGAGCCCGCTGTGGAAGGGATTACTTAAGTAGCTCAGGGTTCAAAAGTAAGCACAGTAAGTAAAAACTTTCTGTTACTTTGTGATTTACAGCTGGTTTGTTCCCCCTTGTTTACAAAATTAGTTGGGTTTTTTTAGCAGTTAAATCTCTTGTAGGCTTATTGGTGCGGTGATAAAAATCTGAGAATTGTCACCATCACCAGTGTTTTAAGATAGTCCCTTTTTAAGGGACTAGCAGGGATTTCACTCATATCTTTTAACAAATTGCAGAAGCTCTAACATCACTGCTAGAACTACTGGTAGCCCTTCCCAATGTGCAAATCCCCTGTGAATTCACAACCCCTCTGCAGACCTCTGCACAGCTGGGGAGCAGAACTTTTGCCTCATCCCTCCTGATGTGTCCTACCTCCTTCAGCTTCTATCCCTCTTCTGTGCAGAGCTCAGGCCAGGAGAGCCAAGGAAGCGCTTGTGAGTATTTTTGTGGCAAAGTGCTGCTTTCAGAAACATGCATCAAAGACACATCCTTCTATTGAATCCCTTCGATTTTGGTCCCAGTTACTTGCAGAAGAGAGGGCTGGATCCAGACAAGTGCTGGGAGCCTCTTCTTCCACCTTCCTGGGACACCAGGGCTGCACCACGTCAGATCTGCTGCCAGAAGTGAACATGGGGCATTTTGTTTAAGCTGGGAAGCTGTAAGTGTTGAACCCATCTATTTGAATAAACAGACAGCTGGCTGTCCTCTTGTTGTCTCTGATGTAAATCTATATGGTATTGTGAAACTTTATTTATTTTAAGTTTGCAATATTTATCAAAGCAAACCAAAAGGGTTCTTTCTTACTTCCATAGCATTTTTTCTACTTAGCTATTTGTTGGAAAGATAGGTTCATGTATAATTAAATGTGACTTGCTTAAACCTTTGCAGTTGGTAGCTTAATATATATTTTGTTGTGCTTTGAGTACAAAGGCTATATTATGCTTTTGTTGGCATCCTTGCTGGTTAGAATGCCAACTGCATAATTTTGTTCTCTGCTATATGTCAGAATCCAAGTGCCGAGGGCTCAACAGGTGGTGCTGGGATAAAGTTTTGGCAAATCAAGTAGGTAATGTGGTTATTTCTTTTGTCAAATTATAATTGAAAACAGAGACAAGTAAAATAAAACTCACATTTTCCTGGTGCAAAAAAAGAGACTAGAATTAAACTCAAATCAGTTTCCATGACAAATACATATTACTACTGGAGCTTGGTCTGTAAATAAACATGCAACACCTTAGTTTTGATGTAGAATGATTTGTTCTCTGTAAATTTAAACCTTAAGCATCAGTGTTTAAACAGTAACAGAAGGCCAGAGTCCTCCATGAATCTTCTATCCTTCTTGTACATATTTAGGGGAAAATGTGCCAAAAGCTTCAGAAAAACTTTGAAAAGATTTAAATCTAAAAAGTCAGAGAATTTGAGACAATCTGTAATACATAACTCAATGTTTAACATCAAGAGTTTCCTGCCATATTGTTTTCTAATCATTGCTATATCCATGCTCCCAGAAGAAAATGATAAATACACTGGAAATTCCAGTGAATGTGCTGAATGAGGTGCTTCTTATTTTATGCTGGACTTGGATAATGTTTATTAATCCTAAAATCATAAAAACAGGATAAAACCTTCAATAACAAAAATGCAACAAACCATATATGCATAGCTTGGTTTTCCAAAATTGCACATAAAAAGGCCCATGCACTTCCTGGACTATCCACTTTGCTATTGTGGCTGATCTTTTTTACACCAAGACATTTTCATTTTCCTCTGACGACCTGTCCAAATCTGTCTTATGTACACTTCCAATGATCATCATGGTTTTATTAAGTTTTCCATTCCTCCTCATTTAAAGACATTTCTTCTAAATTATGCATTTCTCAGCTCTAAAGTTTTGTCAGCTCTGAACCCATCATTCACTGGAGCAGCTTCCTGCAGTGGTGTCCAGTCCCTCAGGCTGTCACAAACATCTTTATGTCCCTTTCAAGCTCTTATTTAACGAAAGGTGCTGCTGTTGTCTGGGACCAGATGGTGCATCCTCTTCTTTCAGTAAGTAATTCCATAAGTGATCAGGAACTAAGCAGCATGGAAAAGGGGTATCACAGCAATCCAGAAACATTGGTATTCTCACCTTTTGCATACCATGGTGACTCTGGTTTAGTCCTAGCAGAAAGCACACGTTTCTCTCCCAGGCTGTGGCAGTGCTGCTGAATGCCAGGGCTGTGGTCAGAGGATGGGACACACCTCACAGAGCACGGCCTGAGAAACTCCTCAACATGGCATCAGAAATTGCTGGATGTGACAGATTACAGGGTAAGAAACTGAAAAATGTACACATGGTGCTGTGAGGAATTCCCAGGTGGTAAAGGAGGAGTTATGTGAGAAACAGCTGAATTACAGAGAAAGGTGGGGCTCTGTGCTGGGGTTGTTTTGGGATTTGGAATAGTTAGTGCAAGGCCAACAGTATACTGGGTAACCCTATCAGCTTACCCATTGTCCTGGTTTGGCCTTGATTAATTTTTTGGTAAGGAGTGGTTTTGGTGAACCAAAACAAGAATAAAAATTGGAGCGTTGGCTGGGAAATCGAACTGAACCTGCAACACTCATACAAGGCTGAGATCACCTTGAAATGGTATCAACAATACCAAAATTCAAATTCAACATCTACAGAAGTTGAAAATGGAAAAGAGATAATAAATCCATGAACCTTTTATCTGTTGCCTTTTGGCTAGACATCAGTTTAATTTTTTCACATTTTTCAGTATGAAGATGCCTGGGAACAAGAAGATATTTACTGAGAATAAAGATCCCAGTTGAACATAACCCTCTTCACAATCCCACACTTGTACTGACCCTGTTCCAGCTTGGTTAACCCAGGAAAGCTGCACCCAGTTGTCTCAGGAGTTATCTGTAGCTTTGGGACTGGCAAGGGACCGGCTCAGAAGGTACAAATTATATTACTGCTGAAGTTTTATTAAATTCTTTACCCCTTTAAAAATCTTTTTCCTGCATTACTGCATTTCCAGGCTGACCTGAGACATGCCATAGATCCCCAGTCTCTATGATTTTTCATGTTCAATACAAAATGTTTCAAATGTTCAATATATAAGAAAAAGTGTTCTGGATTTACCTTTATTTTTTTCTTTTAAATAAACATATTGAATATTTATCTTATAGATCAGGTAGCTTTTTAGAAAAGAAACACCTGAGAAGCAGATAATGTGCCCTTTTCATTGACAAAAGATTTATGTCTTGCCTGGAAGGACTTGGTACTTTGAGGGCTCAGAGCTGATGTAGTCAACCACAAGTAGCACATAGTCCAGTGTTTATCCAGGGGAACCAGGACTGCTGCTCCCACACTTCTTTTGTGTGAAATTAAATCAGCCACATTGAAATTGGTAAAGATTTAAAAACATAATAAAAATTCTATTAGGAAGGGGGGAGAGAGGCTCAGAAGCTTTTTGGATCAATGAATACTGTGCAGAAATAAGTAGGGTGTGCATGAACACTTCTGGTGACCGTCTGTAGGAGCCATTTGTGTGGCAGCTTGCCAGGCACCCTCTCCTCACGGGATCAGGTGAGGAGTTCAGCCACAGTGCTGACCACGCTTCCCCCACAGCTGTCACAACCACTGTAGTTTGGCTCTAGCATTGGTATCATTGAATTCAGTGCTGAGCCACAAGGAGAAGGGAAAGAGAATGAAACATGCTCCTAGGTGCCTCTTTGCCATGGACTGCGTGTAGCTCTGCTGCTCAGAGAAAAGGCTTATCTGAATTTCAGCACAACATTTTAGTCAAGGTATTAAAAAATGCAAAATAAACCACTACCTTTTTTTTTTTTTTTTTAAAGCAGGAGTTGAGAAAGGTAGACTAAAATAGTAAAATTCTGCATTTCCCAGGAGATCCTTAATTTTGTCCAACGATAATATGACAGTTTCCACCAGCTTTGACACAGCTCAAATGAAGCAGAAGGAATAAATATCTTTTAGTGTGTAGTGCTTGTACTCAGGTGAGTTTTCAAGGGAGGCCAGAAGAAGGGGCAAATGTTTTGAGTGTACCTGCTTTTCCTGAAGTGAGCAGGTAAACCTGTGGGTTTTCCCATTTCCTGCCTCTCATCCCCCTGCCAGTCCAGACAGGTCTACTCATGGAAGTGCTACTAAAGGCAACATAAACTGAGTATTGGAAAGCACAGACAGAATTTGACCCAGAGGAAATTAACCATGAATTGGCTTAAAAAAACATCTTCCATCTAATATAAATAATGCTAATATCTTTCTAAGTATTACTGGGACTGAGAAAAGAAAAATATTGAATAGTCAGGAAATTCATTTTCTTACGTGCTGGAAAACCTAAAGGTTAATGCACACAAGGAGATGGCCACAGACCTGGGAGCCATTTCTTCTCTAGACAGTATTCGGCATTGCAAGGCAAGTCACCATGTTTCTTTGTCAATAATTCCATCCATAAAATGAGAATGAACCTACATGACTCCCATTCCAGTCAGAATGGTAAAGCTCATCTAAATTGGTTGTGAAATGAGACTGCTCAGATAGAAACAAGCTCCTGAAATTCAAATTATTCACATTACTCTGCGCTGTTCCATTATAAAAATGGCAGATTCTTCTGTGGTACTTAGGAATAGAGAAACAGCAAATTTTCCTGGTTTTTCTTTTACATTGTTACAAATTTGAATAGGATCTAACTTTTGCCCTTTCGCATACAGCATTTGATTAATCGTTAAATCTGGCTTATATTGATCTCTTAGAAAGAGCCTATATTATGTTTAATTTTTTTGAAAAGAATAAGAAAGGTTTTTGCTGTGTAGTTGTTTGCTATTTCTTTCTGTGAAAGCACATAATGAAACAGATACTTGGAGAAATATGGGAGCAGAGGCTTAGTATGTGTATGTGTGTGAACCTGCAACCAGATTTCAAATTTTTCTTGAGTTTGCATACAACAAAAATGTAAATATTTAGACATATAAAATAATGTATTATTAAAAATAGGAGGGTAAAACCCAAATTCTCCAGAACAGGAGTATGGTAGGCATTATTTCCCCTCTCTCCCAGCACTCTTATGGCCCAGAAATAAATACCTAGAGTTATATTTTCATCTCAATTCAATGTAGCAGATTTTAGTGATTCAAATCCCTTTTTCCATTAGTGTGAGGTTAAGCTGCTCAGGCTTTGTTCATGGACGCTGCCCTACTTTTGTCACTGTCTCTTTGAGCCTCCACTTCAATTTCCCTGCTCTGGACTGCCAAGTAGATGAACCTCACGGGGCTCTGGCTGGCTGGAGCATCACTCCCAGGCTAAAGCATCACCTGCTGTGCCTCTCCAACCTGTGCCACACTTCCTTTTCCCCTCTGGGTCAGGACAACTTGTGGGATGACAGCCCTGGCAAGGACTGCTGAGTGCAGCCAGCCCAGGCCAGCACTACCCCATTGCCGGCACTGGGAGGGCTCCCAGCACATCTGCCCCTGGTACTCAGGTCCAGAGATTAGCAAGGAAAGAGGCTGGGAATCTCTCTGGGCTTAGAGCTGTCTGTGTGCATTCTGCCAGCCCAGCCCTGCACAGAGCTTCCCCTCTTCTTGTTCTTCTTGGATACGTGCACAGGGTGTGATGCTTTTTGAATACCTCTTCACTTGTCCCTCTGAACCATCTTCTCTATTGTCCTTTCAATTATTTAATCTTTGTTTCTTTTTACTACAAGTAGTCAGAGGACAGAGGACTTGATCCTTATCATTATGCAACCTAAAATGGTAATGCCTACCTGAAGTGTCTGGTCACAGTGAAAGGCATTGCCTTGTACCACATGCCTAAATTTCAAAACATTGTAAGAGAAGGGCTTGATACCTTACTGAAATCTATTTCAGCCTTTTTTATGCTTTTATTATGATTAATGGATGAAACAAAACCATTTGTAGTGCATTTATTATCACAAACAATATTGAAAGTAATTTGACCCCTACAGTACTTTCTTTTTTTAATAATACTATACAGTGGCAAAAAGGCTATGAAATCCTGTGCAGAGATCTTTATCTTAGTTGAACTGGTTGAAATATAGACAATGGAAATTCTCTGGGTTGACACTGGTATAATAGGAAGCAGCATATGACCTGCTTTTCTGAGCAATGTGCTGTCACCACAAACTACATCCCCATACAGACCCAACATATAAAAAGTTTATTTGTCAGCCTGCTCCTGTGAGCTTTTTATTTATGGCTACTTTATCATCTGAAATAAGCCATGTTTTTCATGATTAGAAACATAACACTCTGGAAAAATCTGACGTTGTATAGGAGAATGTGAATGCTTTTATTATGAAGTCATTTTGCTGTAAGCACTGGAGAAATCAGATAATGCCACACTGTGTTACTCAACTAGCAGGTCAAGTGTGATATAAAAGCATGGAGTTCAGAAAACCTCTCCTGGCACAGTGTGGTTCACCAAAGGATTAAATTACTGTTTCTCCCAGGACTTGAAAAGTTGGGAAACTCAAGGTAATATTTTTGTCTGCAACTTCTTCAGCCAGAGACTGTGCCCTTGTGCACAGCCCTTCCCTGGCCATGGGTTGTCCCTCAGAGGGTTCTCTCACAGCTGCCAGAGGAGAGGATAGCATTGTGTGCCATTTACTACAGTGTGTACCAATCATTTAGCTCTGCAGAGATGCCCTAAGAGCTCCCCTGAGGAGTGAGAGCTGAGGTAGGACACTGACTGACATACCTGAATGCCAGTACCTCTTACTGGTCACATACATTAGGCAGAGCTAGGCTTCCAACTTTCTAAGTGTGAGAGTGTGAGAAAAAGAATTGTGTCCTGAAATTGTCATTCTCCGATTCAAATCCTCAGAGGTGATCAAAAAAAAAAAAAAAAAAAAAAAAAAAAAGACCAGGCTTGGCAGCAATTTACCTTAAAATGGCAAAGTTAAGTTAAAAAAAAGTGCAGCTAGCACAAATCCATGTGGAGTCTGCTTAAAGGCACAATAAAGGTCCAGTTTAAATGTATAGCATTAAATAGTCTCTTCAAATATCAAAAGTAGTTACCATGTCTAAAGGGCAGAGAACACAGTTATCAGGAGAATAAAGCCATCCTTCAAAAAGTAAGTCCTGTTCTATGGAGAAAAGTAGATAGGAGACTTGTCTTGGAGAAGTTAACTGAAACCACTGTAAATAGGCCCACAACCTTTTGAAGAGTGACTTGCTAAACACACAAACCTAATGACTGCATTCACTTACCTCAGTCTATAAGGTAATTGAGGAACTGATGGTGCCAATGACAGAGGTGCAAAAGGAGTGGTTCTGGAAGAGAAAGCCATTGCAGGAAACCTGAATATGTTATCTGCATTAATAATCAGTAAGGAAGGACAGTGAGGTTCCTATATGAGACCAAAAGTGTCTCTAGGACTGCATCAGATCAAAGCTTCAAAAAGATATTATACTTGTAACAGAGGGTATTCCCTCAAATATGAAATGTCCAGTAATAGCTCAGTGCAATCAATTTATTTGCACTAACCTCAGTACCACAAGAAAAAGGAGATGAAAATATGTGAGAAAGACTCAAAGATGACCCTGCAACCTAGGGACCAGTAAACCAGAAGTGCTGCAGCAAACAAACTGGTAAAAGTTATAAAAATAATCAAATTAATGTAGGGAAAAATACATCCCTCAGAGAGGGGTTGTCCTGACTGTTGTAGAAGAAATCAAGCCTGCTAGAGCCCCATGGAGGGATCAGCATGTTCATTCCTCATGGTGAGGAAACCCCAGCAGCCCAGTTCAGTGTGCACCCTCCAAGGCACAACTGTGTCCTGCCTGCCTTATTGAGTGACCCAGCTGTGTTAGAGTCATCAAAATCTACTGCACCTATAACTAATATTGCAGAGCTTTGCTTTTCTTGTTGGATGATACGGAATTCTCTGTACTTCTGATTTCTTTTGAAAGCTGCAAGCCAAACCTCGTACGTATCAATTAGACTGTGAAAATGTACTACTGGAGTTGCCTATGGATTCTAACTTCATGAAAAATTGCTTGCATGCTGTAGAGAGACATAAAAGAATGTTACTGCCATTGTTCATCCTTTGGAATTTGGTCTGAGAGTCTGAGCTTGTTAATCAGCAGTTCGTCCTGCTTGTACTTGCGAGCGCTCAGCGCCAAGAGTGAATTTCCTCTCTCTGCTTTTGCACTGGAAGCTTTGCCAAAGGTCTTTTGTTCACTGTGTCAGTCAGCTGTGCTCCTGCCTTAATTGTGCCAGTAACTCATGTCTGGAGATTATGCATTCTGCTCTGGTGCAATGAGCAGCCTGTCAGCCTGGAGCTGGGGGAGACACTGGGTCTTGTGTGCACCCAGTTCAGGTCTGGGGACACCATAAGTGATTCTGGACCTTTTTTCAAGTGCCCTGCAGCCTGCACAAGGAGATTTTGGAGGAGTGCTAAGACTGTAAAAATGCTAATTTCTGGATAAAAAGTACAAGGTATACAACAGCTCATGTTGTCTGAGTGCTTCCTGTTGTGCAAGATTTGGTCTCATTACGAGATTTGTTCAAAGAGGTTTGTTTGAGATCATTACCAAGAAACGATAAAATTACTGTCAGGGAAATTATTTTGAATAATATCTACTTCGAAACTGTAGCTATGGAAAAACTAATGTCTCTTTTAACATAAATATTTTTTTCTTGGTGTGTCTGGGGGTGTTAATTTGTAGTTGTACATAACTTTGCAAGACCAGTTTCATATCATGGGCTATTTCTTTTAAAGAAAAGATCAGCTGAAAGTTATCAGATACTCTTGGCCAGATTGACTCTCTTTCTCAGAAAAATAATAGAAAAAGCATGAAAGAAAACTCACTTAAAGCAAAATTCTCAGAATTTGAGAGAAAAAAATAAACCATAAAATCACAGAATGGTTTGGGTTGTAGAGCACTATAAAGAGACACCTTCAGTTATATCAGACTTCTCAGAGTCCTGTCCATCCTGGCCTTCAATGGATCCAGATCTCCAGGTACGTGTTTGAAATACTGCTCCCCCTTCCCATGTTTGCCCAGCTCAATACAAAGTCCTGCAAATGAAAAAAATAAATAGAGATCCAAAAAAAATAGACACAGGCTGATGCCTTCATCTCCTAAAGGATTTTGATGTCCTGTCCCAATGAAGGTTTAAAGCAAAGATAAGATTGTTTTCATTAGCTGTTAAAAGTTTGGATAAAACCATTGTGGTACATTTTTCTTAATTTTTTTCCCTTTCCTTTATTTTCTGTTTGGATTTTTTTTTTTTTTTTTTTTACAAATCTACTTTTGAAATAGTCTTTTGTTGGCATACATGCTGTTCTGACTTTTATCCTTGATAATAACTACAATAACTAAGGGGCAAACCTTACAAAGTAGCTCATGAGTAAGTGGAACTTAATGGGGTCAATTATCCCCACATGCTTGTATGCAGATTTCATTAATATTAATAAGTCATAGACATGCTATTGAGCTGAAGAATAGGCTGTCACTGGCCTCTACATGCTGTTTTGTGTGTGCTGATTCAGGATTATTCAAGAGAACACATTCATTTCCAAATGTGTAACATGTCAGTGGCAGAAAACCCCACATTTGCCCATTATACCTGCAAGATACGGAAAGACTGGAAAAATAGGTTAAACCACTAAAACAACACAGATTCCGTTTGTGTGATTTCCATAATGCAGAATCACATTACATGCATGTCTCACCATAAATATTTAATGAAGTGGAAATGAATATGTAGCAGGCTGGATTCTTCCCTCTAAGGGTTAAGTTTCATTTCTGCAAATTGGTTTGTGCCCTATTTCTGTTCCTGTGTCTCTGTGCATCTAGACATTTTCTTGGCATCTCTAACTCTTCTGAGGTTTCAGCAGATCTTTGGAGATTTGCTAGTAATTGACCTGTTTGGATTGCCCATGACTGGCATTTGCTAAAAGATAATACAGTCCTGCATTTTGTTGTTAAGTGCTGGTTGTGTTATTAACTTGTGGCCAAACCAGAAGAAAGGCTCAGGGGACATCATTTTCCCTCAGACAACTTCATTTGGTTCTTACCGTAATCTCCATTAAAATGAAGCACTTTGGTCTCAGCTGAGGGGCGTCACATATTCCTTAACTTGTCAGCTGTGTTTGGCCAGTAATGAATACACCCACTTTGCTTTGGTTTTTTTAAGATATTACTGTACACTAAGGGTAAACTATCAACATCACATCAAAGTCAGATGATTTAACCTTCTGCCACTTCTCTAACCACTAAAGAGTTCCTGACAGGGCTAGCTGGGTATTGGAACATGTGTATATGTTTTCTGAGAAAACAGAATTATTAAGTGGAGGAAACCTGATGTTTTCTCCTTAGAAAACAGGAATAATTAATAATATTAGATCTACCATATCCCTTATTTTTATCATGTAAAAGGAACAAATCTTGCCCCCAGTTACAATAGCATAGATCTGGAGGAACCTTCAAGTTTAGCTCTGCCATAATTTAAACTGGTACTGTCTCTGTAACATGTCTGCTTTCAGCAAAGTTCCTCATCTCTAGCACCATCTTTAATAGCGAAGAAGAAAATGAAAAAAAGAGTCTGGAAACAATGAATTAACACTAGCCAGATAAGCACAGGGAATCTACTTTGTGTAACACAAGAATTAAATACTGCTGATCTTTGCAAGTAGCAATGACAACTCAAATGCAATGCCTTGGGGCCTGCAATAACCTGGAGGCTAATTAACTGCAGAAAGGGCTTTTTTATATTACACTTTGTATTAAATAAATTCAGCACAAATCTATAGAGAACAATAAGCATTTTTAGGCAATTTCTAGTGAAATTTTACCCCAAAAGTGATTCAGCTACATAGAATTCTGGCTTGTGAGATGTCTTATTAATGCATTGTCCTCCAATAATTCAGGTGCTTATGATGAAAAAAAAGGAGCAAATAAGAGATGGAGATATTGGAAGTCTTCTGTCAGTACGATGTTGATGATTTTGTATCTCTTGAAACATAGTACTAAATAGAAAATTTACTTCAGGATTTTTAAATACTGCCCTAAAATGTGTCATAATTTTAAAACCAGAAGCTGACATGACCAAGTGAGAAAAAAGGAAAAGAGAGGAGGCACAGCTTCGTTTCAAGGCTCATCCAAGTTCCCCCACTCTCTCACTGTGTCCCAGTTACACCTGGAGAAGGATTCCAGCAGGATACAAGGCCACGGGCTGGGCACAGCAGGGATATCAGTGGGGAACCTCTGGGGGAAAATGAAGTCCTGCTTTGTTCATAAAACATCTGATCATAGTCCACCACTGGGGTGCCTCCAGATTTGTGTGCAGTAAATAGAGCATCAACTAAGCCACTTAAAAATACACACCAGGAGTAGATGATTTCTCTTTTGGTCTCAAGGAAATATTCCACTTCTCTTTGTAGATGTCTTTGTCTTGTTCTCATTCTCTCCCACACAACCTCAAGAACACTAGAAGCAGAAACAAGGCAGAAACCATATCTAATTTCCATACTTGGCTTAAAAATAAGACATTGCTCATTTTTTATTTCCAAGCTAGCAGGTATGTGAATCAGAACTGGTGAGCTAAGTTTTAAGTTATTATAAGTGAACTAGGTGTTCTTTTTGAACATTTCTCATGCAGTTAGAATGCACTGAACACAGCAAGAAGGGGAAGCAAGTAGAATCTGGCTTGAATCTTTTTAGAACCCTCAGGTTAAAGAAGCTTCCCAGTACTTGTCTCCATTAAAAAAGTAAAATTCCTTAAAAGAAAACATGTTTCCTTCCAGAAGAGGTGTCAGGTATGTTCACCAGTATCTGGTGCAGTCTCTGTCTTGAGAGATCTGAAATATCAATAGTGGCACCTCAAGTACACCAGCATAATCTGTGCAAGACAGGTCAGGGTAAAGCAAAAAGAAAACCTGATATCCTTATCCTAAATTCGAAAGAAAAGGAGTAGACACTGGTCTACACAACATTATCCACAAAATTATAAAAAATTAAATAAGCCTGTCCCTCATATAGAATCTTTCACAGAGACACTGGTACTCCCTTTTGGAAAAATGAAACTTAGCCACCAATACAAGTTTGCATTTAGGACCTTCATAGAATAACTGCAGAAATTTACACTGGGAGTAGTGCAGAGAAACCTTATCTCTCCTCAAGTTACAACCGCACTAATAAACAACTTGTCAACCTACATCAGGAGGGCTTTACCCATGAATTAACACATGAGCTGTTTGCCATCAGCCAGCCTCAGCTGCTCACAAAAGGAGGCAGGCTGCTTTCACCCTTCATTCTCCTAGGATTTCTTAGATACTATAGCTAAGGCAAAGTTGTCATGTTTGAATTTCCATACAGTACCAGAAAAGTAACAAGGATTTACATGTAGCTCCCCTTTTTAACCACTGGTGCTTGGGGCTCTTTTTAAGATTTGTAGAAGTTTTTCAGAGTCAGGGTTAAGATAAACGCACTGGTCCCTGGAAGTCCTGTGTTATGCACTGTTTGCACTGTTGCTCTGTTTTGTCAGAGAGGTCATCATGGCATCTCCCTGCTGACAGCATCCTGCATGTCGCATTGAATTTAAAAAAAAAAAAAAAAAAAAAAAAAAAAAAAAAAAAAAAAAAGGAGGAGAGTTTCTCCTGTAGTAAAGAACCTTCCTTAATGAGATCCAGACAGATTTACATTTTTTAAAGGCACTACACTTTGGGGTTTTTCCATTTGAATCATCAACCCCTAAATGCATACATTACATATGTAAGACCCATTGGCTCCAATCACAGAGTATTTAACAGTCTGTCTGAGTGAATTATGAAAGGACCAGGTACGAGGAAGTGGAAAAAGGACAAGCTACAGGATATCCATTAGTAAGATGACTAATATTACTACAAACCTGATTTCCCATTTCTTTGGTTTCTTTCATGGAGATTTATAGATAATAGCAGCAAGCATTCAGGAACAAAAACTAAAAGAGAGACAAATCCTGCAAAGAGAAATCATATTTACAAATGCTCAGTATTTCTTCTGGCTTATTGTAAAGGATTTATGAGGTGCTTTTCAATATTAAAGTTCTTCATTAGTTCATTGGAGACATGGTCAAGATTAGTAATGAACTAATTGTCATAGAAAAGAATTTATGGCTTACTGTCTCCAAAAAATCAGCAGTTTGGCTTCTGTGGGCAAAAATGAGGTAATATAGCAAAGTCCAGACTATGAGGAAATAGTTTTTTAAGTCACAGACAAATAAGATTAATGCTATATCCCATGCTGTGCTGAAAGGGATATCTTGCATGGTTAAAAAATATTTTAAAACCATCTAATTTCCTTGGGTTTTCCTATGTTTTACCTTTCTTTTTTTTTCCACATAAATGTTTCCTGTTCCAATAATATAACTTTTCCTTGTCACATAGCTTGCATTTTCCTCAGCTTCAGTAATGAAAATAAATTAGTTAAATTCGCTTTTCTAAAAGCCAACTTCTCATTCAGATTTCCACTCAGCCAGCAGTAAGACTAAACTCAGGGCTGGAAATCAGGACATTGAGAACAATATCATATAGGGTTTTTCTTCTAAATGATGGAAATATTTCTAGTGCTTTTTTGTTACTCAAAATCTTGGTAAATTTTTTCCTTGAATCGATCTGGCAAATTGGTTCAAAATGAACTTGTAGAAAAACAGGAGCTCTTTCAGGGCAATGTTTCATTTCAGTACATTTTCACATCATTTTGCTGGTTTGGACAAATAATCATCATTTAAGGCAGTTAATAACAGATTGTAGGCAAGGCAGATGGATCTGTGTGAAGCAAGAACTTCCATCACTGGTTGTTGTAACTTCCCCTCAGCTTTTGAAAAACTTTTACAACAAATTTCAGCCCAAAATCCAATTCCAAAGCAAATACCAAAAGGCTTAATTAATCACTTTGGTTTGCTTTGTATGTGTGTTCTGTTTTAAGCTGGTTGTTTTCCATCTGGTCACAAACCAGGTCCTTTTTCAAGTTGTGAACATCAGGAAATCTGCAGAAATTAGAACTATATAACCAATTTGAATTTTTCATATTTTTCATCTGTAATTTCAGGCCCAGAACATTTAAATAGCCTCATGAAAGCATTAAGGCCCCAGCTTTATTCTGTGATGCACCCAGTTTGGACATCAGTGAGCACCTAAGTCGAGAGATTCAGATTGAAAATACTAATGGATAAGCTGTTATAAATGAGACTTCACAGTGACATATTGAAGAATCATATTGCAAGCTGGAAAGAGTAGGAGGGGATTCAGCACATGGTAGAAAAATGCATGCTTATATGAAGAGGAACTCCAAAGCTTTTCAAGTGAGTTTTGCTTTATCTGTACATGCCAAGAAACACCAGGGGACAGAAAGGGAAAAGGGCCCTACAGTTTTCTCTGGCAGCCTATAGCACTGTAGGAAACATTTTTATACAGGTGTAAGATGCTATTCATGAAAAACTATTTCAATCTTAACATAAGGAGTTACTTCCCATAAGAAAATATTGTACTGGTAACCTCCTGCTAGAGCTTTTGTTTCATCTCAGACATGAAGCAGTCGTGCTGTGCCACAGCCAGGCTGCACCCAGGGTGACACTGCCTCACACACTCCTCTTCTGCTCATTTCCTGCTTGCTTCCAGAGCAGTTCTGCCTAATGTCACCAGTTTTTTGTAATCAGAGCCATCTTTTTTTGGTTACTTACAGGAGAATTTCATCCCCAAAGCCCCACACTGATATTCTCTGTACCTCCACAGCTGTCATGCCACCAGCTGCACTTCAGGGCAGTGACTACTGATGCAACAAGCAGGCAATTTCTGCATCCCCACAGAGTGACCAAGAGAACCAGAAAGCTCTCTTGACTATATTACCTTATGTCAAATTGAGACTGACCCTCCTCATGTTCACAAGACCTAACTACTTCCCCATAACTTTCACAACCTCTTTAGCATTTGGAGAAAATTAAGCTAAATGCAACATGCCAACATCAAATACTCAAAAGACAACCTTTAATTTAATTACTGTAGACATAGAAAAAGGAGTTCTTTAAGGAAGTCTGTCAACTAAGAGCTATATATAACTCTTAAGGAATTCCTCAGTGATTTTCCTAGTTACACAGATTTCCTTTAAAATACTCTTGTTTCCTGCACAGGGTAGAATTATAGTAAAATCAAAGAGTTATTTTTCAAAAGTCTGATCTGACATGTGATGATAACAGAGCAGATAGTAAATACACATCCCTTAGTTTTCATATTGATCTAAGAAACATGACTGGGCATTGCAGAGCCAATGTTTGTATCTGCTGAGAAAAAGGCCAGGATGAAGTGTTAACTGCTGGAGTTAAAACTCTTTCTCTCATTGATTTCAGTAAGCATTTTTCCAGATCCAAAGCCTTTTTATTAAGTTCAGTGCTCTTTCAGTCAGGGCTGTGATATCCATTGAAGCCAAAGAATAGCAAAGCTTGTCTGATTTTTTGAGACTCTGGTTTCAGTTAAATAACCCAGTGGACCCTTCTCTGAATTAGCATTGCAGAATATGTGCCAGCAGAGAGGACTACTCTGCTGAGAGTTATCTGAGAGTGCTCCAGAACAAGGAACCCGACAGACCATGCAAGCTGCATGCAGCCCTAATTTTGAGCTATTACAAAGTAAAGCAACTTTCCAATCTTTAATTTCTTTCCAGACTTGGATCAATTTATTTCTTCTTAGATTTAAATTCCCATGATTTATTTCTGAGTTTCTGTATTAAAATGAACAAAACATTACCTGATATAGTGTTTAATTTTTTTTAAAGAGTGGCATTACTTCTATTGAATGACAACTCAAATGCACTTTTGTGAGCATTAGCAAAGGATCTGGGAAGAGACATTCAGAGGAATGAATTCAGAGGTGATAGTGTAACATAAACTGAGGAAAAGGACCCACACAGACTCTGTGTTAAGGTAAACCATAAAAAGAAGGAGCAGAAGAGGAAAAGTAGTGAAGTGAATGGTATGTAACACCTAATCTAAAGCACATTTATTTTCCTTCAGCACACACAAAACTTTTGCTAGTTTCTTCTTACATTTACTGAATACCCATGTTATCTGAAGTTAGAATTTACTGTGCTGGGCTTTAAAACCTTACAAAGATCTTAAAAATAGGCTTCATAATGAAAATATTTAATAATTTGCAACTACACCAACTCTTACACTCCTGCTACATGCATCACATTTTCTCCCATGAAGAATATCATGAATGTATGTCAGCCAAAGAAATACATTTGATGTACTTCTACCAGAATAACAGGGCTTAATTAACTTCTTACTACTTCAGCTCTGTTTCACGTACATGGGTATGTTTGCTGAGCAAGTCAGCTTCTGAAACACAGAAATAAATTTATTCATTTCTACAGCTGTGAAAAGATTTGTGAATTATGAAAAATTTCAATAGCTCCTTCATTCAATCACTTACTTAAAAAAAAAAAATAAATCTTGGGATTAAAGAAATCCAGGGAAAAAGAAAAGATTAACCTAGAAAAGGCAAACAGGCAAGTAAATAAATCTGAGCTTCACTGCCACTTCCCACTTCAACAGAGGATTCCTGCAAGGGCCTGGCCGCGGTGCTGGAGCTCTCCCAGGTAGGACAGGGGTGGGCATGGGTCCCCAGCGTGCACAGCAGCCCCTGTGACATTAGTCAGGGTCACAGTGCAATAGTTCCTAGGAGGAGGAACAGGCACAGAACGGCATTTTTCTCTCCTCTTTCGTGCAGTTACCGCAGGGAGCGCAGGAGCCGGAGATGCCACGGCACCGTAATGGAAATAAACGAGTCCGCAGAGCCAGCAGCGGGAGGGGGCAGCGGGGAGCATCCTCATCCCAGCCCCAGCGGCCGCGTAAATCTGTCCCTGTCAGGAGAGCTCCGGAAGGTGCTCGGCACCCGCCGCTCCCTGGGAGTCAGTGAGAGTTCAGGTGCTCACTGTGTCATCAGGCCTGACCTTCACATGCGACATGGCCAGCACGTTTGTTTTCCCACAGCAGTGATTGCTTCAGTCAATTATTATTGCCCATCCTGGAGTGCAAACACATAAGGACTTGATTTACAGTGCAAAATATACATCCTGAATTTACTTCCTCTTTTGTTTTTGGTCTGCCGTAGCGTCTGCAGCTTAAAGGGATGACAGCAAATTACTTCATAGGTAAATATATCTACATATGGGCAAGGATAAATATCAGTCATTCAGGGAATCCTGAGATGAATGCTCCATTATAGTGTGGGATATGTTGCATCAGATGCAACAATATACTTTAAAAGTTTTGCATTTTGTGTTAAAAATGCTCCTTTTTTCTGTTCCTACCTGAAAAAAATCATTAGCAAATTTGTTGATTTGGCAATCTAACGATTAAATCCAGTTTAGCCCAGATTTAAGATTGTACATTCAGTTCTTTAAGAAATGTTTAGGTATTACCAATATACTGAAAGATAGATGAGACAGCCTCATGGTAATACAGCTTTTAACCTTTCCTCTCCTCTACCATGACGGGGGAGAATTACAGTAAATGATGGTTACCTTGTCTGCAGTATGGACAATTGATTTGACCTCACTGCATCTGATGCTCTAATGGACTTCGTGGCTGAATCCCTGGAGATATAAAATATGTCCAAGTGAATTGGGGCAGGTTAAAGAACAGACCCGCTTTTCATGGCTGGCTCAAGCTGTAATAGATCTCCTGGTTGTTCTGAGAAGAAGATTAAAAATGATCAATATCCAAATCATTAAAGGAAAAGTGGTGGCTTCTGTAAATCTACCTTAGCTATATTTTTTTCCCTGCTGAATGCTGGGGGAAGTCTATGTTGGTGACATGAGTTTCTATAACAAATGTTTGCTTCTCTTCTCTTTCTTGTAGCGTGGTCCCTGTTATATTAAGAATCAGGTACTCAGGTGGCCTGAATCAGTATTGCTGTCCTGAAGTCATGCTTGTTTACACCATGAGGAATCTGGTCTTATGTTTAGTAAATATAGATAAAATGCCAATACTGTTACATTTCTTGGATGAGCAAATGAAGCTAAGGACAGATTTCAGAGAATGATAGCAACTATGATAACTGAATGTCCTTACAGCTCTGCTAGCCACAAATAAAAGGCCAAAAATAAAGGTCTGGTTTAGGGAGCGCAAAACAAAAGGATTTGCCTTGGCTTCTCTGATCCATTAATTTGGCAAAGTGCAATTCTTGTTTAGCCCTGCCTACCCTCTCTCTCAACAAGCATGTTTGTGCTCTTTTCCCAGCAGCTTTATAAGAGCTTGTAACATCCTACAACTCAGAGACCTTCCTCTCTGCACACAATGTGCCAGGCAACTTCAGTGGGATTATATACACCTACATTTCCTTCACTTCCTGGAAAAGCCAAGCCTTAAGAAGACTTAAGAAGAACTTAAGCTGTACAACTCTTCCATAGCTGGCACACATACATTAGATAATTATTTACTACACTTGAAATCCAAGGGAGCCCCAATCTTTAACCAGAAAGTCTGATGATGTTGTGATCTCATATTTCTGTTTTTCTAATGACAGAAATAAGAGGTAATCCCAAAGTCTGTATTTGAAGATGCAGTCTATTTTCCTAGTTTTGAGAAATTTAAAGGTACAAGAATTGGACTTACCTAGCTAGCTCCATTCCATTACACTGAGTGAATGTGGAAAGTACTCTATTATGAAGAAATAGTTTTCAACAAATTGAAAAAAGTTTCAATTTTTATCCAGCAATGTTTAACAATATTTACTTTTTGTTTTTCACACATTGTTTGTTTAAAAATATGGATGAGTAAAGCCAGCCTCAGTAAGGAATGTTTGTTTATCTACATGTATTATCCTGAATGAAGAAAAAGCAAAGGCACTTTACAAGCTCTTTGCTTCTCTCTGTGCCCTGTGGCCTGGGCTGAGCTGAATGCCTCATATCCATGGGGAGAAGAGGGAACAACTGCTGACCCTTGGATCCAGCTATTCTTGTAGCTGGAAACATTGTCAGGGGCTGCAAGCATCAAGCTGTCTAAAAGGCCAAAGTTGAGCACTACATTATTGGAGTAGGTGACATTTTATTCTTATTCTGCAACAATTCTAACAACTTCGAGTCCCTCACCGTCCCTTTATGAACACAGGTGTCATTTTGATGGGGAGATAGCCAAAATGACAAGAAGGTGACCTGTCAGTGAACTCAGGAGCAGGTGAGGCCTGTCAGCTTCTAATTTGAAACTGGTGTCAGTCCTGAGGAATGGCTGGTATAATCACATTTGTAACTGATCCCCTATAAACTCTGCAAACATTCACAGTGTGCCTGTTATGAGTAATATGAAATTAACAATTCATGTTTATGACACCAGACACCAAGAGAATCAAGGAGGGTTCAGTAACAGGATCGGCTGCGTCTGCCTTCCAGAGCAGAACACCAAACTGCCCCAGTCGTAGCCAAATGACTCTGTGCTTATGTTACAAAAGGCATTGTATTTATTTTGAAGACAAACTTTGTAACTAAGTGTAAAGCGAGGACCTAAGAACTAACTTCTGGTTGAAATTATTCCTTTTAAATTTCTCTCATTCAAGTCCAGCCCTTAAGAGGTTTAAGATTTTTAAGTTGAAGTTTGGGACCTGACGAATCACATACATACTTGAATCTCAAATTTTCTGAATAACTGAAGGGAAGGCTCTGTGTAAATCTTCTCTCTAAGACATATAAATTACCAGCTGCATGAATACTGCCATTAAGACATGCAGACAAGTGTAAGGGGTGGGGACAGGGCAGGATGCCCGAAAGAGGTGGAGTCACAGAAAAAACAAGACATTTGTTCACTGAGTAATTTATCTTTAATCTATCTTCACTGTAACTGAGCAAGAATGAACACTGCAAGTTAGACTGTCAGACTCCCTTGCTTCTCTGGCACTAGGAAACTTTTTTTTTTTCTGCAAACTAGGTCTTTTCTTCCTGGTTCTGTGTTACATTATCCGTAATTTTTTTATTACAAAAAAGTCAAAATTGCAGTATGTGACGTTAGATTGGAATTAAAATCAAGTTCAAGTACAAACTTGAACCCTGACCCAATTAACAAAAGACAGGGACATGTGCAAGTAATCCTTCTGGGGACAATGACAGCCACAAACCCAAGAGGAAGACTAAGGTGCAAACTCACATAAATTTTGAGTGTATGAGAAAACGTAGGAGCATTTTGTATTGCTTCCACCTGAATCTCAAGAGCTCATCCTGTGCAGCTTTAAAACACACTAGAAATAGCCCGTAATACTTCTGAAGCTTGAAACCTTACCAACCCTTCTCCACCACCCAAAAATTCACCTCAGAGCATCATCCTTGAATGCTGAGGCAGGGACTACAAGCTGTGCACACTGCCATTGATGCAGTCACCTCTGGACACATAATAAAACAGCTCACCTTAAATCTTAAATCACAATTTTTTGGGTGTTTGGATAGGGCACATAAAACCTTGATGAAAATACCGTCCATTCAGAGCTTTTCTAGAATCCAGCAAAATATGTTTTTGTTTTCCTCCTACTTAAACAGTTGTAATTCAGTTTATGGTTTAGAGAAAATGAGGACAGTTTGGTTTTTTTTGGTGTTTAGGGTTTTTTAAAACCAAAAAATCAAAATTTCTGTACACTAATTTCAGAGGGTTTTCCACAGTGACCAGAAAACCAAATAGGGAGAGGGAGAAAAAAACCCCCAAACCCAAACCAACTAGGTTCCCTTCTGAAAGGGAAGGTAGAAAGTGGAAGAACAGGACAAAACCCTTTGCTGAGCTGTTCAGAGTAGACCCTGATCTTGAGCCTATTCCCCACACACAGAAAGGGGTATAGAGCACACCTGTTTCCATGACATAGCTGATATTTTGAGCACTCAGGTCCTGCACTTTTCCCTGACCTCAGAGCATCACTTCCTGTTAATACAGTTACTTTCAGGACATCCTCAGTTCCCACCAGCTTCAGTTTTGAAATTAGACAAAATTAGTCCTTTCAAGGCAATTGTGGAATGCACAGGAACATTTAAAAATGTGAAACGGAGGTGGGGAAAAATGAGATTATAGAGATCCCTATTTTTAAGTCTATTCATCTGTGTTACATTGAGGTAGAAAGAAGCAAGGCAGGCTGCATGAAAAAAGAGTTGAGGCCTTTGAGTTTGCCTGTATGTCATGCTGAACACAGAGCAGCATCACCCCATGGCTCATTGCAAGGGAGATACCCGTGTACAGGAAGTGTAACTGGTCCCATCTCACCCAGCTGCTCAAAATGCTGGCCTAGGATGTTTTCTTCCTGATCCATTGAACTTATAATTAGCTCTACAAAATGGATTGGCAGAGTATACTGAGACCACAACCTAAAGACTTAGAAACTGCCCTGCAAAGTAGGTCCAAACCCTTGTCCTGCTTGATTCCCTCTCAGGCTCAGTGACTGTTATTTCACAACTCACTGCACTTTGTTGACTACAGGGCACCCACATGCAAATGCCCCAGTCATGGAAGAAATCCTTTTTTGCTATATACAGAAAGACCACCCCATCCGGGAAACTTTCCCCTCAAAATCAATCCATTTAAAAGGTAAGTTTAAGTTTTTGTGACTTAGTGTTTTCTTCTAAAAAAAGAAAAAGCATGTTTCAGTCAAAAGCCTGTAATCAACTCGACCTGAAATAGCAAGGTTTCCCCTGCCTTTGGCTACATGGCAACATGTGTGCAGCCCCAGGGAATGCATCAGCACCAATGCAGTGACCCAGTGAAAATCCTGGAAGCAGGCAGACAGCATGAAAGTCATGCATTAAGGAATGTTTGTGTATATTGCTGAGGCGAACTACAAAACTCCCCAGAAATATTTGCAATGTGGTGGCCTGGGAAAGCCATGTGGGAACTGTACCTCAGACAGGGGGTATTATGCCAGTAACAGAACTACTGGCTGTATCTCACCCCCTGGAGCTCTTCTTAAATCAACTCCCTTCTCTTCTTAAATCCCCAGGAGCCAGAGCTGCAGAGCCAGATGCCCTTGGCACCCAGCCTTTCCTGTTTCCTCTCAGTGGCAAAAGTCTGCAGAACGATGACATGGATTTACTTGAAGGAGGCAGTGTGGAAGGAGATCTGGACACGTGTGACAGAGCTGGAGGCATCTCACTGTAATCAATCAGTAGTGAAACAAGTAGTCATTCATGTTGCATATCTAATAAACAGGAATTAGTCATGGCCCTGATTCTCGGGCAGCTATTCGTGCACCTTATCTAATATTTGAAAGGAAACTGCACTGAATGTTTTCTAATTCAAAGAGGCTGGGTGAAACAAGAGACTTCTGCCTTTGACTAAACTTTAGGAAACTGGTTTCCATGTTCAGAAGTGTCTGGATGTATTTTTCCATATTCTTTCTTTCTTTGAGTTTTTCTGACTTCAGTCAGGAGGTGAAATGCCAGAAATACCCAGAGACACCCTACGAAACCAGACAGCTCCCCTGCAGGCATTGCAGCCTGACGGGTGTTTTTCCAAACCACCCCTGAACTCTGAACCTTCAAATAATTTACAGAGCCCTTCCACGCAGAGACGAAACCACATCCCTGCCTGACTTTTGCAAGAAGAAGTGTAGTGGAGAGCTGGGATCAGCAGAACTCCTCTGCACAGTCTAGCTGCTTTGCAAATGCAGCTCAAGTGACTCAAGGCTGATGTGGTTTCAGTTGCCTTCTGGAGCTGGAAATGGAGGAGTTGTCAGACTCTGTTTGTGCTGGATGCTGTTAATGATTTAAGCATAAGCTGGGCACCCATTAGCTCTGCAATTGCCCAAAGAAAACCTTCTTCTTGTTTGCTCAGGATACAGCCTGAACAAAACTTAACTAACCAAAGAACTAGGGGACACTAAATTTCCAATTACAAGCTCTGTCTGGTCTGATGGTATCTCTTGGAAGAAACTAAAGCCGCCTGTCTGTGGTGATAAGCTGGTTTTTAGTATGAAATATAACAGTTGTATTGTACGTGACTGCTCTGTACAGTGCAATTTACAGAGCTGCTCTGGTGACTGCTGTCCCTGACAGGGTGCCCTTTATAATGGAACTTTGTAAGCACATCAACATGTTCATGATTCTAGGAGAGTGGAGAAAGAAATATTTCCATAGTAGAAAAGTCCTGTTAGGTAACCATTATTGAAGTGTGTATGAGACTGGATGTCAAAACATTTTTATTGTTAGCTGGTGGGAATTACACTGACTGACAGCAGCAGTTTAACAACTGAGATGCAGCAGATGTAGTTTGCTATTTTACTTGTTTTTCTATTAACATTTCGAAGGAATAAAGCCTGCCCTTAGAAATGCACATAGAGTCCCTGCCTCCCACTTCTAGTACCTTTCTAAAGTCGGTACAAGAGGAATGAGTGATAAAAGAGTTTAAGAAATAATGCTTTTACTTTGTCTTGCTACATGGTGTCAAAGTGACCTGACCTATTAACAGCAGGAGAAATGTGTCTACGCGGTTAAAGTTAAATTCAAATGGGATGTAGCTCACAGTTGAAATGAAGAAGAGCCACAGTTTGGGGTGTTTTGTAAGATTGGGGCCCGGCTGTGGTTCTGTGTGCGCGCTCGGGCGCTGCCGCTGCCGGCCGCAGTTCCGGCACTGGCCGCGAGGTGGCAGCCGAGGCGGTGCCATCGCTGCTGCCGGGAGCGCTTCCACAAAAACAATTCCTGCTTCCCACTCCGCGATGTCCTCCTGCTGCGCGGCTGCCAGGGGCTACGAACAGGCCTACTGCCCCTTGGGAAAACCAGTCCCACAGAATTTACCATGAGTTCGTTATCTTCACTTGAAAACATCACCTGCTATCACACAACCGCACTGAAAAATCCCCCAAATCTTTTGACTTGAACCTTTGCCACCCACGTGTGCAGCCGCTTACCAAAGTCTCTCATATGCCGTGCTCAGAAGTGGGAGGCTGTGACACCCTCTGCTTTGGGTTGTGATGACATCCCCAGCCACATTTAAGTTTTCCACATTTATTTTGCCTCTGTTCTTTATTTTAATCCCACTAAACTATTTTGTCAATGTTTTTGCAGCTTGCTTCAGCATCGAGACTGCAGCTGTAAACCAGTATGTTTGAAAGGTACAGAAGCATTTAGGACAGGAGCCTTCCCCTGTGCTTCCCCTGTGAGCTGGCTGTGTTTGCCAGATTGTCCGTGTGCACAGGGCTTTGCCAAGGAACTGATGGAAACTCTACTGTTGACACAGCATTAATGTTCCTTGCTTCCTATCAGTTCACGTTATTAACCCATGTAGCTGTGTAATACATGTGTGCCAAAGTCACAAAAAGCGGTGTAAATGCCTATCAGAGATGCTGAGGTGGTTGAGCCCATCTCAATTTGTTTCCACAGTAGCCTGCTGTGGTGGGACTCCCACTTTTCAAAACAAAAGCATGCTTTTTACTCCAGCTCCAACATCCAACATGTTCTTAATGGTCTTTTAGATCAGGCCTCAGTTGCAATATCTCAAACAACAGTCTAAATCTGGACCTATTTGGGTCAAAATGGTTTAAGGATTACATTGTGGAGGTCACAGGCTTCTGCCTGTGACTCCAGCAACACAAAAAGCAGTAACAGTGCTCAGTGTCAAGCTGCACTGGCAGTGAGAGCAAAGAACTGCAGTGAATCCTGGATTCAGAATATCAAAGTATTGAACAGCATTAAAAAATACTAGCAGAGAAGATCGGTAGTTAAAAAGGAAAGGAAATAGAAAAAGAGGAGGAGAAGATATGGAGAAACAAAAATAGTTGAGAATTTATAGGGGGGTTAAAAGGTACTGATCTGTATTTTTTTGAGCCTATTCATGTGTGTGTACAAGGGCATGTTACCCCAGCACACGACCATAGGAACTGCTGCTGGACAATAAATAAGAAAAGGAAATGTGGGAGGAGCTGAGGAACAGAAGAGGAAAGTTGTCTAGAATAAGGAAGCCTGGTATTTTTTGTCTTTGAAGACTGGACTTGCATGAAGTCTTACATGTGGAAGAATTGATTGTTTTGAAAATAAATGCAAAGATTCACTCCTGGGTAGAGCTATTTCAAAGCAGTAAAACAGCAGGTTCTAAAAATGCTTTTGAACAGTAACAGTGAAAAACTCTTAATGGTAGCACAAATAAGGTAGTGTTAATGAATTCAGTCCTTGCTGGTAAAATACTGCCGTGCTCTTTAAGTCAAAGTTTCAAACTGTTTTTGTTTGTTTCCTAGGAGTTCATCTCCCTTTTTTACTTGCTTTTAATGGAATGGGATTTTGGTTCTGCCTGTTATTTTGAAGTACCCTGGAAAAGAGGGAAAGGCCCCTATGAGAAATGAATTTAACAACCAAATGCTGTCCCTGAGAAACCAGAGCAGTTTCTCTGTGCCAGGGGGGACCAGAACAGACTGAGGGGAGTGAGAAGGGAGGGTCTGTATGCTGCTCACAGGCTCAGCTCTTGCCCAGCTCCCTTTTGGTTTTTATAGGCCATTGGCAAATTTTTTTTAAATGTTCTGAAATTTTAGAGATTGAAAAGAGGCTTGTCCACAAGTGTCATGAGGAGTTCTGGGGGATGGAAGCTTTTAGCTGTCCCTTATTTCATTTACATGCCTAAGGAAAAGCTATCACCTTGTATAAATCTGGTATCAGTGCCAAGCAGTCAGGTTCTGGTTTATCTCCTAAGTTCTGTCCAGGTTTACCCTTAGAGAAATGGATACAAAATTCTGTATTTGGAGTACTGTTCACACACATGAAGTTTCATTAGTTTCATTTGAAATTAATTAAAATCACCAGTGGGTCTGTTCAACACTAGTAAGGCTCTGCCTCAGTTGCCAGGAAGCCTTATTTTATGTTGGGGGTATTTTGGGGTATCTTTTACTGGTTTCTCTAGTAAAAATGTTGTGTCCTAGACCCAGTCTCCAGGAGCAGAAAAGTGACCCTGCTTGTTCCCAAGGACAAACCCCAGAGATATAGGCCACTCATTCAGATATCTGTTATATCCACATCCAGCAGATTGTTTCCTTACCAGGAGATACCAGGTTTGGAAGAATTTGATTTCAGGATTCAAAGCACTTCCACAGACCACTTGGGCTTGACCTTCAAATGCCTCAGATAGATACAAGCCTTGAAAATGACCCTCTGCACCCTGGAAACTTTGGTGGGGAAAAAAAATAACCACCCAGGGGGTATGGTCTTAACTGTGTTGCTGAGTCAATGAATTTCAGTGCTCTAAATCAGCTGAAGATTTTATTAATAATGAATAAGTTTCCTTTAGGCAGGAAAACATAATAGTACTAAGGTTTATAGTTTGTGAAAGTTGATGTTAAATATATGCATGTGCCTGTACAATAGGACAAGAAAAGAGATGGAAGAAGAGATTTGCAACCCAGTGTCTGCTCTCTGGGAAGAGCAAGGAGCTGAGGACACAAATCCGAAAGCAGAGCCATGGATTCTGCAGCTTTGCTCAGAGTCCCAGCACTACCATGCACCCATTGCCACATGAACCTCCCAGTGCACCCCTTGAGGCTGCCAGGAACCTGACAGGAAAAACAGATGGAGCAGCTAGAAAACTCATCCAGCTCTCATTGGGAGCATTTTCAGGATTGCAAACAGTTGTTACCTGAACTTTCACCATTGATGCTTCAATGAAAAATGTCCAGAAACCAGCAGAGACTTTGCTAGACCTTCCCAGCAGCATTGGGGCAGAATATGGATCTGGGATAATTGTGAGGTTTGTCTTATCAACAGCTGATCACAACATTATGCAGGCAAACACCCTTAATGAGAGCTAGGGACAATAAATTCTGTGCCTTTGTGTAGGCAGTGGCATTTTGGCATTGGGGGCAAAATGCTTCGCAGAAGCCAAGGCACTCATTTATCTTTTCATACATCTTGACATTTTGATTTCAAAACACAGCTTTTTCATGAGCTGTCTGTGATTCCCATTCCAAACCTGACCAGTTACTGTGGCTCATGTATCATGCATATGTTTGCAGATCACACCATGTTCTGAGATCTGCTTCCACAGCATTCAGAATGTGCAGCTGCAAATGGAAATGTAGGAGGGGTCAGTGCTGAGGGGTTTGCATTTAGCATTGACTGTTGGAATTCCAAAACTAGAAATGAGCCAGAGGAAACCAGCAGTGCTCTGTTTTGCATATGCTTATGGCCCAGGAGCAATTCCAAGGACCCAGGTCTGATTTCCCAATTCTGCACATGCACTCCTGCAATTTTTTTCCAATATCTGCACCAAGAAATATGCAGGCATCTGAGGGTTGGATTCAGGTCTGAAATTAATATTTCTATCAATTGGGAGTAGACAAGTGCTCTGTGATCATTACCTTAACAAAACCTTTATCTGTAGAGTTGAAAAATTGTGTTTGAGCAGAACAATCACAAGATCTGCAAGTATATTCAAGTTTCTCCAAGTCTCACTGTTTTCAGTACAGGCACCTAAATTGAAGTTAAATATGTAAATCTCATCCCTGTTGTTTTATGTCAGGGACAAAATTTTACTCCTGTTAAGATTAATTCTACTGTGACATGAAACTGTGACATAAAGTAAAGGAATATAGTGAGAAAGTCAAACTGTCCATGCAAAATATGTTGACATACCTGCTCTGTCTTCCTAGTCTTTTCTTTCTATCTTTACTTATTTGTCATGTTTCTTCCTGTGACCTGTTTGGTCACTCTCAATAAAAACCTCATTTATAGAGGTGGGTTTTTTTTCCAAATTGATGTCAACTAATTTATTTCAAGCAGAAATTGAACCTTGTCAGGACTGGCTAATTCTTGCAGTTTGTCTGATTTAAGTTCCAGACACTAATACAAGGAAAATATTTAACAGTACTTAGAAAATCGTTTTAGTAGTAGATACATGAATTTAAGACCAACATAGTGAAGTTATGTATAGCCTACAGCAACTTCATCATCATGAGTATTTACACAAGCTAACTAATCCAGAGAGCTTTCACCAGCCAGCCAGTCACAGAAACACCCAGCTGCTGTGGCTGGTTCATGCAGGGTTTTTCTTGTGAACTTGGAATCCTTGCCACACTCCTGTAATCACTCTAGCAGTAATTTCAGACAAACTGCTCATGAGTTGATAGCCTCAAAGTACAAAAGAAGCTTCAATCCTTTAGCCAAAAAGCATTTTCTTTCTTTTCTCTAAGGGCTTAGTGCTCTGTGCAATTTCTTGGCTATGAATAGCTCACCCTGCTTTCTAAGTCAGGCTCCACAGTGCCGTGGGCTGACCCTATGAAACCATCCCCACACAGCTCTGCCACTCACCCACTGACCCAGGCACTCACTGCTACTCAGTGGGGTACTGCTAGCCCAGCCCTACTTGGACAAATCCCTCTTACTCTTGTGTGTCTATGAATATATTCACACATATATTCTCTGCTATTTAGTCAGAGAACAGCAGACACAGATTTAAGTGACTATAACTAACTGTGTGGTATCTGACTATGCCTGTGCTCTTTGGGACCATACTTAGACCAGTTTGTCAAAATCTGGGGGAAATCTCTCCCTTTGCATCATTTCACCAATTAAATGCCTTATCCTTCTATTTGTTTTCTTTTGGGAGTGCAACATAAACTTGGGTGCAATTGAGCCTCTGTAAGGACCTGCTTTACTCATGGAAACCTAATTTAAATAGATCTATTAGATAGCATCAATCCACTTAGGACAGGTTAGACTGCAGGATAAGTGTGATGCCAGTTTCTGTATAGCCCATATAATGTGTTCATCTGCACAGAAGTCTCTCAAATTGTTTAAAGCTGCTATACCAGCTATATTTTGAGATCCAGCTCATTGAGAAGCCTCAATTTAGTGCCTATCAGGAACTGAATCCAAACTTGCATTTCATATTAAAGCATGTCACCCTATAACATTTCTGTCATTCAGGCAAGCCTTGCAAATTTCTATTTCCCCAGATAAAAATAAATACAATATTTTTGTATTTGTAAAACTACACAAATATTAAAAAACCCACAAAAATATCCTAAACTCCTACTTTACCTTCATCAGAAAAACTGAGCTTATGATTGGGCTTGTGTATGTTCATCTTTTTGCAGGGTTGCACGGCAGCATATGGGGCTCAGAGTCCATCAGTGCTTAACATTTAACAAGAAACTGACATTTGTCAGTCACACGTATTGTAAGCTTACACAGTGTATTTCCCTCAGCTATCTCTGTGAAGAGGACAGACTCTGTATTAACAGCTCTACAGGTACTTCGAATCCCTTTCCTCCCACTCCATTCTTCTATCAGGCAATGAGCTCAGGTCAGATTCACCTCAGTGGCCCAGCACATCAGTCTGCATTCAGAGGCAGAAAATCTGAATTTTCACACTGCTGACCTTATTGTTTCACAGACTATTGATTTCAAGTCATCAGCTTTCAGACAGTCAAGTTTCCAGTTTTCTTCTGGAAAAGGAAAGCAGAAAGAAGGAATGAACCCATACACAGGACCAGGGCCCAACTGCAACTGAACTGACAAACATGAGACAGATGTAATGTAATGTGGATATTCCATACTGAAAAGAGCATCTCTAATCTCTCGTGTGCAGCCAGAAGTTTGCAGCACACCAGTATGCCCACGTGGCCTGCAGGGAAGGGAGTGCTGGTAAGGACCACAGCAAAGGCTGAGCAGGACATGTGTCCACCTCCAAGGGCTCCAAATGGATCAGAAGTTGTGTTTCTCCCTGTGGAGAACCTATGTCCACATTATGCTTTGGTGAAGAGAGAGCAAGAGGCACCCCCTGAAGCAGAGCCAGGGTGGAGAAACCATGTGAGAGTGTGTGAACACATCCTCCAAATCCTCAGCCAGAGCCATCCCTTTTCTCATCTCACAATCAGGTAAGTCCTGTTAGAGGACATCCAGCAAAGAGCTCAGTTCACCCCTCAGCTCTCCTTAGAAAACATAATTTCTACAAAACGATCAATGAAGCTAAATTTCTAAATTTATGAATAACTTATGAAGCTTTAGACTAACAGACATAGTTGGGAGAAATATACCTTGGTGGGTTTATTAACAACTGCTTTTCTTCCACTATTCTTAATCATTTGTGCTATTGCATGCAATAAGGAGAACTTGGAGTCATCAGTTATGGTACTTGTATTCACTTCTAATATTTGTATTAGACTCATCAGGGCTTTAGAACTCGAGCGAGGTTGTGAATTTCAAGTGTATATCTTGATAAACTATTTGCAAAAGAGATGTATTCCAAATGTTTGCTCATTTAATTAGAACATAAAAGATTTTCCTCTTTGACTGGAGCTTGCTTCTGACCCTTCTTGCCTGTGTGTGGTTTGTATTGTTCTTGGCTAATGAGATATAGGATATGTACTAAACATTTACACATTAAAGGCATCCTTCATTCAGCATGAAGGTGTTGATACATCAAGGATACCTCAAACATGCTGAGATTCCAACAACTTGTCAGACAAATTAGCACCTTACCAATCGGGGGTAAAATTGAGTTTCACATTTCTCCCTGGTGGGAAGAAAAAAAATCAAAAATCAGTGTAGTTTAGTGCTTTCTTTGCAAATAGGAACACAAAAGGCTTTATCACCTCTGTAGTGTAAATTATAGCCCTCACCAACTATCTGATTTTTAATTCATTGGTTTTAAATAATCCCAGACAGCTCAGAGAAAATCCACTGTGTCATTCCTCTCTTAGAGCAGACATCTTTCCTCTTTTAAGTTCACATCTTTCACAATTATTTAAAATTTACACTTCTATATTTAAATGGAAGAAAATTAAGGTCCCAAGTCTGTTTGCTTCACTAGTATAAAGTTCCTGGGGGGTTTAACCCAAACTCTAAGGAGTGTGTGGAATTATGGAACTGTGTATGGCAATGAAATTAAAAAGGCTTTTGGTTTTTTTTATTTCAGCTGACCAGTGCTTAAGATTAGTGCTCAGTGGTTCAGATTGCTGGCACTCTGCATGAGACATTCAGATCCCTAGAAAAACCCACAGTCAGATAATCCAGCCTATGCCAAAGGAATAACTGGGCTGGAAGTAGGTGCTGTAGACACTACAACAGGAGCCAATCACTATCCTTTACCTCTAAGCAGCAGATCATTTATATCCAGGGGAGATTGTGGCATAAATTCCTCCCTGCACAAGATTTGGGGAGGGGGGTTACTATCATAAACCTCTAAACCATGAATTATGTATGCATCAAAAGGGCTTGCTTTAACTTACTACCTGACCATAACCCAATCACAAATGTACTTTCTAATATTATGAGGTCAGCCAAACACATATAATCAAAGCCTATGGTTTCTTAGAGATCAGTTAGAAAACAAAGTTTCCCTTTAACCATGTCTTTGTTCTCAAAAATCTCAAACTTACCAGATTTTATATATATATATATATATATATGTATGTATAGGATAGACATTTGAGGAGGATTTGCCTAGTTAAAGCTGATTTTAACTCCTTTCAAAAGGAATTTTAATCAGAAGAATTTTATTATCATCCCTTCTAATTTGTTATTAAACCCCCAAAACCTAAACAAGACATACATACATCTCTGCTCCACACCTGGGTATCTGCCCTATGGGACACAGCTTCTCTTACCCATGGACTCTTCTTACTTGGACAGGACACATTAACTGATGTTCTGTGTGCAGACATCATAGTTCAAAGATTCAGAATCATATTAAACTCATTATGGAATAGCTGCCTGGGAAATGAGCATTACCAGAAGCATATATTTAATTCTGAGCTGCCTCTTCCTTCTCTGCAGGTATGTTTTTCAGAGTTCTCAGCACAAAAAAGTGAGGAGAGCTGTTAGTGCTCAGGACCCATAATCAGGCAGACAAGGGCAGCTGAAACACAGATATGGGATTGAATGCAGATCATTGGGCATTGCACAGGTACATCAGATTTGTAAACCAGATTCTTATACAAAGAACTTAATATAAATATCTGGAGAAAATCAAAGAGTTTCATTTGTCATAGTTCATGTTTGTGTGGAACTTAGAGCAGTGCCTCTGCTCAATAACATATATCAGATACATTAAAAAACTTGCATAGATTTTTGCCTTTTGGGGAAAAAATACCCTAAACAAAAAGATGCAGAATCTTCAAATCCTTAAAAGGACATTTCTTTCCCATACATATACATACATGATTTATAAATATGTAATTAAAAGGATCATAAATCCATAGATAAGTGTTGGTATTTGACTGAAACACTAATGGCAAGCATTAACTGCATGTGGTCTGTTGTGTGGCTACTGGAATCAAGTAGTGAAGAAGATCACAGTTCCTTATTAGTTAGGACCACCTAGAGTGATGGAAAGATTGAATGATCAAAGACTAGACAGTTTTATGCTGCAAATGTGGATATACTCGTGGGCTTTCTAACTCATTTTAAGGTCCAGTGTGAACACTTGACATGCTAACTACTGAGCAGGGAAATTAGTGTAGTATTAGACTACAAAAGTTTTGTTTGCTTCAAAGATAAGTGAATAATATTCAGTGTTATATTCCAGTCCCTTATTGGATCACAAAATAGTTTTGTATTAGTACCAGAGCTCAACAATTTATTTTTGCCCACCTTAAGCAAGAATAAATTAGCCTTTCTTGCTAATAACAACACATGAAAGAATCTATCCTGCTTTGTCTGAATATTCACAGTGATCACTGCTTAATTAGGGTGAAAAAACATCATGACTTAATTTCTTTGTGGAAACTAGATTAATCCAGAAGGATTGTTTACTTTTCACAACTTAGCCATGCAGTCCCAGGGAATTGTTTCTGTCCTGTCCGAATAGCTGACATGTTTCAGAAAGAACAACTGTGTCTCTGCAGTATTGTTGGTTATGAAAAGCTGCACCTCATGAAGGTACAGTTCTTCCTTGAAACACATTTATGAACAAAAACCTGTTGCCATGAGTGTAAATACTAACAAAAACGTGACTGAAACAGGGTCTGCTTTGGAATTTACGTAACACTGAAAAGGGAGAATTGTCTTGCAGAGTTCAAGTGGCTCTAAATTCTGTAAGCACAGCTTCAATTTATTCACATATATCTGAAATTATTTTGTTTGCTGCTGTTCAGACTCCAGCCCTCAGGCTGTTCAAGTTATGGCTTTTGATTCTGGGATTCATCAAATAAAATCTACTCTGGATATAGAAAAGTCTTCTCATTCAAGGGACAGGTGCTGGAAAGTAGTCTCTGTTAAGAAATCTGAACAGGAATTTTAAACTCTATCTCAGAAAAAAAGCTTAACTTCTGATTGAGTAAGAGTAGTGATCTCCTCTGAGATCAGAACTGAAGGACATAAGCAGGAGACAATAAAATAACAACCTGATGCTCCCACTGAGGGTGAGTTTTAATAAATACTTTTACTCTCCTCACATATAAAAGCTCTTCATAACTCTTAGCCTCTAAATTCTCTAAAATCACCAGAGTTTTAAGGTGCTAAGCACCTTAGTATAGTACAGTTCTTTTTTTTTATATTTAATATGTTTGTTTGTTGTTTATACAACCTATAAATACATAATTAACCATGGAATATATTTAAAGTTTTCTTACTATATAAAAAGCATACATCAGCTGGAAAAATATTCCCAGATATTATATTTGGGTTCTTTGAAGCCTGCAACCAAGTAGATAGTTCTCAATGCAAAATGAACAACTGCCTAATCACAAGAGTCATCCCTCCCTCCTTGCCAGCATCTAAAATCAATTTTCTTGCTCCTAAAATGTCAGGATGGCTTTGTTGCAACACCTTGACAGAAGTTGAAGAGAACAGAGCTATGTGCATGGTCATGTGCTCCACTACAAAGTCAGCATCAATTCACAAAATCCTTGAGCTTGGTGCAAAGACAGCCCAATCTCACTGGAGTTTGCTTTTTCAGACCACTTGATCCTGTACAAAACTACTACAGAATCAGGAATTACACCCAAATTCTGCACTTTTGAAGGCACAATGATAAACATGGTTTGGAGTTCAACTAGAAAACAAAATATCCATGTTCAGATTTCAGAAATTAATTTAACCTTTTTGAAGAAATTGGAGGCTGAGGCTGTCAACTTTGAAGCATCCCCATGTTTAAGGTTCAGACCTCATTAGTTTTGGCTAGGAATACTCTCTAATTACTCAGAGAGTTTCCTCAAGTTGCTCTTTAGAAATTCATCTTTTTTTGTAAGCTGTAAAGTATTCATAAAAAGCTAAAAACTGTAGGAAAATTAGCATTGATGGATGTTTTCTTACCCTCCATCAGGAAATGATGTACTTGAAACTCATTACAGATCTTCACAGCAACTCTGCTGAATGTGCCTTGGGCTTTGTGCTGATCAGCACACACAGAATTTACTGTATAATTCATCTCTCTTGTGTCACATTTAATATATAACATGTATTTCCTGTTAATTATGAAAATAAGAAGGCGTCCTTTCTTTTGGAAACATAATCATGAAATTACTACAGAAATTAAGGAACATGGAGTTCTATATTACCTCCTGCACAGAAATAGGAGGAAAGCACTGCAGTGAGAACTCATCAAACATGATTTTCTTCTTGATGCACCAGGCACAGCCTCTCCCTGTGGCCACAAAAAGAGAGGTGCATGGATGAGATCCCTGCTGCCATGCCAGGGTCACCATTCCCACCAGAGCTGTGGTTTTGCATGTGGTCCCCTTAACTTTTTTCCACTGAGAGAGGTTTGGATGTTTTCATGTCTCTTTTCATGGATGTCAATGAAACATTAGGCATCCTGTATCTCATTTTCTTCATTCAAGGTTGAAGATTATTCAGTAATATTCTACTTCACTTCACCCATCCATCTCTATGTGTCTGTTTAGCTTCCCTTACTAAAAGAATGAAGAAACAAAATTCCCATCTCAGCATCATATCCATACCAATACATCTTATGGATTATATATTATCTGCCATCAAGGCAGGAAAGGGAAAGAGTGAAGTGATGGAGCAGGAGAAGGAAAGGAGCAACACCATAAATCTGAAAACATACCATTATTATTTGGAATAAGAAGAGGGCTCATCTGTACTCAATGGTACATTTGGCCTACACGTTTTCATTGACACACTGATTATTTCCCTTTGGAGAAACAATGTGGTGCTGGGATTATTTGCTCAGCAGCTGTTCCTCAGGAAAGCTTGATGGGGCCCTTGGAGACCACATATTATCTCTTACTTATGGAGCAGTCCCATAATTCTCCCTTTCAGAAACTTTCAGGTGATATTCTCTTTTGTCTCCTGCCCACATGAAAATCTTCATTCATAATTGTTAGGATCAGTAAAGCTGACTAGCTGCCTAGAGCAATATAAAGTTGTGTTATCAGTAATAGTGCTGGTGATCTCTAGAGAGACAGATGAGTGGATTAAAAGACATATTATCAGTACTGGCTTTCAGGAAACAGGACAAATTTCCACTTCCCCAACTGAATACCTGGGGCAGAATCTCACTGAAACAATCCTGCAGGACAAGAGCACAACTTTGGTACTTCTTCTCCAGAAGGTTTTAACTTCCCTGTTCCTTACACAGATATGAATAATTTTACTGCCAGAGTTGGTGGTTAAAGTGATCTGCCTGTTAAAAAAAAAAAAAAAAATGGCCTGAGGGAAGATTTCATTCTGACACAGTTGATCTCTCTAAGGAACAAAAACAGGCTTAGCAGGAAGAATTTAGGTGTTTTTACCCTTCTCCTTCAGGGTGGCATTTAAAATCATGTGAGCAAACATGTGAGTACACTTAGCAATAGTTATTGTAGTATCTGAATTTCTTGTGGCATACTTAAGCATCAATTCCTAAAGTCACATGGCTGTAAAATCATTCAGTGTTCGTTTTTAAAATGCTCTGTTCATAACTGTGGGAAAAATTTAGGAAATTACTTCTAAACCAAGAAAGCCAGGAAGGCCAGTACATACCAAATGTACTCACTAAACTGCAAAATCATGGCTTTGAAGTCAATCTCATGATTTCTAGATAGTAAAAACACATTTGACTGAATGTGGGATGGCAATGTTGCAATTTTTGGGACATAGCTTTTACCACTCCAAACCCAAATGTACCTCTTACAATTCAGTGGTATAACTCCTGCCTTTACAGATAGCTGGACAATGCCTCTTCAGTCAATTTAGAGGGTGAAGATGCAAAACGTTTCTGAATAATGTAAGTAAATATGAAATAACCTGTAAAGAGAAAATATCATGGAATGTTCCTTTATAAAACGCAGGGGTATATTATCATCATCTTACAATAGAAGCTTTTCCCATCACCTTAGCAATTCACCTCAGGGTAAATTCATAAATATTTTTTCAAGGTATTGATTCTTTTGTATATCCTAAATGGGATTTAAGTATTTTTTGTTTTACTTTTAACTCTCAGGTTAGGAGCCTTGCTTTAGAACAGCCCGTTTTATCATTACATGCTGCACTTATTTTTCATTTCTTGTGTTCTAAGGAATATTTTGCCATGAAAGTTTGTTTTGTCACTTTTTATCTATTGAAAGTTGCTTTAAAACATTAGGAAAAAAAAAAAAAAAAAAAAAAAGCAATAGAGTTATTAAGACACATTCCATGCTATAGGTCCAACAGCTCAAAATGTTCATAATTTTTCCTTCCAAGCCCACATATTTCCCTAAACCTTGTCTTGTTCTATTTCTCACCCTTGGGTTTCTTTCACTCTTCACTAGCATAAACAGAAATCTGTTATTCTTTGAAAATATACCTGCACAAATCAAATCATTTGTTCTTGAGGTAAAATACCTTATTTGCAAGAATATTTTATATAAGAGCTGAATTATTGATAGACAGCCTTAACATAGCATTTAGGGCAAAATATTGTTCCTATATTAAACTGTATTGTATTACTTTCAGGTCAAGTGATGGAATAGTTTGATCTTTGTAGCTTTTATCATAGAGATTCAGAAAATTTGAGAAACCAAATTGAATCTGTCAGATAAAAACGTGCACTTTCTTAGTTTTGCCGAAGAAAGACTCCACCAAGTTCTAAATTTAAGAGGGGGAAAAAAGAGTCTGTTCTCTCTGTAGAAATAAGACATCTCTTCATTCCCCAGTCTTTTAAAGGTGAGAGTTCCTGGCCAATAGAATTGTACTACAAGAAAGCATATAACGAAGTTCCTACATAATGAATGCACAAGGGAGTTTTTAAATACAATTTGTATGAAGGCTTCTCAAAAATAAAATTTTTCAACATTCTCCAAAATTTCTGTCAGTACACTTAACAGCCTTATTGTAGACTGACACACTCAGAAAATACTCAGTCTCAAAGAATACAAAACAGCATTTCCCAGATGTGTTATCCTAGGTCTCCTAAGCCCCCATACTCTCTCCTGGCTCTAATTTAAATTTTCCACTGATAATCACTATTGAAAAGAAAAAACCCCATGGCCTGATTCTGAAGCCATGCAAGATTTAACTCTGGCCTTTTCTCTGGAACAAACGTCCATGGGTGTCATGGTGCTGTGTCAGACCACAGAGCCATGTCCTGGATCCAACAGTGATTAACAATTGAACACCATGGAAATACCAGTAGAAGGGCCCTTTTTTAGGTAAGCTCAGGATACAAGTCAAAACTATTCCTAGCACCCAGTGCTGCAATTTACCTTAGCCCCCCAAAAAGCAGTGCTAAGATCATTTACACAGTGTTCTCCACAAATTATTTGACAGACCGTTAAAAATAATAAACGATTATAAAGAACAGAATTTTGCCATATTGCCAGATTTTCTGAACTCATCAAAGGACACTTCTCCTGAAAGTGCAACTAGGCTTTTATATGATGGAGTTTTTTCAAAAATGCTTCATAGAAATTACAGTAAAGCAAATCTCCCTGATCTTCAACATCTCACCTTGAATCTAGAGACTCCTGAAACCAAAGCTCCTCCCAAGTCAATTTAGTTTTCACTCCATAACACACTTTATTGCCTCCATGCTTCTCTCAAGAAAGACAAAATGATATGGAGGAAGCAGATTGCTGATTCCTGAAAGGGCTGCCTCACCAGGGATGGGATTTCTTTCCATAATAAACAGTCAGAGGGCCATTAAGCAACTATTTCAGCATCCTTTACTCAAAGGAGGAGAACTACCAGAGGGCTAGATAAGAGGGAATCCAAATTTCAGTATCAAAATATTTAACCATAAACTAATGTCTCCTATGCCAGACTTGTTCTTCCTCTCAGAACTGCACAAAACTGTGCATCATGGAAATGAAACAGCAGATGTTTCCAAATATAGAGGCAGAGCCATTGTGCTTTCAGCTGTCTTTCTGGACTAGAGACATACATTATAACTGTAGGCAGAAAGCCGTCTAAAATACCTGGCAAAATCAGGGAAGAGCTCTAAAATTTTAAATAATGAGTATATTCAAAATATTTATAGCTGATATTTGAAAGATGCAGAGCAGGGAAGGTGGAACTGTTAGTAACATCATTCCTGCAGCAAGCCCTTTTAGATAAATCCCCGTAGAGAGTCTAGCTGGACATCTGCAGAGGAATTTGACACTGACATCCCTGGTAGTCATTCAGTGGGTGCTGGCTGATGAAAGATACGGAGTGCTTAGAGTAAGAATCCTGTTGAAAACCCATGGCAGCTTTAAAAACAAAATCAGGTAGTGATTTCCAAAAAGGAACTGAGTTTATTGTGAATTCAATACTCCTCTCAATTTATAGTTGATCTTTAGTCCGTGAACCCTCTCATAAAATAATTGCTAGTTGATTTTCATTGTATGTCTTGCTGAAAGAGAAAAGACAATTGGTGATATGATGCACTTTCATTGTTAGAAATACCTGTGCCATTTGGAAGCAGTGGGGGGGACGGTATGAGCTGGTCCACTGGTCTTCAACATCCAGCATATTAATATTAATTTTTAGTTAGAAGAACTTGTTATAAAAGGTAGGTGTACATTATGTTTATCTACTTTGTTTTGAATGTACATAACAAAGAATAAGTTCTCTAAGATCCATGATGACAGTAAATAAAAAGAAAAATATTAGAAGTGAAAATGCACCCAACCTCAGAATTTGCATGGATACAAAACTTAATATCCCTGGGATTTCCAAAACATATGTTTCTGTGGCTCCTGAACTGCTATTTTCACCAGGTTTTGAAGTCAGATGAAAATCTCATTATTCCAATCCAATTAGTGTAATCTCCTCACTTTCCTGTAGGACAACAGCCATTAGGGGATACCTTCTACTGTATCCCAGAGCATAGTCAACATTAAATAAATACCAGGGTGGTCTTTTTATAGGGACTGAAAAGACAAGTTCACAGTAATTGTAACTGCAAAATGTCAATATCTCATTGATGTTATGTAATTTTGCAGACACAGTATACTGAAAAAAAAAAAAAAAAAATCTGTGGAATGCTCAGGATTATTAAGTTTCCCTTAAGTAAGAAAACACCACCACCGTGGTGTGAAGGATCATAATCTCTTGCCATTTGTGCATACATCTGCTTATTTATCAAAATCAGATCTATTTCCTCTCATTTGTAGCTGCATTTGTTGATCTTATTTGGCTTTTCAGAAACAGGAAAGCCTTTTGCTCTTCTTGGGTTTGTTGTACTCATTTCACAATGAAGATTTAGTTTTTATTTAAACTGGATAGCCCAATACATTCAGTTCAGCTGCTAGACTGTCACAGAGTTGTCAAATGCCTGTTATGAATTGTATACAGAAGGAGAACAAGTTGACCTTGAACTTACTAAAAGTTTTATGAATACTACCCATTTCCAGAAAAATATGAATATATTTTTCCAGATTTGCTTTTTGCTTTCCTTAAGGCTGTTCTCAGTAACAAATGCCTTTCATCTTGCTGAGGTCCTCGTTATATGGAAGGTTTGGGAAGGAGAAAACAACATTCTAATGATGAATTTAATACTTGTGGATTGTAGAGGATTGATTATATTGCAAACTGAATTCCTGGACTTAGCAAAAGGCTATTAAGAATATTGTGGCTATAATGCCAGCCTTGCTTCCTGAAACCTGCCCAATTTTGTTTTATAGTTCTCCTTTACTGGGCTGATTTAGACTTGGTGACTTTTCTCTTAATTGCTATTTTCATTGCTAAGATAAGTCAGAGTGGATGATGCTATTTGAATAGAGAAAATAAAAATAATCATGTTTGATCTGTACACAAACCCATGCCTTCTTCCCAAAGATAAGAACGTGACCCTAGCACCTCCAGCTGGCATTGGAAACATGGAATCTTCATGCAAACTCCAAAGAACACAACAAGAAAGGGGCGCAGTTTGTGCTGTAGGATCCAGGTTGCAACCAGCAGAGAAGCACTCTAAATAGAATTAATTTAAGACACTATGTTCAGTACTGGATTTTGATCAAATACTTCAAGAGTAAAAAAATAGCAACTAATTTACTCTGCCATGAAATACATTGGTTCCTTTTCAAAAGCTACTTTCAGCTCTTTCAGAATTTGTGGGCAAAGTGGTTTCTAGCTAATACATAGTTTTAAATGCTGTTTTGAAAGCCTTTTGCATGATAGAGTTCATAGCAACAGCTTCTGCTACTGCTTTAAGAGCACAATAAGGTTTAATAAGAAGGATGCACTTCAGTTTATAGATTGCTTGTTTTCTGCTTTACTTTATTCATCATAATTTTTACCTATGCTTAGTTTAAAAAAAAAAAAATCTGAAATGAAAAAGACAGTGACCAGTATTGATCTTCTCTACTCCTCAGCAGGTTCCCTTGATCTGGATCGAACCTGTCTCTGTCAGTAACGGCTTTTTCAGGAGACAGTTCTATTTAAAATGTTTCACAGGGCATCTAGTTATTTGTTCATTTGTCAGGAATGGTGGAAGAGACTATAATAGACAAGCAGCCTCAGCTGGCTGCTGAATGTAAGACTAGATCCGGTCATACCACAAAGACAGAATAAGTGTATGTTTTCTGTGCTCTGTGGAAAATAGATCTATGATACATCTTGACCTAAAACTTATTAAAAAAACCATTATCAATATTAATTGAAATTTAAAATTTCCTTAGGAATTTCATTGCAAACATTTTTACTCTAATATTGGTTTTGATGTTAAGAATGAGAGGTGAGTGGCATGGGCTGCAGTATGGTACACGTAGCAGTTATCAATTCCACACTGCAAGATCCACTTTCCAGCTGAATGTAAACGGAAATGTTTTCCTGCAGAGCATGTGTCCCATCACCTGTACCACCCACCCATGCAAAGCTGGGAAAAGGACAGTCTCTTCTGACAATCTGGTTTACTGAATGAAAGCTATCTTGGTCTCCGTGGTTTTCAAAGAGCTTCAATCTCCGTCATCTGAAGGAGAGCTTCAATGAATGCTGAAACGCACAATGTCACTGTCATTCAATGTCCCTGAATGCGAGGTACAAGTGTAGTCCAGACCATCCAGTGTTATTTGCAATATCAAAGACCACTGATGTCACTTAGAGAGGCAGTTGGAGTGCCCATCCTACGTTAGACATGGTGAGAAGAAACCTGAGACCTGTTCCTTTTCTTCTGACACACTTACAAGACAAACACATGCTCCATTAAAAATAACACAGCTCTGCTCTGATATGTTTCCCTCCCATGTGTCTGACTTAAAAATATGCCTCAGTTCAGAGTGTTATGCTTATTAAGATATAATATTACTGTGCTGCAACGAGCTACTTCAGAGAACACAGCAGGGAAGCTGGCTCCCATTGTGCTAAAGAGGGCAGCCCCTTCAAACTCAGCACTGGAGCAAAACATTCTCTGCTTGCAACCCTCTCTCTTCTTGCATCCAGAGTTTATTTCTGTTTATTTTTTCTTTTCTTGTTTTGTTATTTTCTTGAGTCATGTTGGTTCCACCTCTGAAAAGCTGTAGTGACATAACTGACACTACAGCAGCTGAAGATGAGAGCACTAGAAAGCAGCATATTACATTTTCTTTGCACAGGTCCCTGAGCATCCAGTATGATTTTAGCACATCTTGTTGTGGAGAGCTTTTAATGCTAATTTGTTGTTATTATTTAAGAATAGTCTGCTTACAGGCACACTACCAGCATGCTGTCTAAACATTAGATATTATTTTGACCTTGCTTTATTCCTGCAGTAAAAACTGATCGCAGGTGGGAAATGCAGGCTGTTATTCATACATTAACCAACAATAGGGGCAACTCAGATCATAACTGTACATGGAGGGTGAGTGTATGGAAATGATGGAGGGGTTTTTTCCCTTCTTTTTTTTTGTCTATATAAAGGGACTTATGTAGCAATATTTTTTTATATTAAAAATGATACATCAAATATTAGGTATAAATAAACGCAGAATGCCACTGCACCTGTGAGGTACATACAACACTTCCAGATGAAACAATTAAAATGTTGAAGCAATTAGAAAGATGGTTCCAAAAGAATTAATTTATAAAATTATTCAGCTCTGTATCTTAGCAGAAAAGACAGATTATCTGGATTTGTGGCAGAGATTTTTGAATGAACAAGTACAGGAGCACAGTATATCCTGGTTTAGGAGTGGCAGGTCACCAGTTTTCCCCCGTTCAGCAGGTTCACCATCCCAGAGATTCCTCACACTGAAATTACCAGTGAACAGCCTGACCCCAGGGACAGGATTACTGTCATGTGGCAGTGGCTGGGAATGTTCCACGTATTTAGCACTTATGCATACACTATCTCTTCTTAATTGTTTTTCCTTCAAAATTGCTGCAGAAGAGCAATTCAATGAGGCAGGGTAAAGTGTTACAGGTTCTAGTGATTCTTTGGGGTTTTTTAAAGACTATGCTTCTGCAAATTGAAGTATCAGTATAAACTTTTTTTTTTCCAGAGCAAAAAATTTGTCACAAATTGATAATCTTTATAAACTTCCTCCTTTAGTATAGTTTGATCAACATAATTGTTCTTGCTCCCAGCCTAAATTACTATTGCCACTGAGAGCCTCTGTTTAGGGTAATGATCATTTATGAATGATCTTCCATTACGGGAATGAATTTCCATTATGAATTAGAGCAGCTGAAGATTTGTCATGGGTATTTATTCACTTCTTCCCAAATACAATTTCCCATTTCAGCTGAGCAGAGGCTTCAGTTTCAACCTCTGCTTGAGCCACATTACTGAGCTGAAGTTTTTTTTAAAAATGTTGTTACCAAGGGTAACATGATGCACATCTCACACAACTGTTTCTCTCAAAAAAACCTGAAGCCCTCTAGCCTAACACAAATATATTGATGCTTCATATCAGATATTGCAAAACTTACAGCAAATTTACATGTCCACATCTAGTCCTTTAGTATTGGACGTACAAATAAGAGGTTCTTTGGGCTGCTGCTGTAAGAATCCACACAAGGAGTCTTCACACAAACTCATGCTGGGGCAAAGCACTTAATAGTTTGCCTGGTTCACCTTTTGTATACCAAAAGACCTTGTTCTCAGAATAGAAATAATAGAAACACAAACTACAAGGAGAAAGTGCCTTCTTGGAATACCAGGAGAAGCGGCTGTGACTTGGACAGCACAGACTGCGTAAGTAGATGGGAGATCTGGAAAACTGTGATGAAAGTGAAAAGCTGTTCCAGTGCATTTAAGAAGTTGAAATCTTTATTTAAAATACAGTAAAAGAGAGAGAACACATAATAATAGCATGAGACTGAGAAAATAGGAAACCTCTGCAGGCTGACATAGAATACATATATTTAGGAAGTGCAAAGGGGTGTAATTTTGTCTGCCATGAAAGGAAGCAGTAAGAATATGACTGAAAATTTGAAGAAAGGCAAGGGTTAAGCATAAGCAAAAAGCCCAATAATGCCTGGGAGATACTCGTGGGCAGGTGTTTAACAAGCTCATTTTAGGTCATCTGCATGAAGCTCACAATGGCTAAATGAGACTCAAAGAATAAGGAGCACCTAAGTATTATCTCTTATCACAAGGACCACAGTGCTTTGTAACCACTTTAAAATTCAGTATTTCAAATTAATTTACTAATGGAAAGGTTTAATCCTTTATACTTTAATAATTTATACTGAATACTTGTACAACTAGGCAACCCTTTTCCCTTGGAAAGGCTGGAAGTGCTACACAAGGCCTTAAACAATTTTTTATCTGTAGTAATTTTTCCGAAGCTCTCAAAATCCTGGCAGAGTCTTTGTTTTAAGCTCTATTTCCTTTTGCCTAGACATAAAAGTAGAAGACTGGTCCCAAATAAAATAATTAAATAAATCTGATTATTTATATCATAAATAGATATCTGATTTTTATCCTGAATTATAGATAATAATTTGTTGAAAATCTGTTTTTATAAAGAATAAAAACATCACCAGGATGTATGCAAATACATTAGCATACGCACATTTCTTTACTTTATTTCAGAGTGAAAATGTAGCTGTATACCAGACATCAATTACATGACCAGACCTGAGAGTGTGGAACCACTTTTCCTGTTTAAAAGAATCATTCCAAGATTGTGTAATTGTACTTTGTTTGCCTGTGCCTAGAGAAGCTGAAAATTAGAAACTGCAAAAGATTGAGCAAATTCTAGAGAATTAGAGGGATAAGGGAGGGCAGAGGGTAGGAAAAAAAGTGTTATTTTCTATTTTTCAGTGGTAAAACTCCTGATAAGGTGGATGTTTGTTTACATTCCTCAGACATGCCCTCTGTCTAACATTGTGATTCTTCAGCAAACACGAGCACTGATATGACAGACATCTATTCAACTTTCTAATTATATAAGTACAAATACCTGCCATTTAGATTTTGACAATTTCAAATAGCAGAAATAAATCTGATAAGAAAGGGAAAAGGTGAATTTTTATGCTGTAATTCTCTCAGGAGACAGGGAAGGAGAATTTTACAGAAGTGTTTGTGATCTTAAAGGCAAATTGGATGACATTTTAAAAGATATCTATAAAACCAAGGTAGTGATTGATAGAGATGGCAGTGAATTTTTTCTCAGAGTAATTAAAGCTTCAAGGCTTTTTTTCTCTCTCATTTGTTTACCTATCATTCAAATCTTTAACAGACAATAAGAAAAACTTCATATGAAAGTTTCTGCTTTCATATCATTGAATAGAGTGTCTGAGACAGCTTCTAGGTCAGATTCAGCAGCACATGAAGAGAATTTCAAAATTAAAGCAAAAGAAAATCAGGATCATAGTGCGTCCTCTTCCCTGTCATGCTGATGGTTACTTGGCACACTGATATATGTTTACCCACAGCTGCCTTTCCCAGTTTGCCCACAATGGCTGCCTTGACACGAAGATTCACTTGGCAGATGTTTACTTGCATCACCTTCAGGACCCCAGTGAGTTACCTTGACTGAAAGTCAAGCCAAAAAGATTCAGTGTTTGCCCCTTTCGGGTCCCATTCTGTCTCCTCAGCAGCAAACTACTCCACTTCGTTCAAAAATCAATTTAGTTGCAAGGTCATATGGAAATAGCTCACGGTATGAAAAGCTTGACTCTCTCTTAGCAAAGGCCTTTGGATTAAGCAGGCAATTGACCACTTAAAAGCTCTGGCCATACTTCACATGCAAAGAACTTTGTGTCCATCTCCTGCATAGCCAGAGCATAAAACTTCAAAAACTCGGTGTCGTAATCAATCACACTCAGAGGACACGGCTGCTCTTGGCAGCTGGTTGTGCTCCCACTGCATTTGCTGCATACTGGCAAAATATGACAACTCACACGGGAAAAGTGCTGAGTAAAAAACTATCTTTGCATATGCACAGAACAGTTTCTATGATGCTACGAGTAAGGGAAAAGAGAGTTTAGGTTCTTGGAAGTTTCTTCATTTGCGTGTCTTACACTGGATGGAAGCTTGGTTTGGAGGTCAGGTGTCTTCCCCTAAACTGGCTAGTTGTTTTACTTCCTGTTTATTCCTTGTATTTTCCAAATAACTTATGAATAATTGTGAAGCTGATCTAAAGTGATGATTTGTCAAAACATAATCACATAACACAACACAGGCCAGGTTTTAATTGTGCTTTTACTGGAGCCCTTGCAGCCTTAAAAAAATAAAGCAGAGATTTTTTTCACTTGCAACCATGAGCTACAGACATAAGTGCCCTGTGATGAGCTATCAGTGGGGAAGGTCCACCAGATGGGAGGAATAGAACAGAAATGTTTATTTCTGCAATCAAGCCACAGTGAGCTGAAAATCCTGAATGAAAAACTTTCCACAGAACTTACACACAAAGATCAGAGACTTTTTCTTGGGATGTACCACTTGGGAATTTGTGATCCTTGTTCCTACCACAGTTGTATAATTTTAACATCCCACAGAGCTGACAGACTTTGACACTAACAACTGTGCAGGGAGTAAAACAGATTTACAAGTGGCAGTGACCTTTTCATCAAGGGAAGTAAAGTAGACTCAAATCCACCGTACCCCCGACTCACAGTCCTGACAACATCATTCAACATACAGTAGGAAAAGCACTTCAGCAAAAGTTTATGAAAGTGACATTGACACAGCACAGGACATTAAATTGATCCCACCACCATGCTGGGAGTTTTAAGTAGCACCTCTTTTCTTTTTATTGAGATTTGAAGCATTTTCTGCTTTAATAGTTTAGTGTCATCTGTTACTCAGACAATTAAAATACACCAGCCCCTTTTTAGTTATAAACATACACATATTTTGTCCATCCTTGTAGTAAAAAGACTGATTAAAAATTAAACTAATCCACAATTGAATGTTCCTACTAGTATCTCTTTGCCTTCGTCTTAGACACCCATAACGCTGTGCTTTCTGGACAGGACTTATTCACTGTCTTGGATCTTGTTACCCTAGCAACTAATAGCCAAGCTGGCTTCAAAAGACGTAATAGAGGTGGCCTCTCTGATTTTTTAAAGGAAATTGGCTACTTTAAACCCAGTGAATGCATGTTTTAATTGCACTCTTCATGGTTGAGAATCTCTCCCTCAGCATTTCTTCACAGTTAATAACACTTCTTCATCTATGTGGACCAATGTGTAGATACAGTAAAGAAAAACTCCTCCTGACAGACCTTTGAAGCATAGTTGATTCATTTTTAGGCATCTAAAAGCCAAAAATTACATCTGCATTGTTTATGCAGAATCTATGCAATTTCATTATGATTTAAAATAAGCCCATTATTTTAAATTTCTCTGAGAGTATGAATAGTTTACTAAGGAGCATTATACAAGTCCAGTTAAGAAAGGTACTCCATTTTCAGAATAAAGAAAATTGGTGGACAAATTTATGGTAAAGCAAATTTTTCCTATTGATCAAGCCCTCCAGGGGCATTAACAACACTTAAGGGACCAAAGTACAGAAGATGGCATGGCAGAAACAGAGAGAGGAGTCGGCAAGAGAGCTGAGCAGGGCTGGAAGGAAATGGAACACTTTAACTTTACATCCTGGTCATACCAAGGTCCATTGACCCTCTACGCATTCCAGATAATTAATTTACAACACATTAAACCTCTGTGTGAAGAAGGATGTTATGCATCAATTGCAGAGGAATAAGAAGTGTTATTGATTTAAGATTTCTATTGTATCATGCACTGACAGAAAGAAACAATCTAGTGGTGTTTTAAAGACAGAAAAAACCCTTTTCTGAAGGACAAGTTTGCTAAAGAAGTGCACTTTACACTACATTTAACTGAAGTATTGTTGACACCCGAAAATAAATGCTGTTAGGAAAGAAACCCTCAGCATAATTAGGAGAATATGGCCTGACTGGATAATATTGGCATTCACTCTAGAAAACAAATACTTTAAGGTGATAATGCTCTCTTTTACAGTAAGAGTTTAAAATAGAAAAACACACTGACAAATATTATTTAATGAATAAAATATGAGTGAACCAGTTCCATTAATACAGGATGATGCCTAATGAGATTCAAGCTCATTTTCCTCATAGAATCATTTTGCGCTTAACATGTAAAAGAACTTCTTCTTGCAGAACTGCAAAGTTAGATTCATGAACATCAGAACCAGTTTCATTTACAGGAGTTTTATTTTTTTTAAGTTACAATTTTTAGATGACAGCTCAAAAAATTCAGAAGTTCTGATGAAAGTTCTGTACTGCTTAGCATTTCTTACTGCAGTTAACTTCCCAGGAGCACAGGATGCTTAGAAAATCTACCCTGCGTCACCCACAACTTTCAGCAAATATTTAATGTTCAGTTAAGACTTGCAGTGCTTAGAAGGAGGCATGAATCAGGCTACATGTAAAATATCCCATGCAAAAAAATAAAAAAAACCCAAACCAAAAACCAAGAAAGCCAATTTCAAGCAAGCAATAGAAAAGGAGTGAGAACAGAGAAGTCTTTAACAGATCTGAACTACAATAAACCTCACAATATGGAGGGAAGAGCCAGCTTCCTGGTACAAAACTGGACGGTGCTTTGAATTTGGTGTAAACGCTCAGAGAGTATATCAAAACACTTGGAAAGAGTGTATCAAAGGTCTAAAATAAAGCCTTGGATTTTGCAAGCAAGCAAAGCTACTCCAGCCAAATTGAAAACAATATGGGAGCATCCCAAACATAGCAGAGAAGTCAAAGCATCACAGGACTCAAATAGAAAAGTGTGAAGAATCTGAGCTATAAAAGCAGGAGAGTGCCCAAATAACTCCAGATGAACTTGGACACAGTGGCCAATAGTATGAACTATGAAAATCTGTGTTTAGGTTTAAGAACAGAAATGTATGTTTCTCTGCAAGAGCTTCTGGACAGCTGCAAGTATACACAGCAGTGGCAAAGTGAATGGCAGTGGCAGTATTAAATCCAGGACCCCTTTGAAAAACCAAACCACACAGCCCCAAGACACAAAGAAATGATAGCTTGAAAGCCAGCCATGAACACACAAACAATATGATAGCAGCTGATGCAAGAAAGGCTGCAGCTGTCAGGAGGTAACAAACTGAGCAAAGAAGTAATTCATTTAAAAGAAAGATAAACTTTTATTCAGCATTAAAGTTGGCTATTTAGGTACTACTGCAAGAAACATGTAGTAGTTTCTCTCAATAGTACTGTCAAAAGTGAAGTGAAGTGGATTATTCATCATGTGTACTAATAAAAAAATTTAATGTCAGTGCTCTCAAAGAGCGAAGAGAACCTTTGGCCTTAGTCTACATGTGTAAAAAGTCATGTATCTGATTTATGGAAGGTTTATGTTAACTGAAACTAGCTATAAAATACTTACTGCCATTCCCAAAAGGAATCTGATAAGCACTATTATTTTATCCTCTCTTGAAACTACATAGATTATTTCTCAACTACAAATAGTTGATTAAAATAAAAAAAATCTAAGTATGGTTTTTTTAAAATTTGTTGACTGCAGATGCATATGCTGGATGCTTTGATACAAGCCCAGTGGAGCAATGTACTTATCCCTTAAATGAATCTTGCATCCATCTGACATTTATTCCCTCTTCAACCATTTCTAGTCATAGACAAGGGTCTCAAATGTCAGAGAAAAATCAGGGTATGACCTTAGGCTGCTGTGCTCACTTTCTTGATGTGCCCCATCTGAACACCCTTCAGCTGAGCTACAGGCTCCTGACAGGACTTTTCCTTGGTGCCAGTGACCAGCTCTGCAATACCTCATGTGTGACTGATGGCCAGAGATTTTCCACAACAAACTGTGCTCTTCCTCAGACTCAACTACAACAGCAACCAAAAAACAGCTTTGGTAGTTCCCTGATGAAAAGAATCATTTCTGAATACCTGTGCCAAGATCAGCTGTACACACACTAATAAAATGCAAACTGTCAATTACAGAAATAAAGGAAATATCTTAGGTGTGATTCCTCTATAATCTACCTGAATTTTCTTAAAATATAATGTGCTTCCAGGAGTGGAAAAAAAGCTCCAGTTTTGCAGCTCAAATAGGTCCAGTCTCAACTCTAAGCAACACAGCAACCCCTTCTCCCAAAAGACTTGCTGATCCATCATAGAAATTTCTCAAGTAGGTGCACCGCATTTTCCTTTCTGCATATATTGAGACATTCCCAGGATTTTTGATATAACAACCGAACTATTATTCATCCAGAGCAACTAAACATTCACAGTGCAGAAGATAAAAATTTATTTTAAAAATTAATTAATATGGCTAGATATTTTACCGAAATTTTACTGAAATCACTTATTTTTCATTTAAAAACAAATTCTTTGACATTAAAATTTAAAACATAAGGATCAATTATAATTATCATCTAGAAAAGTAATTCAAACAAAATTTAAAGTATCTTAAAATAAATGAAGGTCTACTGCAATTACAGAATCAGAAGGGAAAAAAGTTTCTTATCATCTGAGAATGCATCAGACCATATAAATATGCTACACTATTACAGACTTCAGTATTTAAACTGATATTTCACTATTTTCTTGGAGCAAATGACAGCATTATTTTTTATTGGGGGAGGGAGAGAGGGAACATAACCAAAATAACACAAGCACAAAACAAAACAAAACTCCAACACATTTGATTTTTCAGTGAAAAATATGAAAAAGAAAAGCACATTCAGCTCAAGTACACTAAGCTCAACTTAAGCTTAATTGTCTGCAGTTCAAATGGACAAAATGAATGAGTGTAAGGAAAAGCAAAATAAACTGATTTTCTAGGGATATGTGATGCACCCTCTGATGGGTAACAGCAAGAGAAAGGTACAGATTCCGTCATACTTTACATACTCAATGACATTGTTCCCCCAGTCTGTATCAGAGCTATTGTGTTACTTAGTAGCCTTTTCAATGATGAGATGGTGTTAATAAATAACCTGGGCATGTTCACCCCCCACTAAATTATAATCAACAGTTGATTCCAATTTTTCATTTGTTTTTCTCTCCCTGTATGGCAAAGATGAAGATCTCACATTTCCTACGCTTGTATAGATAATCACACTACTATTAACTCCTATTCCCACAGCCAGGGAAATTACCTGGTTTTTGCTTCTTGCCCTACAAGGAATGATCCAGACTTGTGAAAATATATATATTTTTTTTTTTAAAAATAAGCTGGTTCTGTAAGTCTAATGAAAATTTTGAGATTTCCATTGGCAAACATGACAGTGTGCTGAGGAAGGCTGCTATACCAAGGCACAGAGTGCCTACCCACTGCTACCTTCTGCTCATGCTCCTTTGCCCACCGTGAGCTGTGGTAGCCATGGCACATCCCACAATAAACACTTCCACCACATCCAGCTGCCCCAGAGTTACATGACTGCACATGCCTTGTAGGAAATGGGGATCAGCCAAGGAACCTGGCCCAGAGGAGCAAACAGAGAGGCCCAAGCTCTTAATCAGGTGAGACAGGGCAACCGTGGGAAAATGTGCATATGACATTTAATGATGGCCAAATATACTCTGAAAAAAAGTTGTAAGTTCAGTTAAATATAAATATATTTATGCTTATTTCTTGAGCATAATTTTTCACTCAGAAGAAGAAAAAAATCTATATTAAAATATTAGCATTTTTATGGGATTGAATTTCAGCTTTCCTCTCCTTTATTGAGTGCTTCATGCCACACACATTGCCATGGATCCTGAGCACCTGACTGATCAGACTAGCACCCTGCATGTCAGTGGTGTACAGCTGATGCACAGATGGTCACATTTGTTATAATGGACTCAAATGAACACCCACTTGTGAATCCATCACATACTACTCACTGACTCCTTGAGATCTAGCTGGTGGCAAAATTCCATTTAAAGTGTGGCAGCACACTGTTTATCCTGGAATTGCTGAGATAGCTCAGAGGTTTGGGCTGGTTTTTGGTTCCAGTGATTATTATGAGCAAACGATTTACTGCACAACAGAGGGTTTCTCTACTCAGATTTTATTAAATAATTGCAAAGTGATTATTTGCAATTGCAAAGAGATGAGCCAGATCCCCATTAGGTGCACATTGCTAGAATACTATGATGTTTATTTATCCTATTGATGTATACTTTATGTGTGAACTGTGTAGATTTGAAACACTAGCTCTCTTTGAAAAGACTAGTGTCTGCTATATCAATCAGGGCATCACACACATACATATAAATCTGGGGTTATTTTTAAATGCTTTTAATTTCATGGAAATCCATATCTTGCAGTCCCTTCTAAAAACACTTTCCTAATGGATTATTATGTTTGTAATAACTGCAGCATCAGGCTCAAATAGTAACTCAGACTTTCAAACTAGATGAAAGTATGCAAAGTGCAGGCAGATTGGGGAGGGGGGGGGGGTGTATTTTAAAATATTCACACATACTTACTGTGTTCCTCTCTAGAATTCATGGGTCATTATTCTTTGTAGTTCTTTTTTCTTCAGAGTAAGACTGCGGAATGAAGTCCACATTCTGAAATTACATACAAATATGTTAGAAAAATGAAGTGTTTGAAATCAATTCTAATGTTAAATGCAAAGGACATTCTGGGCTCATTAAGTAAAAATATCTCATTTAATGAGCAGGAAAGCACTGGAGCACACTGAACCCTGACACAAAGCAAATTATTTAAGTGATAAATTATATTTTATGGGGAATGTAAAAGTTAATAATACTCAGGGGTAGGGTAATAAATGCAGAGGTGTAACTAACTTCATTGACTGCTTTACTTACAAACATGCCATATGTACCTGGTTACTTGAAATAGTAATAAAAGGAATTGGCAGAAACTCCAGGAACCAAAGATTCACATAGAGACCTTTGTAGCATTCTTTTCCAGCCTGTGTTTTATTCTTTTCAAACTCATTATTCTCCTCCCTCTTTCACTTTGGAATATATATGTCCGGTCTTTGCTTTTCACTTTTTGTCAAATATTTGGTCTTGCAACCATTAAAACTGAAACCTTCTTATTTACCAGAGAGACTAATAAACACAGTGCTCATTTACCTGCAATGATGCCCCAGAAGTGACCTGAAACTTTACTTGAAGAGACTCAATCTATGCTGGAGGAAAACAGCAGGTCAACTTTTAATCCACTGCCCTTCTAGTGCATGCAAGTTCAGTGGCACTGAATCTCCTGATATTTTTGTCCTCAGAGATCCATGCAACAGACCAGGTCATAAGGATATAGCTCCCAAGTAAACCTCTGCACATTAACAGAAGGGTTGTTACCATGCATTTAACTGTCTGCATTAAAACTCTTTCTCTACATTTCAATGCTGTAAAGGAAACTATTCATACACTTCTAATAGAAATCAAGAGAGGAGGAGTCTGCTCAACCACAACTATTTCCAGTGACTATTTCCTTAATCCTAAAATGGAAAGTGCATTACCAACATGGTCCTTTTTATCCCAATTTTCTTTTCCATTTATGTTTACAGGTCAGCAGATAGTGCTTTATTCCCACTGGTTGTTACCCTGAATTGGTACAGTTTGCACATGAATGAGATATTCACACAGCATGAGTATTCACATTTGTCAGAGTCCTCCAGCAGAGTTGTACAGAAACAATCAAATGAATTATGAAAGGATATAAAGTTTCTCCACTGCACTGAAAATTACCCACAAATGTGCAATTGTTTTTTAGGAACAAAAGATTACATTCAATTCTGTGTTAAATCAACTTAACTTTAGCCTGCTTTTTAGTTTGCAGTCTTGTGATGGTGATCAGTGATCTTACAACACCATATAAGTGAGCTCAAGCCATCACTTTGCATGAAAAAAAAAATCAGAAAAGCAAAGTGTTCTTTCCAAAAAACCCAACACACTCATCCAAATTCTTCATTTATGGTTGAACTCAATGATCTAAAAGGTCTTTTCCAATCTAAATAATTCTATGATTCTAGTAAGGAGCAATAAAGATGACATATAAGATATGATTTTCCAGCAGAAGAAACATGCCTCTCACAGGTAACATGTCTAGAAATGCAGGCTGCGGGGACCTACAATGATTACATTGCATGATTTGTAAAATGGCAAGTCTGTAAAAGAAATAGTCTTTCTGCAAAAAAAACTAAAAGTCTCATTCAGATGCATTATAAACTTTAAAATAACAGTTTATCCAAATTATTCTCTCCTTCTAAATATACAGATAACCTACTACTGTTATGTTTCACTTTTTCAGTAAGTCATGAAAGGTCCAGGTGGTTTTTGAGGTTCCAGAAAGCCTGTATTTCTAACAGAAGAGGAAAATTTGAACTAATACAATGACCTCAGGAACAGGATTTTCAGGAAGAACTTTGATTATTGTACTCATTGGGAGTTGTAAAGATCAAGAATTTACAGCATACTTTTGTATGTCTGCACTTGGGTGCATATATGTATGTGCGTGAATATTCTGTGTCTATCAGACACAAAAAAATTACAGATTTGTGGCATGAGAGCAGTAATAAAAGCAATATGCTCAACCACTTCAAAGATATTTTAACTTTAGTGTTTTATTTGTTTTAGGTGAGAGTCAGTTTTAGGTAGTTAAGGCATGAGAAATCCTCACACCAGTTTGCATATCTATCTTCTGATTTGTATCTATCCAGAAGACAGAATCAGAATTCTGATTCAGAACTAAGTCCCTAATATCTTGCATGAGCAGCAAGTACTTCTATAAAGAGATAAAGAGTAATTTCCCTTTTCAAACCATGATTGTGCTGCCTACAGAAGTATTTTTGTGGGGTTCCTAGCCTAGATTCTGTTGAGAGACATACAAATATTTAGTCCACCTTACAAAGTAAATAATTTTTTTTTTTCTCTGAAGTATCTTTTAAAAAAAGAAAAAACAAGCATCACACTTCTTTTTGGAGAACTTCAAAATGGTGCAGGGAGTAAGAGGCTACATAAAGTTGGGAAGCTAAGGGACAAAAGGGCTCAGGGTGTTCTGCACTGAACTTCCCCATGAACTTGCAGCACATTTGGTAACAAAAACATGTCATCTGCATCTTATAAACCAGTAGATGCTGCTATCTCTACTTTTACAAATATTGAATTTATGTTTTCAGTTACATGTAGAATAACTAATGCACTGGTGCCAGTCAGATACTTTATATCACCAAACCCCCACAAGCAAATTTGTTTTACACAGTAGTTGAATGAAAAACATTCTGTAGAGAGTGTGAACGCAAGGGAATGAGAACAGAAAACAGCACTAGCAACATGATTTAAATTAAGTGAACATTAATACCTCCAAGACATTGCATTATTGCTTCTTACACTTAGTGGGAAAAACTGTAATTTACATCTATAATATTTTTATCATCTACTAATAAGATATGCATAGTTACTCTGTTCGACTGATACTGGAAAGAAAAAAATTATTTGAAAGCATATGTTACAATAATTAAAATGTTATGCTGACAGTGCCTTTCTTTGAGGAACTTGTATTTTCTGTGATAAGCATTGATTATCTCATAATTTTAGTGATATAAATATTTGGGGAGCTAATAACAATCAGGTAGGATTTCAGCAAACGCTATAGGCAGCCCAGATAAATCACAGGAAGCCTAGGTCAAAGCTGGTTTGTGAATAAGTTTGTTTTTGTACTTAATGACTCAATATAAAGCACACACACATAGAAAACGCTGAAGAGTTTTGAGGCACACAGAAATGCCATAAAGAAACATCCCATCCTGTGCAGCATTTCTGTACATCTGTAGAAGCTCCCTATATAGCCAGAAGGATGTCAGCACACAAAGAGGGGAATGAATTCAACCCATCAAGTACTTAACAAGTACATTTACCAGCAGCAGACATTTCTTTGAATTATTAAAACTTTTTTTGAAGCAGAAAGAAAAAAAAATTCCTTCCCCTTGAGGAGGGTAATTTAGTGATGCAATAGGGTCAACTGCAATTTAGTTCCCATTCAGGTTGTGTCAGCTGCCTCTTGGTTCCACCTTAGGTATTTATTTATTCTGTTTTACTTTCATTAAATTGCTATAGACTGTAATAAGGGTTTACATCACCCACTGTGGTCCTTTCTAGGTGCATTTCTCTTCCCCACTCTGGTGTCCCACTACATAAACCTCTGCTTTCTTGGTCCTGGCCCTTAACATCCCAAAGGCTCTCTGTATTTCTGGAGGTGATGCAGGCTTGAAAGAGTTCTGACAAAGATTCAAGACAGCCTCAACTTCAGTGGTGTTGGAAGGGCATGACTGAAAGCAAGATCTGCTCTGTATATTTATTAATCAGAACATTTCTTGCTCACATTTCCTCCTTTGCACATCAGACAAAAGCTCACTCCTATCAGTGAGTGCAAGGGAGTGCCAGAAGCAGCTTGGGAAGCCACAGAGCACTGTGTTCTGCCATACAGGAGCAGGGCTGACATCCAGCCATGGATCCTGGCTGCCAGCACTCTGCTGCTCCTTTAGAAGCCAGTGCTGGCAATGCAGCTGAAGCAGGCTGCATCAGTGGGATTTTGGCCCCAGTGATAAAATGGGAGCTTTTTACTGACAACAGAGTTGTCAGTAAAACAACACTGTTTTACTGTTGTAAAACAACACTCAGGGAACAACACTTCCCTGAGTGACTGAATCCAAACATTTGTCTGATTCCAAGTGATTGAGAAGCCCTATTGACCACCCATCCCCACAGGACTTCCCACATACCTGTGATCAGGAGAGAAGCTCGGTTTATGTAAACCTTTGCCCATGAGTCAGGGTTGAGTAAACAAAGGCTTCTCCATGTTTTCTGTGAGCATTCCACTGTTAATACACAGCATGCAACATTTGTTTCTTATTAAGCTGTATTTTCATTTCTTTGCTTTAGTAATTCAGCTCTTTCTAACACTCTTTGTTCCATTTTTTTAAACATTGCATTAACTTGCCTTCCTGTAACCTCTGTACAGCTTTCTCTGTGATTGTTGTAACAATTTGTCCTATTCCAAAGCACAGGGATTAATTGCGTCTCTAGTTATTATCTTGTCCTTGTTTCTTTCAGACTAGTGGCCTCTGAATTTTATTTTTTTTTCAAAACAGATGGAAGACTAAAAAGACAATCTTCACAGTAACATAAAGTAATGTTCTGTAGACACAACAATGGCTGTTTATTGCACCTTGCATAAACTGCTTTCATTACCTTCAGATTACTGAAGGTGTTATTCAAAAACATTCATTTACAGCAAAGACTGTCCATGGACAGTTACTGAAACTTCCATACACAGCATTTTGTCCTAGATTGCAGGAAAGTGTATTCTAGTCTTTGTCTATTCAAAAACTGTTCTTATTCAAAAGAAGCTTCAGTTATTTATACAGTTTTGATTATCCTAATACTATGATGGCTTCCATTAATCTAAATTAAATAAACTTATAGCAATGTAAGTGAAATAAATCTTGCAACTTAGTAGTGCAATACCAGAGTCACCACAAACATATTGCCACATCTAAGTGTGCATTTTTGCTCAAAATATATGAAAATTCACACTCTATTGGCCAATCAGTGCAGTCTGCATGAAAGCCAAGAGGATTCATGTAATTTTTCACAGGGAAAATAACTGCAGTAAGGCCATGGCAGCATGGTAGCAACATTACACGGGAGGATAGATAGACTAGGAGAAGATTTAAAATGTTTGGTTTATGTTGGTTTGGGGTTTTTTTATCCCCTCTATGTATTTCTCAAATTTTTCTGCAGCAATAATGTTACTGGACTTGTAGAGGGCCCAAGACAAACTAAAGAGATGATTATTGTCTATTTTTTGAAGAGTATTACACAGAGATACAGCCGAGCTGGAACCTTACTGGAAGTGATGCTGGGAGGGGGAAAGGCTCCCAGCCGGTACTGTCTGGCCACCTAAAAGACACCAGCTGAGAAGGTAGAAAACAGTTCTAAAATGTAGAAACCCAGTATGTCCTGAATTTTTGTATACTTCGTAACAGAACTATGAAATATATTTCTGGAATGACACTAGCGCCACTATTGACTGTTAGTTTCTAAATTAGTTTCTCTGCACATTGTATTTTTCAGGAAGTTTACATTAATTGTTCTATTAGCATAAATAGTGTAAGATGGGTTAATTATGCATTTCAATTCTGATAATCATATTTTAAATACATGGGTGTTGCTACATCTCATACAGCTTCCCACTACAAGACAAGAAGGTTCCCTCTTCAGATTCTACACCTATGTAATGAATTTTCTCAACAATGTGCAGAGTAATTCTGTAATTTGCATATTATAGGGGCATGGAAATTCACATTTGGGTAGATATCTCTAATTTTCATCTTGTACAGTTACAGAGTACACTGAAGTTTTCCCTGGTTTTTTTCCATATGCTGGATAACTCCTATATATTCCTGTTATGTTAATGATTGCTGTAATTTTCTAAGTACCAAAGATGTCTGAATGCGTTTGTTTCTAAACAAGAGAGAGTCAGTGTCAAACACATACTGAATAGCAAAAGGAGGCAGAGAGGCTAGGGGATTGGAAATTAAAAAAGGAAAAAAAAGAAAAAAGAAACAAAACATAGCAGAACCGCCTATCTGAATGGCCTTGATACAGAATCTGATATTTAACTATATACAGAGCATCAGCTATTCATTCCATTTTGCTTCTTTTGGATGATGCCACCTCAGTTAAAGAAAGAAAGAAATTTGGGCGGAAATAATTAGATTTTGTCTGAAAGAAAAAAGTGGCTTAAAAGTGGCAGTATAAAAATCTCATGTGTCTCCTCTGCTAAAGAAGGAATTTGTATACAACCATAAATTTTTTATGTTTCTATCAAACATTGATAATAAAGGTTTTAATATTTATAGTCACCCTTGGCCAAACTCTGAGAGTTCCCTCTTCAGTAGGGTACATTCACAGAGGTACACATTGCCTTTGGGTACCACTGATTGGGACAGTAAGTACATGGTGGATTTCCCTTTGGAATATAGCACTGATATCCAGCTCTTCTTAATCTTCTTAATATTCAGTTTTACGCATTCCTCTGTAATCAGCTCTATCCTGAATTCTAATGAGTTCTGGTTTTACACTGGGAGCTGTGTCTTTTAACAATCAATGTTATTAAAATGACCCTTGATAGTGCACGATTCCACAGTGGGGGTTTTCAAAGCTATGTACAAAAATACATTTCATTACCACTTTAATATAGAAGTTTTAAAATCAGAACTTCTCTCTGCCTTGTTCAAAGTGTTTTCTCTAGCTTTGAACAGCTGCTTGGCACACCACAGTGACTACAGCAAGATTTCAGCTCTCCTTCCATGGTGGCCCAGGATCTCAGAGCAAAATAGGAAATGCAGTGCTGGAGATTGGATAGCTGATAGATTTATGGTCACTGGTCTGAACACAGCCCAGGCAAGGACTGATTAAAGGGCTCCACGATGCAAGGTGCTCTGTGTTGGTTAGATTTTTTATTGCATTGTTATAACTTCATGGGAGTTATTTAATGATCTTTTAACTAGTTTTATTGCTTACTGTATATAAGAACTACCAAACTGCTGGCATAGATAAAATATGTTAGGAAATGAGTTTCATCTCACTTGCCTTTTTATTGAACAAGTGAATCTCCCTCGAGTTTCTATCACACAGCAAATACACCCCATACGGAAGTAAGGAGATTACACATCCCCTTGTCACGAGCATCTGAGCTGAGTACTGGTTTCTAGATGGAGCCTTGTTGGGACTCTGGGAAGGCACCAGCTTGCAGAGCCAGCACTGCATGTGTCCCACTGAACAAAACTGCAACATGCAGATCTCTGATTCACCAGCTGCTCACTAAGGAAGGGAAAACACACTGCTTTAAGGTTTTACTTTTCTTAAAGCTGAAATCAAGCTACAAAAAAAAAGTGCTTTGAGACAGACAGAGAGAATAAGCAAAGATTAAACAGGGCATAAGGGAAGTTTTCATCTGTCTGTCAAGGCGCATAGCAGAAGAAATCTGCTATTTTTGTTGGGGTTTTGTTGTTTGGTTGGTTTTCTTTAAACATAGTAGAGACAATTGGCAGCTGCTGTGCAGGTAACTATGAGTTTAGAAGCCTGCTACCAATAAAAAGACTGTTTAGAATGAGCAGAAAGAGTACTTCACAGTACAAAATGGAGTAGGGTAAATATAGACCCCTGAAAATCAAATAAGGAAACCTTGAAACTCCTTACCCACCCTGCGGTTTCAGCTCTAATTTGTTCTGTCACAAAGCAGAGTTCAAATATTTAAAAAAGTCTAATGTAAAACAGAAATCCCAGGCATCCTATATTCAACAGCAGTTTCCTTTTCTCCTAAACATCATGAAAGGAAAACCAAAGAAATCAAAAGATTGTTTCAAAAACAAAGGAAAAGAATGCTCATTCCAGAAGAACATGGTGCCTGCTCAGTGTGAAAAGCATTTCCCCTTTGACTTATTTCCATTATTAAGAGTAAATAACCTAACTAATCCCAACGGTGGATTTAAAGTAAGCAAGGCAAAACCAGCAACACTTCACTTGAAAAGATTTACTAAACAGAACTAAACAATTCCTAAGTGGAATTTGTGAGCTTGAAGTAGCATTTAGGTAGAAACACATTTATCTGGATGACAGAAGATCCTTAACATGGAATTGTATCACAAAGGCACACTTTGAGAAAAGAATGAACCCTACAAAATAAAACTTGCAGCACACAGTAGTAAGAGAACTTTGCCCGTGCGATTTTATTATTGTTGTTCTTTTGTGCTTATGTCATTTTATTCTACCCCACCTCTTAAGCAGATTGCTGCTCTTTAACAAGCAATTCCTTTACCCAAAGACACAGGTTTGGTTGGCATGGGCTCCCACCTTTGTCCATGCATATGTTTTTGAATGCTCCAGGGTCTGGATTGAAAAGAGCCATGACGTGCACTCCCAGGTGTGAGCTAAAAGTGCTCTGGACAAACTGAGAGCTTGGGGGCGTAGAGCCAGCCTAGGACAGCTACAGCCCCAAGCTTCTCAGCTTCTCCCAGCCTCTATGATGAGGACTCAGAAGCTGGAGGAATTTTTAGGACACTCTCATCCAGCAGATGCTCAGCACACCACAGAACAGAACCTCTTGGTCCCATCCCTTAACTGCCTACATCCTACAAAATAGGTTTGAGTTCAGATCCTGAATAAGGAGGAAGGCCTGAAAGCCATCTCAAACTTAAATTCACCAGGGGGACTTAGCAATCTGTAAAACAAGTCTGGAGGATACTATTGCTTTCCCCCTAACACTCAAATCAATGTAACTTTGTGGCCTTAAACCTCCTTTATACCACTGTTACAGACATGAACCAAACTCTGCATCCTTGCCTGAACTAAACTGGTATTTCCCAATCACTCAACCCTTCACCCAAGAACATCTGTAGTTTAAGTACTCCCTAGAAACTTTCTCATAATCAACACACCTAAACATGTATGGTGAGTTTTCCTTCAGATATGTGTTCTAGAAAGAAATATGACAAGCTAAAATGTCATCATTGTAGAAACCCTATATTACTAATTGGTTGGAACTCTCTGTAGAGAAAGAAGTACATTCTAGAAGACAGTATTCTATAGGTTTATCTGTAACAAACTCCTCCTTTCCCTTTGCAATTCCTCTCTGAAAAGGGAAAAATGACTGACAAGTATTTAAAATACTATGATGCTCACCAATCCAGTACTCTATTACTGAAATTCAAGCTTCAATATATCCTCTTGACATTAACTTCCTAGTTGAAGTAATAGATATAATTTTTATGTTCAGGAAATTATAAAGAGGTGGTATTTACTACCACTTTAGATGGCTGCAGAATGGTTGATTTACAGCCAGTATAAAAATTGAAAAATATCTGTCAATGCCTCATTGATAAGTATTGAAATCCTTGGAAATAAGAAAGAGTGTGGATATCAGCATTTATTATCCTATTATATCAGGTTACTTCATCTTTCTAAATGTCTGTAAAATAATAATGGTTAGTTCTTTTGTTTATTCTTAGGGAACAAATCAGGCCATGGGTGATTTGGCTATAGTAGTGGCTATTTCAGAAATATTCAATAATCTGTAATGACTTGTGAAGTGCAAAACCCCTGAATAAACTTCACATCTGTAAAGCTGTAGAAAGGAACTGGTCATATACATTGATTGTCCTTTTAAAAAGCCTAACCTGTTTGTTTCAGTTTATTCTAGGAGATCAATGAAAAATCTAAGATCTTGGAAGTCTGGATGCAAAATCACTGAATTAAGTAATTAGTAGTGTTGATAAAATTATTTATTTTGTATAAAATCTGATGAAGATCATGAAAAAACTCTAAATTTAATCTCTGATTCCTTAAAGGTTTACTTGAGGCCGTATTGGATTTCTTGTTTTCCTGATTAACAAATCATCACTGCACAAAGCAACACAGGTGGTCAGTCCCCTTGGACTCACATCAAAGGGCCCACCACGAAGCTTTAGATGTTATTCAAAAGCCATCTGAAACTTGTCTCTCACTGTTTGTCCCATCTATTGTACTCCACAGGGTCATCTTTAAAGGACTGTCAAGTTTGCAAAAAAAAAAAAAAACCCAACAAAAAAACTCACCTTGTAAATGACGTTTCTAAAATCTATTTCATAACTGTTGACTGGTTCACAAATGCTCTATTTTCAGAATACTTGCATCATCAATTATGTAATTTTAAAACTCTGTTTTTGCATGCAGCACTTTTTGCCAGCCTTGGACACAAGAAGAAATTGGGCGTTGCTAAAGGATAATTATATTACCATGCATATAGCCATACATATAAAAAACATCTCTATAACTGATGTCAGCAATTGTGCATATAGGAAATGGGAAAAAAAAAAAAAAAAGCAGAAGAAAACTAAGAAAAATAATTTCAAAAGTCTGGATTTCAAAATAGCCCATCCTTCTTATAGCTCTTGCAACAAATTCCTGAATATATTCTTATAAAATAACAGAAAGAAATCAAATCAGTTTTTGTATTCCTTCAATCCAGTTAGGGGGTTTCAGATATATTCTTAGAAACACTACACATAAAATAATGTTTCAGTGTACACCCTATACTCACGGAGGATTTTTTCCTGTATGAGGGGTTTTTGTTATTTGGTTGGGGGTTTTTTTATGTTAACACTTTGAAGAGTACCAACATTATGCCTTATATGTGAGTTACTAGAAAAGATCAAAGTCTTATTAAGTCCCCAGTTATTCCATCAATACCAACAGGATGTTTATAAACCGTGATTCATGTTGGCTATAACAAGAAGAAAACAGACTCACAGTTCTCTATAATAAACAAAGGCAACAACACTTTTCAGTTATGGAAAACTGATTAAAGAGTTATGGGCAAGCTGTCATAGGAAGGAAAACCCAACAGGGCTTCTCACTTTTAATAGACATGCAGGAAGCTGACTGCAGAACACTTTCTGGGTTTCTAACTTTACTCTCTAAGCACTCTAAAATGATCTGATACACACCCTAGAGAGAATTCACTTAAATCCATAATTATTCACACAGAGTTGACGGATTTTTCAGCAAATAAAGCATTCAGCAAATGTGGGTTTTTAGCAAAAACCTGTTCAGTTATTGCCAAAGTTACAGTTTTACCTCAAAATAACCAAGGACTAAAATACTAAAAAAAAAAAAAAAAAAAAGTGCAAGCAGTCTCTTCCTAGCCAGCAGCACCCCAGAGCTGAGAGCACTTCCCCACAGAAAACAGTGTTTGAATTCCTCTTCTGCTCAAGGGCCCTTGATCCACGTCTCCTATCTGCTCAGAACGTGTCCAAAACAGTAAGCTAAAGGACAGTCTCACCGGCTCCTGAGACACACAAAAACATTCAACTATTTGCTGAAACAAAGGGTTCGGTGGTCCTACAGTTCACATTATCTCTTGGGAAGTAAACTTCAACTGAGCTAGGATGTTTTAGATAAGGGGAGAATTTCACTACTGGTTTAATTTCCTGATGACATGCTAACATTATAAACTGGAGACCTTAAGACCAATGGTTAAAAGCCAATGCAGGGCAGCCCAACAAATATCCTTTCATTTTCAGGCCACTTAAGCTTGCTGGGGTTTTCATTTGTGGGGTTTGCTGGGTATTTTTCTAGGGAAAAGTTCAGTGATAATAAACAGAAAATGAAATAAATAAAATATAATAATTTTATTACGAAATACCAAAATAAAATTTCCCAATTTCCAAACATTTTCCTTGAGAAGAAGGGGTGGGAGGTGTGCAGCTCTGGAAGCACTGCAACACTTGTCCAAAGTCTACAATGAAGTCATCAATTTCTCATAAATATCTGCACCATGTAAGCATAAACAGCTTAAATATACTTTTCATGTAGTTTTAAAAACTCACATCTCTAAATTACATGGTGAAAGCTGCATGTTCCTGCAGAAATACCATACATAAAAATGTGAAGGGCAGCTCTGGCTCTGGGACAAATATTTCATCACTCCTACACTACAAAATACTATAAATATGTAAGTACTGTTGTGGAGACATATGCAAATTATATTAATAAGCTTTTTTTTTGCAGTCAAAAATTATGTTCTAATGCACATTGTAGGATTTCATAATTTCAGTATTTAAATGCCTTATTTAATCAGAGAGCTTCCTTTTGATAAAATCTGTCTACTTCCCTTGAAATAAATATTTTTTTATATATACAGCTGTTAGGGAAGTGACCATTTCTAAACAGAAAATTACTATATTTTTATTGTTTATTATTATAGGGGGGTTTTTTAATGAAAATTACATTAGAATCAAGGGTAAGTATTCATAAAAATGGGTAGTGAAACAATAGCTTGAAACAATTTTACCCAACCAAGAGTCTGTGTGTGGTCGATGCTTATAAACCAAACAGCAGAGAAGTGTGTTCTTACATTTACTGTAGTGCCTGGAGCAGTTAAATTGACCTCTTAGGAGGGTAAACATTGTGTCTCTCCAGTTGACTGTGTAGTCAATACCAACAGGAGCAAAGGGGGCTTTTTCCAAACTAGGAAAGCAACTCCTCAGTGAGGCTAATTAATTTCTCTGGAAACATCCAGGATATTGATTTGAGATTTAAAAACATTGCTGATGTACAGTAGTCAGCTACACATGAATGAGAGCTATCTTTGATGGAACTTGAAAGAAATGGAACAAACAGTATTTTACAGTCTAGTGTCCACTGTTACACAGCAGACAGTTCAGCTAAGCACTAGAGAACCGGAAAATTTTGACAAACAAGTTCAACTTAATTATTGCTCCGAAAGCCCCATGATTTTCTGCAATCTTAGCCAGATTTTTGAGGCAATCACTAATGATTTAATGATATGTTAGAAAACATAAAAGCATCTGAACTATCTTGTTTCCCACCCTGACAAGCCCAGTTTACCAGTGATCAGTGCAGAACCTGGGTTTGTCTGATATCCAGGAGGTGTGATGCCCCCACACTGACTGCGCTTAAAGCATGAAGGTGTGGTAGTTTCAACAGCCAAAGTTTACTTTGCTAACTAGCTCTATCTGAACACTCCTGAGTTCAACTCTGCCTTAGACACACGTACAACAAGCATCTGTTTAAATCATGAGCAGTAAAACATTTCTTACTATATCAAAACATATTGGTCTTAAGACACAAAATACAGCTTTTTGTAGAGGATGTGATTATTCAGTCAAACTGCTTGAGGAAGGGATCACAAAGATGCCCCTCCACATCAGTGTAGTTGCTGAGTTTACTGTAGGGTTTAAGATGGGGTTCAGCCCCTGGACCTCTGCAATGGGGACATTGCCAGCCAAGCACCCCTTTGGGATTAAAGCTCAGTGATCTGTTCATCACCCTCAGCTCCCTGACCTGGGGAAGAACGAGGTCCTCATTCACAGACAGTGCAGCTGCCCTAGAAGCCTTCATCAGAAGCTCAGTCCAGACAACACAGGATTTTTACATATAGAATCTGTCCCATGCCCTGGACAGAGCCAAAGTTCCATGGAGGAATTTTCTTGACAAAAATCACACAGCCCAACAAAGGTTAATAATGCAGAGAAGTCAAACATGGCACAGTAACTGGAAGCAGGACAGGAGGTATGGACTTAACTTGTGCAACAGTGGATGGACAGTGGGGGTCAGCCAGGAAAGGGGAGATAAAAAGCACTGGTTTGGCAGCTGCTGACATCGGTGATACTTTGCAAAAGGTATGAGACTGTATGTACCTCTAAGAACATGACTCCTTTTCAAGCTATAAAACATCTAAATAGAATTAATTTTGAGAATCTGGTTAGAGCAGCCCTTTTGTCAAAAGCACCCTGAATGTATTTTTATGTGTGTTGGAGTTTCCTGTTAAATTATAGGGGTTTTTTTTAATGAAAATGCTGACAGGACCTTAACCATTGCAGTGTGAACAAATGAATAACAATATACATATTCTTCTTGCTAATAAAGTTTTATAGCCTTGAAATTCAGTGTAGAATTGGCCCATCGATTCTAGAGAGAATTTTTGAAAGAAAGGCTTCATGATGCTTTCCTCCTTCCATGATGCGAAAAACAAATCATTCCAGTGTTTTAATTTCTTATCAGGTTTTTACAGATACCTTTAGGTTTTCCCTTAATGCTGTTTGTGGTCTGTTTATGACAGTATTAAAGACATAAGCAAAATTTCAAAAGGATGTAATGTCTTTTTCTGACTTGAGGAACAAAATATCCAATCTTTTATTCATTTAACTAGAATCATTGCTTACATCTCAAGTTCATCTTTTTCTTTGATTTTACACTACATTTCCCAAAAGGTTTCCCCATTAATATTAACATATTTATGAATCTCATTATTCTGATTTATGTATTTTCAATATATTTAAGGCTATGTCAATATTAAGCTATTTGTCCCTTGTGAGCACCTTCTACAAAGTTAGGATTAGAAATATTTTTAAACTTAACATACTGAGAAGGACCACTTTGGGCTCAGAGGTAATATACTTATATAACCAAACTATTTCTCAATTTGTTTAGTTTAGTTACTGAGTCTGTTTTTAAAAAGGAATAGCTCCAGCAATGGGAAAAATGACTTTAAATCAAACCTAGGCAATCAAAACAATTTCATTTCATTAAAACAATTATATTCAAGGACATACATGATGCTGTAAACGTATCATACCATGGGATATACTGTGTACATTACCCTCACCCAGAGTCTGAAGCTCCCTTACAGCTTTCAGAGGCTGCAGTGACCTTGCCTGGACTCTGACACTGTGCTGATGAGTTTGACTCCACCTGCCCACATGGCTCCTACCAGTTGAAATCCCAGTCCTGAAGTGATAGTGACCTGCATGGGATGAAGGATGCAGCTGCACTACTGCCAGGAGCAGGTTAGGAGCTGTAGCCTGTAAGGGCACATGCCATAACTTAAATATGAAATCTAAACCTGCAGCACAATGCTCCCCCCACTGCCCTGGAGAGGCATGAGTATACCATTTCTTAATTTTTTGAAATGGGGCTCATTCTCATCATGAATGTCAGATACAGATTCCAGTAGAGAAAGCTAGAACTTGGCCTATCCCTACCAATATATTGGTCATAGCTTACTTTCATACAACAAATGTTGTTTATTGATATGTTATTGATTTCATATAGTCATATTGTAAACTCAGCATGAATTCCCAGACTTTCTTAAATGGGTCCTAATGACCAGGCTACATGAAGAAATAAGGCAGCAAAGAGCTAATTTTTCAAGCTAAGAAACCATGATGTGTGAACTGAACAGTCTCTTTTTTCTTTGCAGAAAATCTGCATAACACTGGAATTGATTGCTTTGTTAATTACTGTGCTTGCGTCTCATCTGTTACTGTGTCACTAACAAAGATAGAGCTGTGTTGAAACATTTTGCTGTAATTGTCATTTTTATTAAAAACTTGTTTACAATATTTCTCTTGCAAACCTTCTAGGTGCATACTGAATATGATCAGAAAATATGTTGACAGTAACTCAAACGTACAATGACAATCCGTGTTTGGGAAAGAACATCCCTACATGGACAACACTACCAGAAAGTGATTAATGAAAATAGCTTATTAGAGAAACACGTGGACATAATTTCATCTCTTGTTAGATGAGTTGCAGCTTTGCACTTCTGCTTTCCACTCTGACCTCCTGCTGACTGGCCTCTAGTTCTCAGGGTTTAGCTCTGTTGGCTTTTTAAAACAAATAAACAAAAATCATAGCGAAGACAATTTTTTCGAGAAGTACCTGTTTGTTATCCGATGATGAAATAAAGACAGTATAAAGATTTGGCCCAGTGGAAATTTTTCTTAACATTTTTCTTCGGATTTTTGTCATACAAAATTGAATTCATCTGTTTCTCTGACTGAATCATTACATTGCTATTATGCAGAGCTAGAAAAGACCTTACCATCCTATCAGCGAAAATTTTTTTAAAAGCAGCTAAACGTACCTCTTACTACAATTAAAATAAACCATGCCAACACTCAGGAAAAGTGCCTGCTGAATTTAAAGTTCAAATAGGAACAAATTGCATCAGGTTCCCAGGGAAGATTGAAAGCAAACTTCTTAACTCCATGAAACCTGGACTTCTACTGCTTTAAAAGAACTGAAGATGTGTTAGTCTGTGCTGGTTTTTCTGTGTCTTTCTAGGTGACATATTTCTAAGACAGACAACAACAGGGCAAAGAGATCCCTTTTAAAGATAAGTTTACCAAGTTATAATCCAATATGTGGATATATATTGGATTATTGGATATAACATATGTATTCTCTGTATCTCCTAATTAGCAATAATGTCCTGAGAATTTATTTTTCTGATACATTACTTTAAATTCTATATTGGGAAGCAACAAGCATTAAGCTCATTTAAGAGGAAGCATCATTTTCACAATAAAAGCTTGATTGTGAAATAACTTGGCCATAGCCAACATTTCCTATTATTCTGTGGTTTTGGTGACATTTGCTATATTAAAAGGAAATCCACCTTCAACACAGCAAGATCTACAAAAAGAACCAATTGTGCTTTAATTTATACATACCCCATGCAGCAAAAGTAAGTCCTGAGTCCAGAAATCTTAATGTGGACTTTAAACAGTGGTACACATTTCAATCCACATGGATAAAATAAGCAACACCAATCATAGCCCATCTGTCACATCTCTGTATTTGACTTATATTGAATAAAGAGCCTAAGCTTTCAAATGTGCACAGATCCTGGGATATCAGAGGGGGGGGGGGGGGGGGGTACTAATCAGAATGAATAAAGTACAGGCCTTGCCTTTTTTATTTCATCTTACACTTTGTAGGCTATAATCCAAATTACAGTTCACTTCCTGTCTCATTAAGCGACACTATCTCTCTAGAGGGATCCTGCCATCATTTCTCAGAGCAAAACTCATCTTACCCTTTGCTATGAAAGTTCCTACTGGGTAGAACTCCTTTCACCCCTCCTGAATTTAACTCCTCTCCTTTCTCATGATATCAGAAAATGGCTCATATTACTTAAAAGGATGAACCCTGGCAGCCTCTCTATAGCCATCCTCCTTCATTGCTTATCCTTTGAATGCACAGCTTCCAAAACATTAAAGCTAGAGCAAAGCATAAATACCCAAGGCTGCCTTTCCAAACACAGAGCCCTTCAGATAACATCCAACAACTCCCACACCTTGCTGAACTACAGCACTCATTCTCTTCCTGTGTTAAAGGTTTTCTGAAGATCTAACAGGGAAAAATTCCTCTGTGCATTAATTTTATTGTATTATTAATGTCAGTTTGAAACTGGCACTTTCCAAATAAATATGTTATTTATTATCTACTGCTCCTTCTGTAACAAGCTGAAATCCATCTAGTTTGTCTCAGAATGAGGACAACTATAATCTGGTGGCTAGAATCAGTTGTGTTGCTCCTGAAGGCAGAGTGGCAGCCTCTAAACCAAGACCTTGGTGCAGAGTAGAGGGGGAGCAGCAAAAATGGGAATCCTCAACTTTACAGCACATTGGGGAGGTGGAGGAAAAGGAGAAGCCCTGAGACCAGTCTCTGACAGGGATAAACCCATGTACAGGCTGCCACCACAGAGTAAGGAAGTGGCAGTGGGGGGTTGAGCTTCCTGAAGGAAAAGCTGCTTTCAAGACATCCTCTGGCAGTGCCCAGGTTTTATTGCACTCTCCAGGGCAAGAAAGAGTGAGCAGAGGACCCTCCAGTCCCAAAAAATACTGTACTCCAAAGTGCTGTATCTCCACCTGGAAGACTTTGACTTCAGTTGCTCTGCTTCGTACTCCTGGTGCCAGCCAAGAAGGTTCCAAGGAGAGGAGGCAGCGCAGAGGCAGACCTCTCAAGCTGCAGAACTCTGCCTGTCCCTGCCAAAGCTTATCCCAGACTGTGGGAGGGAAGGTGAAAGCCAAGAACCACAGCCAGAAGGCTGAGAGAAGCACTGGCAGTGAGGACAGCAGGAGCCCAGCAGCCCCAGAAGCACAAGCCTTGCCCTGCATCTCCAGCTCCTGGAGGAGGGTCATGCCAGGGAGTCAAAATCAGAATGACTGAGGGATAGCTCTAGGAAAAATAAAGTTAAAAGTTAATAGCCATGCAGGAAGCATAGACTTCCGAAGCCCACCTGTAGAAAACTAATGATATCTAATAAAAGAACTTGTCAGATTCCTTCAGAAAGGTAATGGTGGTTGAAATTCTGCTTTCAGGCAATGTAGAAAATTGTTCTACATAGTTTAAAACAGTGCTCTGGATAAGCATCATCTAACTCTGCCTTGAATTATCTCTCATCAAAAGCTTTATTTTAACTGCAAGCTGGACAGATTGAGGCACTGAAACTCAGCTGGGCTTAACCTAGTCCTTATCAGAGCATGGGCACTGCTATTGGCAACAAGAGGGTTTTTAGGCACATTTCTGCTCCAGAAATGTACAACTGGATTTTGTGTAACATAGGCTGAGCTCAGGCTACAAAAAAACCCAGATATTTAGTTATATATATTACTCCTGAAGAACAATTATAAAGAGCCAAATTGGCTGAGTGGTCACTCATATTTGTAGTTTTAACATGGATCAAATAATTTGTACCAGGAAATAGCGTCAGGGGATACCAACAAATGGAAATTTTTGAGAAACAGAAAAATATTCTGCAATTATACAAAAATGGACTGCTAACACCCAGATTCACTCAAGCAATTTGAGAATCAGACATTTCACCCAAGCTATCAGCCAAATTCTTTTGACTGTTGCTAAAGAGACAGAAATCCTGTGTCTCAATGATTCATTCCACCTATCTTAGTGAATGACTGAATTACTGTAATTCATTTACTGAAGGTACTTCTGTCTCCATTGACTAGAGAGGGAGTGTAGGTGCTGAGGACATACCACATGCCCGACTTTAGACCGCTCAAGTTACACAAAAGAAATCTGTGTCCTTTAACCTACTAAATTATCTATAGAGCAAACAACTAAAGGAATTTCAAAGCTTACATTCCCTCCTATGGAGAAAGCCAACATATGATCAAAATGGGAATTAAGTTCATCTATAAAGTATTAGAAGTGCAAAGTAATTGCACTTAACCTGATGAGCATTAAAAAGCAATATAAATGCTTTAGGAATACAAAACATTAGCATACTAAACAAGTACTTCACAACATATTCAATTGCAACCATAGTGATCAAAATCCGGTAACACAAAATGAACCCCATTAAAAAGTTTGCCTCATTATCAGCCAGGGAAAACCACACTACTGCTTCTGTCACATCTTCTCCCTTGCTGTGCTGGAGATTAATATTTTCCTTTTCACCAGTCCAGCAGAAAAAAGAAAAAGTTTGTTTTCAACTTTCTGGTATCAGTAGGGAAACAAAGCCATGATAAAAAGGACAAACAGGAACCCCACACCTGACAACAATGAAGAATCTTGCTTTCAAACATCACACAATTGGCTGACACTATTTTTTTTATGGGCTAGCAGCTGCGTGACTCATTTATGTATGTTTTGCCTGCCTTAGCACTAAGTGGACTGATGTAAATAGGAAGTGATGAGGAAAATCAATTCAGGGCAAACACATTTTTTTCAAGGCTGTAACAGGAAGAGATAGGAAGCCCAGGAAGATACTTGATAGATATTCAACTCAGTAGAAAGGAGGAAGCAGCATGTTGAAGCACTAAGCTGGTTATTTTGAGTTGTTGAACGGAAACGGGATACAGTGCAGAAAGGATGCAGATAGGATGCATTTTGTTGCATAGCAACCCAGGGAACAGAAGCTCCTGCATATAACGGGAGACCATCTGCTAGTATGAGAGGGAGAGAAAAAACACGTGTTTAAAAGGGAAAAGGGGGGAAAAAAAGTGCAATGCCAAAGAAGGAAGTTTAACTACACTACATGAAACCTGGCCAAATCACCCCTGGTAAAATTTAAGGAATAGAAGCACTTAAGGAGAAGTCATTGTTTGCAGCTTCCTACTATAAGTACCTTTGTGTCAAGATTATTCTTATAGAACCAGATTAGGCTTTGGTGTAAAACTGACAAATTGCCAATAAAGATACTACCAGTTAATTTATTTCCACCAAAGACAGATTGCAGCTTCTTTTATTTTCACAACAATGTCTACAGTAAAACTGCATCAACTTTTAACATCAGTATTTTCCACAGTTTTGCAGAATGTTGCCTTCCCCCAGAGCACCACTCAGTCATCAGATTGCATGGGAATATTATTCAGTATAACAACTCCAGCTCCTAGCACACCACAAATACAGTTTTGTTCATGTTATTAAATGTGATCTATAAATAAAATATTTATATATTCAAATTCAAAGCATTCTTAACTGATTTCATAAGATTCCTGGGTCAAAATTGATTCAGGATTTGTCTGATGCATTGAACTGAAGAAAAATGCAGATAAAACAATTTACTAAGAAGAGGAAAGAAAAAAAAGAAATGCATTCTGAAGTAGAGATTTCCATTAATAAGTGAGATTAAGAGAGAACAAGGAAGAGAACAAGAACTTGAGTCCTGCCACATACTGCTGAAGCTACTGACTTTACCTAGGAGAGATGATTCTCATCCTAGAGCAGCTGGTACCCAGAACCTTTGAATGCTGAAGGAGACCTTTGAGGGCAGGGGACAGGAAGCAGAATAGAAAAGTGAGACTTCTTAGCAGGAATATGCCAACTATTGAAATGCCCCTGCACAGACTGTGCAGGAAGAAAGGCATTCTAGAATACCCAGGTAATGGAGAATATTATTCTCCAGATTTTGGTGCTGTATTCTGCTTCTCTTGGCACAGACCTTAGACAGAAGTGCCAGTCCTCTGCCTTTGTGTGTGTGGTCATGAGAAACAAAACCCTCACTTCTCCCCATCATTGTCCTCCACATGACTTTATAAAGCACCCTTGCATATATCTCTCTAATACATCAGGAGAAAGCAAAATACAAATATTCTCCTTATTTTTCTCATTCCTATTTTACCCTTTTTTAAAAATAATTTATTATAAAGACATGTCAGATGAGCCCCCTATCATTTTCAGAGTCATTCAGTGTGTAATTGTTGAGGAGAAAACTGTTATAACCTTCATATGAAATTTATGGCCATGTACTGTGCTGCACTGAATAGCTTCTTGTAACATTATGGTGTTCCCTGGACTGTGTTTTTCCTTATCTAGCAATCATTCACACGGGACTCACAGTGGTCTTTCATTACACATAGGTTCTCCTCTGCTTCTCATACACACTGCCCTGAAACTTTAATATGAGCTTTGACCTGCTGGAAGCTTCTTATTCTGCAGCTGAGGCAGATTTCTCTGTCCTAAAGGGAAACCTCCCTTTTTTGCTGCCAGGTGACTGTAAAGTGCAAGGGATCTAGGCCAGCACCCAGCCCAGCACAAGGAGGCAGCAGAAGACCTAAGTGGCATTAGACTGGGGTCAGGCAGCCTGTGCTGCTCTTCTGCTGCATTAGAAATTCAAAGCATTTCATTCTATTTCTCATCTCACTCCCGGCCTAACTTTCTGATTCATGAGTCCTCCCAAGCAGGGGGGATTTCCCATCAAATTATGGCCATGCTTTGTATGTCTCTCAATGCCTATGATGCCTCAGATCTACTTTTATCAAGGCACAAGAGATTATGTATCAGCACATGTTCTGGTTGAAGCACTTCTGCTTATGCCACCAGCAGAGTTCATCCCTGAGGTTGCACAAGCTGATTATTGTATGCAGGTGGCAGCATAAGCATCTAATTTTGAACACATCAGCACATACAGATAAAAACCAAAATTATCAGGTAATAGCAATTATAAGAGGTTGGAATGAAAGCAAGTACTCATTAAATTTAACACCAAAGCTCACACTGATTTTCCTTTTAAAATTCTTTTTTTCAATACGTATGCCTCAGAATACACAAAATGGTGTAAAATGGAATTAGTGGTTCATTTCAAGAAAAAAATTGGTCAGTGTCCTATAGCTGCTTGAAAGGAAGGACTTACAAGCTGTAATTAGTTTACTGGATTTCCCTTCAAGTCTGTAACTTGAGTTGTTTTACCTCACAAAGGGCTTCACCAATACAGATAAAACAGCAGAAGTCATATGGTGCTTACCGAGGCAAGACAACTTTTCATCTCCTACCACCCTCTGAAATGCTACCTGCCTCCCAAGTAAACTCAACCAATTCTGCAGTCAGACTCCCCACAGCTGTACAGCCTGCATGTGTGCAAGCTGATCCCCAAACATGTAGCTTCCAGCAGAGAAAAGTACAAAAGCTGTGACATGTTTCTATATTAATCTTACATTTGAGCTCTTGTTTCCAGGAAAAAAGCTCTCCCAAGCTCATTCTTTCACTCATTTTTTATTATTGCTTTTGCATTATTGGTCAATTTATAAAATGCCTGTACACTGCACAGCTGGGCTGCCAAGTACAGCCGCATGGGTGTGAAGCTGAGCTATCAAAGAACAAAGTTATAGCAAAATTGCACTGAATAAACCAGAGTAATAGATAAATATATGAGTTTGTCCAAAGACATGCAGAAAAGAACTGGCAATACTTTAAAGTTTAAAATAACTGGGACTTGCCCACCTACAAGTGGTTTTGTCCAGCTGTGTTATACAGGAGCACTTTGAAAAACCAGCTGTCAGGTCTGCAAGAAACATCTACACCCAGTGAGCCTGAGCACAGTTTCACCATGTGCTTTCCCCTCTCCTCTTCCCCACCAAAATGTATTGTATAACTTTAGAAAATCATTAGAGTCCTTATGATGCTCCCAGGGTTCTTATTCAGTTGAGAAAATAGTGGTACAGCTCAATAATGACTCTGCAATGCTCAGCTGCCCTTAGGCAGTAAAATAATTCCTAGCTTCTCCTTCTGTACACTAATGCTGTAATATCAGTATATATTTTTCATCTCTAGAACACCAGACTGCAGATTTTTCTAATGTGACTGATGGTGGGAGTCCCCCTCTTGGCCAGCAGCATATGCAAATCTCCAGTGGCCCTCAGGAAAATCTTTACCTTAGGGAGCAGAAACCAGTAACTAGCCAAGGTGGAGTTTCCTGCACTCCTTTGGGGAGCAGCAGGTATTGACCACAGCCTGAGAGAGAGAGAGAGGCACTGATCCAGACTGAAGACTGATCCAACAGCTCCTATACCAGCTACTCATTCTCATGGAGAGGGGGAAATCGCAACCCACCAGCAACCCTGAAAGGAAGCATGCTGGTGTGCATGGCATTTGAAAAATGTGGAGGTAGAGCAGAGACCTGACCAAGCAATGACACATCAGTCTGATGTGCAGTCTCCCCTGACACCAGATGAGAGGTGGTAAGGAAGCTGATCTGAAGAAGTAAAGAAAGCCATCAGTCCTATGGCAACTTAGTGGCCCTACAGGAAAAATAAAATCTGTCTTTTAAGGAATTTTTTTTTCTCCTTTAGAGCTCACATTGGATACACCGAATATGTGGACAAGCTTTTTCAGCATGCACCTCTGTCAGGTAGTCTCCACACTACCAACACCTGTGTATTTTTATTCAGCAGTGGAAGCATTCAGCTCTTTTATGGAGGACTGGAAAACCATGCTCTATGAGCTATCAGAAAAAATTCATCTTTTTACCCAAATGCAGACAATAGGGCAAGCAAAACATGTTGAAGCTGAATTCATGCCAAAACAATAGTGCCAAAGCATTACACTGACAGAATGTTTTGATTGATTTTAATTGTTTTGAATTTAAAACATGGGCTCCCTAGGAGCCTTACATAGGACTTCTATGGGACTTTTGAGGTTCAGCACAAACTTAGGTATTTTGCTGCATCAGTCACTACAGAAACATGGATAAAGGTAACTGTGCCATGTCACATGACAAAAGTAGCCACTTGAAAAAGTATGACCTAAAGCTAGACTTCCTTGCTAGGTTAAGTATTATCCCAAACTGGTGCCAGGACAGTCCAAACAGGACACATTTCTAAATAGAAGAGATAGTGTTTCAGGGATGGAAAGCAATGGGTTTTAGTGAAGTTGAACTGAAAAAAAATTCTCCAAGAACTACATTAAAATGAGACATGGCACACTCATGTAGACAGTATGTAAGCACATTTTGAAGGCTTGTCAGAGTTTTAGTGCTGAATTCTCACCTTCAATAAAATCATAGTAGTAAAAATGTTTCCAAAATGGGAACAACTTGAAAATTTTGTGGTCATTAACAAATTCTTACAGTACCAGCAAAACAGAACCTTAGCAGAATTTAAGTTATGCCATCAGCTCTTGTCTCATGTATCAGGTCTAGTTAAACACTAATAATTTCTGAAACTGATAGAGACAGTGCAACTTTGTAAGAGTGTCCACAGTTCATTTTGCCCCTAATGGGCAATGATTTGACATTTAACCTGATTAGGGCAAGTGTCCTAATTCTCCAAAACATTTATTTACCTAAAGAACATGCTTTTGTATGCCACAAATGTGCATTACAGCTTTCAAAACATGGAAGAATATACCATATATTGGGGGAATACAGCTGCAAAATTATTGCTGCTTTTGGCTTAATGAGCAAATGCATTAAACACTATTATCTGCCCAAAGTGCAGTTGCATGGAAAAATCTAAGAGAAGTAGCATTCACATAAGAAACAGATTCTGTTGAATGACTGATGTTCCACAGATTGTATGTGTGTTCTACTATACGGATATTGCTTTTCCATGTGCATAGAATACATAGGAAAAAATGCAACCAGCAATATGATAGTTTGAAGTATTTTCTTGCAAGTATAAATCAATCTTAACTGCACTCAAAGTATTTGAATTTCCAGTCAGTTTTTGCTAACAGTTCTCTTGCAAGGAATTGCTGTGAAGAGCTGGATCAGTTACTCCACGAAGCAGCACCAAGTCACATCACAGAGAATAAAGTACGTAGTGCAAGTTTAGGTTGTTTTTAACTGAAAGCAGAAGCTCAGCTAATAAAAAAGAATTTATTGCATCATAGGACAGGAACTTTGGCATCCTGTTCTGTGCTTCTCTAAGGCAAAGCCTGAGATAATTGTTATATACATCCATTTGATATTTGAGAACCACATTGGTGGATGCCAGTGGGAAGGCTCCAGGATTATTTTTTTCTTTAGTTTAATATACTTCCATAATATTACACTTCATCTGAGAAGGAAAAATCTACATTGCACATTTCTCCAACATAATTAAAAATGTAACAGGGGCGAACACTTAAAATGTATGAATATTAATCAAAATGTAAAAAACAAAAAAAATTCTCTCACATTTTCCTATGTATACCAATTAAAACAAATAGGTTCTGTGTTCCACACCAAACTGCAGTTTTCTGTTGTCAGGTATGTGTTCCCCTCTATTTCTTCCAAAAATCTCTACCTAACTAATAGAAGTAATTCAATTTTATTTGATGGATCCTTTAATTGTTTTCAAACCTCTTTTCTCTCAAAAAATAACTACCAAGAACAAGTGCCTACAGCACTTTTTACATTTTTGTACATATATTTTCATGTCCATACACGCATGTTTACATATATCAATATTGAACTTTATATATATATAATGCATTTTCATATCTATACAAACATATACAGGGCAATTGCTAGTATGCATTGGATTTTGTGTCTGTATTTAGCACAAAATTTGGTTAATAAAATTCTCTTTGCAAAGTTCCATGGCTATAAGACAATTAGTAAAAGTGAAAAAAAGTAAACAGCTTAATAAGTAAAAACAAATTCCTCAATGTTAAGAATTGACCTAAAGCACATTTCAAAGCTTATTGGATGAGTTAGAGGGATTAGGAACAGGTCCTAAGCTTCTTTATAGACTGCTTTGTATAGCTAAAGTTATTGCTTATTTACCTATTACAGCAAACCTTGTTAAAATATATGGGAAGAGAAAGGTTTCTCTCAGTCTGAGGACATAAATGTTAAAAAAACTTATCAAATTACTAAGTTCAGCTCCTTCATTAAAACTGCCAACACTAGCCATATCCCTTTAAGACAACAGGTGGCAGAAAGTTCCTTTGCTGCAATCATTTCTCTTATTTAAGTTTACTTGCATGGCTGGGGTTTGGATTTGGTCTTGAAAATAAGTTTGTGTGAATGGTTCTCTTTTGGGATTGTCCAGCTTCCTTCCACTTCCTTCTCAATGGCCCCTCCTGCAGCAGGACATCCTGCATTTTAGGAATTTCAGTTTCTTATCTCAACAGCTTTAAAAGCATTGTCTGAGTCAGAAGTTTTCTTTAATGTCTTAAGTGTCTGGTATGCAGCTGGCATCTAACCTCACACGTGTGTACTCTCAGTTCTGTCTTTTTCAAGTTGGTATTCAACACGGAAGGAGTATGAATGGAAAAGCCAAACAGGACAGCGTTCCATGACAAGCAGACTGTCTAGAATCCTCTGACATATTCTTTTTCCTAGAAGTTTCTCTAGAGTGTCCTTTCTCTTCCTTCTCAAAATTCTCTAATTCTCATATTGCCAAAAAAAAAAAACAACCACCACCATCACTAACCCCCACAAAAGTGTTCCAAATATTCTGTGCATTAATACAGACAAATATTTATGAATAAATATATTTACACAGATGAATTTAATTTCACACTTTTCTTCTTCCTTGACAGTTTGTTACCAACAGTTAACTTTGTAAGCCAACACTACAGGTTTTGTTGCCTCGATATGATCTCTTATCTTAAATGCTGGAGACCTACCTTAAATGTTGTCTTAAAGGCTGGTTCCAGATCTGTGACAGAGCTCAGGCACCACACCAGGGTTAGTCAACCCCATACTTTTCAGTTTGGTCCACCAGTTTGCACTACAGGCTGCATGCTGGGGAATCACATCTCTTTTGTGTCAGTCAGCATTCCCTCTCAGTAAATTGCTCTGGATACAGAAGACTGTCCTTCTCTCACAACTTTTCCACAAATATCCTAAGTGAGCTAACTGTTATCAGTATAGGCTAGCAGACTTGTGCAAAAATGAACTTGGAACTGAGGCTAAAAGTGGATAAAAGAGACACTGCCTGGCAATGATGGTTTTTTGTCTTTATATATGTTGTCAAAAGTCTGTACATCTTCCATGTTTAATAAAGGCATTTTATTTCCTTATTGAGATTATTCTAAGAGTAGGTCACAGGACCAGAAACCAGTATTTGAGGGGGGTTTTGACTGTGCCATAGAGTCACTTTACTATCCTAAACAAGTCATTGGAGCACTTCACACCCTATTGCACTAGAGCTCATGACACGACAGTAACATAGGGGCTCTGTATAACAACTGTTCCTGTTATACTTGGCTTAGCATAAACAACAATGAAGCAAAGTTATTTTTCTAACATAATTCAGCCATAACAAATATTTCCTCCTCTTTTTGAATAAATGGTTATTCCTATCATTGTAGATTTACAAGCTACAATCTTCAGCTATTCATTGATTAGTCTTACAACTACCTAAAATCTTGCCTTATATATTTATATGATTTTACATGAAAAGTTTAGTTTCCTAAGCCTTCAAGTGGCAGGGGGAGAGGGTTTTATTGATAAAGTTTATTTTAGCTTTTATAGTCACACCCAGAGTAGCAAGCAAGCATTCAAGTGTAATATGGTCTTCACAGATGCTAGAAGAGTTGAATATATTTCCTTTAAAAAATCGTTATAATAAATGCTTTAAATAAACACCTCTTTCATATTACTTATTATTATCTGTATCACTGTTTCCTCTACAATAATCACAGAGAATTCTCATAAAAAGAAGAAATGCCTAGTTAGTTCACTTTTACATGCCTTTAGAGTTAATTCTTAATTTTTTATTGATACAAATCCAGGCTTCTGCTTTGTGCATTTATTTTGGTTGTAACTCACCACATAAAAGTCCAGTAAACAGTTCTGTGAATCAAGCAACAAACCATGGCTCCTAAAGATGCTCAACATCACATCACTCCAATAGTGAGATATTTAGCACTAAAATGCCACCAAAGAAAAGAATAACAGAATATTCAGCAGCATTCGTACCCCACTTGAATAGTTTGAGATAAATTCAATGTCATTACATTAATTCCAGTGTCACGGCACCAGCAACAATGACATCGGAAGTTTGGTAGTAAGATTTAATATCCTTTCCCCTGAGGAATATTTGTTCTTTAGTATATGGAATGGTGTTAAACTGTAAATTATTTTGGATAGATAGTTTAATTAATAGTTCATTAAAATAAGTTAGCCTTGAAAAAGCTGGTGCTGATCTACTGAAAAGTGTTTTCTGCAAAGCAGAATAGCTGTACAGCAAACTATCTGTGGTGGAAGCTTGTCTTTTTTGTTCATAAAACTCTAGGATGGCTTAGAAACACAAATACATCTTCAATTGCTGTATTCAAACACACATTCTATTGCACATCTGTCAACCAACAACCTGTAAATAGACTGCTGTCTAAGTTGATATCTGAGCACTCATAAAACTCTCTGTTAAAACAAAACCCTAAAAAAATGTTATAGGGATGCTATTTGCACACACCCCTCAATAAACAGATCATTTAAACAAAAATCACACACTTGATAGTGTACCACATAAAGTGGATTTCACTAATAATTTGCCAGGTCCTTTCACATTATATGACTCACTATTGTACTAACCAATTCATAAAGGAAGGGTGACAAAAAAAAACCAAAAAAACCCTGACTCAGAGTTCACAGTAATAACTACACAGAAAGTGTATTTTCAAAAATGTATTGTCATAAGAAATTCCTGTTAGCACTGTTTCTGAAAGTTGTGAGCCAGGCTTGGGCTCAGTAGATGTTTATGTGTTTATATACATTTTCTGTTCATTTGGTTTACCCCAGCCCATGACAGTCATATATGACTGTATATGCTCTGCAACATGGTCCAAAATTGAAGTGCAGCTGAAAACCAGCATATCACCAAGCCACTTCAGCTTATGTCCTCTCAAACCAGAGATGCTGCAAGGTGTGACAGCAAAAATAGTCCATAAACTACAGACTTCCATCAAAAGAAAATAAATCCCATCTGTTAGCAGCATTCACAGCTAAAGAGATGCAAGATGGAAGTGTGATTTAAATGGGGAAAGCCAGCCCTTCAGCAACAAGGCCGCATGCTAGGAAGCAAGGTTGGAAACATATCTGTTCTTCAAAAACTGATCCCTAAGCTAGATACTTGAGGTTTGCCATTCTATTCTGGTTAAAATTTTGCTGCCATCCTGAATAGGCACATCTCATCATACCAATGACCGATACAGCAAATCTCTCCACACCCTTCTGGTGATTATTATAACTGTGTCACATCAGAGTGCAGAGCTCCTGAAATTCAGATATTAGAGGCAGTATTTCCAGCATTTTTTCCTTGCTGTCATTTTTTTCAAGTAATTATTGCATTTATTTACATAGCCACAAAATAAGACTCCTCTAGTTATTTTCTGCTTAACCTTCCATTCATATAGCTTAATAAACAAATGAGGGGAAGATGGAAAATTAGAACAAGCATTTTTACAACACAGGACAACCTTGTATTGAAAGCTCTATCCCAATATAGCTCTCATACTTTGGAATCCTAAACCCAGGGATACAGGGTCTGAGACAGCAGGAGGAAATACTAGCTCTCATGTTAAAATGCAAATGTTTTGAAGAGGAAGCATGTGGCATTTCTGATAGACTCGTCTTTGGGGAATGAGGATGCTGTTCCTCTCCACTACCCTGACCGGCCACACTCTGCTGCAAATGTATTTGATCAGAGCCAGGCATTGTAAAACTGCAATCTGTTTTGCTGAATACTATCAGTCTTTCTTAACAAAATATCAGAAACATGTTGTCTTCTAATAAGAATGTCTCGGATAGGAAGGATGCTTTGGACCTGAATCAAGCTGAGTACATGAGGATCAGAGTGACCATAGCAAACAACAGAAGGGCATCAGAATAGTTTTGTCCACTGGTAGATTAAAGACAAAACACTAGTTTACAAACAAGGAGATAAGATTTGTTCATTGTAATGCCTCCTCTGCATAGTATTGAGGAACATGTAGTTCCCATCATTTTACATTGTAATTTCCCTCAAGGATACAGTTAAAACAGCATTTAATTTTGACTGTAAGCTACAGCCTAAGTCTCCACATCTTCCCTTGTAATGTCTTAGTTTTATCTTATCAGTATAGCCAAGTCTCAGACAGTGATTCAAAGAGAACTTGATCACATCTCCCTAGTGCCCAAATACGTTTTTCCCTAATCACCTACCTAACAGATTTTGACAGCTTTCACTGCAATTGCCTCACTAGTGACTTAACATTCTACACTGCCATCACATGGCAGAGTACTTGCTCTCTGTATATTTCAGTGAGTTCATGAGAATCACTAAAACCTTTCAGATAAATGAAGGTGGAGATGAGAACAGACTCCCAAGAGTGGAGCTCTCTATACCCACTCGCCTCTGGAAAGACAGCCCAGTTAGGCTTCAAACCCTTTTGCATGCATCTGACAAGTCCTCTGGAGGATCCAGATCCCCTGGACCACTCCAAAAGTCCTCACACTTAATCCTATGATGAAAAAATAAAAACACAATCATTCCAACTGCAAGGAGTCTCAGAGCATTTCTGTCCAGCCTCCCACTCAGAGCAGCTTCAGCAATGAATCTAGAGCAGGTTTCTCAGGGCTTTGCCTATTCCAGAAAACTTCCAGGACAGATTGCACTTGTTCCACTGCTTCATTACACTCATAGTGACCTCTTTTTCCCCCCACCAAACATCTGGATTCAATTTCTGACCAATCTTTTGTTTTCTTGCCAGGTACTTCAGTGAGGGCCTGGGTCCATCTTCTGCTGTTGGGTTTCTCCCTGCTTCCATCCTGCCTTATCTCCAGGCAGAGCAAGTCCTGGGTATTCAGGCTTCCTTCACAGGGCCACTGCTCCAGCACCCAGGAAGCTTGATGGCCTCCACTGAACACAGCCCAGTTCAAACCCTTCTTTCCTGTACTGGGCAGGACCCAAAACTAGGTGAAATAATGAGGTGCTCATAAACATAGTCATAGCTGTTATTTCTTTGCATTGAGTTATACTAAAGATTTTAAACCCTTTGGAATCAATGAAACAGGTCAAAGTGTTTTAGCTGAATACTTCTCGATGCTTAATAGACAATGGTTCAAGACTCCATTGTGCTTATGTTTCTGCAGAGCTTTAGAGCAACAAAAGGGGAGTACAGGCTACCTGCTAAGTGCAAGCATTTTGACTGTTGTACTTTCACATCCTCCTGTTGTAAATGACTCTACAAGGTGATGGTCAATAGCAATTCAGGCTGAGCATCACTATTTAGAAGCAGCTTCTGTTCATCGCACTTGATGGCATCCAGTCTGAATGCTCTAAAAATATGCACAAATTTAATCAAACTCTTGATCGACAGCTTTAAAAGAAATATTGGCTTTGTGTTTGTGGCTTGGTCATGAAAACATTATTCAGTGACAAATATTCTAAAAGTCCCATAAAAAACAATCCCCTAGTATAAATCAAAGAGGGTAAACCTTGCAAAGCAATATCACTGATGTCTATTATCCAGATATGATTGATTTACTGCTTACCCCAGCCTCATCTAAGTGGCAATCTATGGCACCCAATACAATCACATTTGTTCCTAAAAATAGCAAGAAAATTTGCCCAGATAAAACCTGACACCTTTGTCCTAATAACACTTCACATCTGAATCAGGAAGTTCTTCCAAAATAATAGGATAAAAAGAACTTTCTAGCAACAGCTATGACTCCTGTCAGGAACAATAAAAAAGGAAAGTGTGCTCCAATTTAGAATTTGATTAATAAATAGGAGCAAAACAACAACAGGGGTGTTACAGACATCACTTGATGGTTTTGGTACTAACAGGACATTAAGAAATCAGAATGCTTAACTCATCCTCAGTTTATCTGCTGAAGTAAAAAGTCCTCTGACTGGAAGTTTCACAGACAGTAATATCAACCTCTCTATATTGGAAAGGAAGGATTACCCACACATTTGATAGTTCTGAACCTGGATTGGACATCAAAGTTGTGCATTCTCTCATTTGCCCTTGTCCTAGCACTACATGACCTTGTAAATATAGGCTTAATGGAAGCAAAAAACCCAAACCAGAACATATAATATAGTAAATTAAAATAATAGGCAAAGGATTTTTTGGAAGTCTGACCTCAGTCTATAAAATACATATATATATACACAGATACACAAATAACAATGAAGAAACATGTTTGAGCACAGATTCACAAAATTTTGCAAAAAATTTGCAAGCCAACTTTGAATAAAGTATATCTGAGATATATAAGATATATAACTCTCTCATTCTTTTAAAATTAGAAGTGTGGGGAGAAAAAAATCACACTATGAGCATAAAAATAATTTTCAACATCCTCAGGAATGAATGAGATGAAAATGTTCCTATCTCATGACAAGTTTAGGGAACCCTTTTTCCAGGGTAGTTTTGTTGATTCCTCAAAATGAAAGAACTGTTTTAAAAATGAGCCTAATCTTTTTAGAGCATGAAAATTTCAGTTATGAAGTGGTGAGGCTTCAGTTAAGTGCCTCCAGTCCAGCCTCATCCTCCACAGTGGTAAGATCTGACAGGGCACTTTGGTACAGAATTGCACCAGTTTGGCACTGCCATGTAGTCAGCAGTGAATCCGTCAATGGAATTTTAAAAAATTAAAAAATAATTTTGCTAAAGTAATTTCCTTAATACTGCTTTTATTGTGTCTTTACTATCAATGTGCATTACAAAAAGTTCATATTTTAAATTCCTATTTTACCTTCTACATGAATTTTATCTTAATGCTTTCATAATGCCTGTAAAGTGTACAGTACTTTACCAGTTTTGATGCACTAAAATGCCCTCATAAATTGTATTAAAATGGGTTTGTTAAGCATTCCTAATACAGTGTAATGCTGGTAATGCCAAACAACAAGTGATAGCCTGAATCATAAATGCTTTTCTAAACATGTTAGAATTGGTTTTTTAGCATTGGATGTTCTGGTCTGATAAGACACTCCTACACTAAGGCAATCAGTGGAAATTCGCAATTGTCATGAAAATTACTGTACAAGAAATTGTGTTGGGTTTTTCTCCCTACACTCTCATTATGCTTTTGTGAACTCTATAAAAACAGATTAAAGTGAAAATTCATAATTAGGACCAACTGAACAGTGGGAAATATTTTCCAGAATTAATTAGAAGTATTTTAAATTTCGAGATAAGCTTGATACCTAAGAATAACGACATAAAAAGAATTCTTCTTGTCAATCTTGTATTTCAAAACATCTTCAGCTCTTATTCCATGCAAGTCACACCTGAACTCATTGAACAGGCCCTTTGCAATGGATCCAACATCTTCCAACCTCAGTTGTGGCCATCAATTTGCCATTTTTATTAATAAGATACATGCAAATATATTTACATTTAGGATAATGCAAAATAAGTGAGGATGAGCTAAGAATGAAAGTTTGGGGACTGCTGCTTTTTTTTAACCAAAACAACTTTGGTCCTGTTTCTTTCAAACAATGAAACTACTTACCCCAAGTGAGTTCTGAGACACTTAGTGCTGCTAACCCCGCTCTGAATTTATGTTATTTATTGCTTTCAACCTCCTTGGGAGCTAAGTTTCATACATATTTTCTGTATCACTACAAGACATACAGGCTGCTAAAGGCATCTATACTAAAATACAGTTGTGAACTAAACTGCTGATGCCAAATCTAAAACACATTTAATTTTTAATGGCCAAAATAAACTCTTTCTCCCGTGTTTTCTTTCTTGGAACAGATGAACAGTGAACTTACTCTGCATGCTGACAGGTTTTTGGCTGCTTGTAAATCCTGAAAATATTGATCAGTTAAAAATATTCGGATGCTTGCATCCCTCAATTCTGCTTACCACAGCCTTTCTTCCTGGTCAGCTAGGAGAGCACCAGCAATTTTGTTATAATGATAAATGACCCTCATAGACAGGTCACTCTTTTTTACCTAAAGCCACAATTTTCTCCTTCCTTTAGGTCACAACCTGATTTTTCAGGGTGACAGATTTATTACTTTCTTTGTGTGCTAAAAAACAAATCACCAACAATTGCTCAAAATACAGTCCTGTCACAATAACTTTGAGCACTTCCCAGCCAGAATGATGCAACATGAGGTTTTTTCCTGTTTTCAAAGCAGCAAAATCACTTGTGCATTTACCACAGCTATTGCAAAGAGCAATTTGGCTTATTTAATTATATGCAACATGTCCAGGATACTTGCCAAAAAACAAAATATTTTAAAAAATACTAAAAGCACCAGTAAGTCTTTCATATTAAGAGATGTCACTTTTTTTTAAGTGAGGACTATGAAAGAGTAGCTAGCCTGACCGTGAATTAAAGACTTTTGTGTGGAAGTAGTGTAACAATATATGCCAAAAAACCAAGTTAATTTAAAGGGCATTTCCATCACATCCCAAATATCTGGACCACAGGGAAAACTCAGGATTATTATCCAGTAAAATTTTTCTTTATAGTTCTCCTGTGTCTCCAGGAAGATTTTTTTCCAATGGATTTGGATAACACGAGGGTCTCGGGATGCTGGTCCCATGCAACGTCAAAGAAACTAAGACCACTTTTGAAAATAAGAAAAAAACAAACCTCAGTCCCAAACTCTGGCCCAGCTGCATCTACCCAAGTGGTAAACTCAATTTGACTGGAATAAGGAAAGAAAAGAGCACTAAAGCAGAACTGCATGAGGTTTGGTGCCTGCTTCTTACACTACATAATGAGGAACACTACACTGGAAGACACTTACCACAGCTGGCAACTCAAGGACAGTCATAAGTAGCCCTGGACCAGAGACCCTGAGCAGAGACTATCAACAAATTTATATTTGCCAATACATGAGAGACACTCAGGATCCACACTACTCTAATGCAGAATCTACCAATGTCCTCTGTGTAGAGTGTAGCTAACACCCCCACAGCATTTCATTTCTTACCTTTACTCTCAAAGCAGTAAGTCTTCAATGTGCATATTATGGGTTATATATTTCATAGGAATGCAGGAATGGCCAGGAAGCAAGCCAGTTTGGCCAAAACTAGGAGGTTTGGGTCATATATACCTGGTACCAGGTAGACCAGCTGTGACAAAATTCAATGCTGGTGAAAAAAAATTATGCTTTCTAGCAAGAATCTTATTTAAAAGGCAAAAAATATCTCTGCTACAAAGCAGATATGTTATGAAGATAAAAACATAGGACCATAATAAAAAACTGTCAGCTTCCCATCTCCTATGGTCTTGGTAAATTACGTAACCACTTTGTACTAGACCTATCCAAAATCTACAGCAACATAGCCCTGCTTTTACCTTTGTGTCCTAGGATCACAAAAACCTCAGAGAAAATACTAATATTCACCTTACACACTAATAGCTATCAGAACAGAGACAGATTGGCTTGCATGCCTGGATGCCAGTTCTGTGCAACCAAAACACACAGAGAGGACACCAGAGGCAGACATACATCTCTATTTCCTGATACAAATAAATGCATTATTCTCTTATGAACATCCTCTTATGAATCTGCTATCAAGAACAGTTTAGTTATATTTCACAGAAGTTCGTATTATTCAGTCATATAAGAGTCATCGTCTGCTTTCGGCACCCCCTTTATTGTGATGTTTGGTAGAGGGGCTTGCTCCAAAAAGCACCTAAATAGTCTTCGAATATCAACAGTTACAAATCATTCCAAAATACTTAATTTATTTATTAATAGCAGCAGGTAAAATTGTATCTAGTGCTGCAACTGTATCTAGTGAGCTCCAGCCCTACAATCCTTACACTGGTAAAACTTCTGCTGAGCTCAAGGTGTTTCCCCACACAGAGAAAGAGGAAAGTCTGCACTGAGTACACTTTATAGTCTGTAAACTCCCAGAGCTTGTCTAGCCAAACTTCTCGTTACACACAGAGTTTCCAACACTGATTAGTTCTGATTTTCACCTCATAACAATATAGTTTTTACTGAGCTGCTGTCCTTATACTGTGCAGTATTTGTAGCAATACGCCATTAAACATGCACAGTGTAAACATACAGTGCTGGTTAATGCATAATTAAATAGAACAACTTTTGATAACCCGTGTTTGGTACTATGGAGTTCATAAGGTAACAGATATGAGCGCAAGGAAAGTAATTAAGCAGAATTATTTCATTTAGAAACTAGTACATCCTTTGGAATAACTCCAAATAAGGTCACTGGGATGAAGAGCATAGCTGAAACATACATTAAAAGATACTCTGACAGAGCAAGTGATAAAAGGAGGAAAGCAAGCACTGAGAAGTCCAGGGCTAAAGCAATTAAGTGAGTCTAAGAGAGAAAAGCTTCTTGGTGGGAAGACCTGCTTCTATGTGTCAATTCAAATATCATAAGAAGTCCAAATACTCAGAGATAGAGAAAGCCCCAATTTTCAATGGATAACTAACATTATACCTCAGTCTTTTGGGCACAAATTGAGACATTGTGGCCCTGTATGGCAATTTTCTATCTAACTGTGCTTAACATGCACATGGGGATCCCAAGGTGTCTCAGGAGCTCTCAATATAATGCTTACTTAGTCCTACTACTTACTTTTAATGAAGATATTTGCAAACATGATTCTTTTTCGCCATTCCACTACATATTTCCCTGCTCCTGAGCTTTACCTTACACTATTTGCAATAAATGCAAGCACCACCTAGTTGCTTTTTAAGGAATTTTGATTGCACTCCCAGCTGCAATCTTGTACATACACATGGCTGCCTCCAGCTGGCAACCCTCCATTTCAGAAGAGCAACATAATCAAACAAGTTATTTCCGTTTCCCCCTGATGGTTGTAATGAGTTAATCTGAGATGTCTTCAATGAAAAACTAAAAATATATATAACAATAAATAAAATCACACAGTCCTAAGAGGTGTAAAACTTCCACTGATTTCCAGCCTAAGTTCTGTGTAATGTCTAATCTTAAGTATGGCTTGAGATACAGATTCTCAGGAACAGAGAGCATCAAGAGAGCTACACACATCATACCTGTACTCTTTACATGAACATATAGACTGAAAAAGGCTGCTTATCTTTACTGATATGTAATGAAGACTATTTTCTCTATGAAGCTTTCTGCATTGTTAAAAGAAATTACTACCTTTTCAAGCCTATCCCCTGAAAGAGTTGGTGATCATTAGCCAGCTTTATTCTATTTACTGAGATAAGGTTTATAGCTCTGATACAAGACAAAATTTTCTCAAGCAGCTCACACCAAACTTTTAGCATAGAAATATCAAGACATTAAAAGATGCAGTCTTACCACTGCAGACAGCTGCTGAAGGATAGAGGGAGTGACTTACTACAAGGGAGAGAAACTGAGTGAGCAAAAAGTAACTGAACTGCGACACTGCTGTGTCAGTTTATTGTCACCAGGTCACAGAATACTTTTCTTGGCAGACAATTGTTTTGCAAGCTACAACAAGACACGAAGTTAAAACTGCGGCTTTCATTTAACCTGTCTTGCCCATATCTGCACAGGTTACATTCTGTGACTAAATTGCTTTTTTCCCCTCATACCTGAGAACTGGCAAAATACTAAATTAGATTTTTCCCTTCCTTCCCATCTGGGTAACATGTGAACCTATACAAGGTGCTTTAAACTGGTAAGTAAACAAACCTTCCCACCCCGAGTCATCAGGAGAAAAATCTTAAGACTTGCAAACTAGTTTAACACCAAAACAGGGGGGGAGCTTCTCACCAGAGTTGTTCACAAGCATCTCAAAAGCTCATCTGCCAGGCCCTCTCATGATTACGAGCCGGAACGTGCCCATTAGAGCAAAATAAAAATCATACTGTTGTACCAATACAGTGGGAAATGCTAAATTTCCTTGCATGGGTGCCAGCCAATGCAGCTGCTAGAACAAAAGTTAATGTTCAGAACAAAATCACCGTGCTGTGACCTCATTCTGAACGTGGTCCTTTCTGAATTGGAGGGATAGACAGACCAAAAAAAAAGGTAAGAGTAGCCATGGGGGCCTGTTCTGCTTCTACCTTTGCTCTGGGTGAAGCAAAACTGTGCCTGCTAATACAGATTAAAGAAATTAATGCCATTAAACACATGGACAAACTTGAACTAAAGTTTGACTTGAACAAACTTCCTCAGCTAAACTTATTCCTGTAGAATTTAGGGATAACTATTGCAAGCAGAAATAATCCTCAGAAACTGCATATACACAGGCTTTTGCCAGTTTAATTTACTTATACAGAAGCTTCGGGAAATACTGGGATGAGAAAAGTCCAACTACAGAAAGTACGGAGAAAGAAAAATTCTTTTGGCACAGTTGCATTTTTGTTTGCTCACAGTAAGCTTTCCCCAATATTTCTGGGTTGTTTTCCTTTTGATTCTAATTGAGATCACTTCCTTGTAAGGGTGACTTTGTGCCTTTTTGTCTTTAGGAATCCAAAAAAGACAAGGAAGTCCCTGGTCAGAGAAGTCTGGCAGTTAAAATCATGGGCTTCCTTCCCTAACTTGTCTTATACATCACTTAATGTTTGACAGTCTTGTTCACTGCTCCCCGTCCTATTATGAAGTTTTTAGTGATTTAATTAAGTGCTTACCAAACTGTTTACAAGCTTCAGAACGGGGCCTAAAGATGTCAGTTAACAACTCTTGATGGTTAGGGTTGACAAGTATTTGTCTCAGCTTGCCTGTTTCAACAAAAAATTACAGCAGTGAGAAGACAGGTACATTTCCACTCACCTTGCCTGTACTACACTGAAATAAAGATCATATTCATAAACATCATACATTTCCAGAGCATGTTTCTAACTGCAGGTTTTGGTGCACCTGAGGTAAAACAAGCAATTCTGCATTTCTGCAACAAATCAATGCAAGGGATTTCCACTCAGATTCTGTTCTGAGTTACCTAATGCTTATTCCACACTGTAACAACACCTAACAACAGCTCAGGTGCAGCAAGCCACAGACATTTGCACCTATGAATATCAGCTGCTACTTTTAACTAGAGCACACATTTCTGCCACTGTCAGTCACCAGGACTCAGCAGGACACACACACTTGGATTGCACAAGACACCTGTACATGCCCTGTGGAGCCAGAATGGTGAAATCCCAGCAGACAGAGATAACCACCAAATGGAAACAGTAGCACATTTAAATGCCTGCCTGCATATGATGAGGCAGCTTTATCAGGGAAACCGGAGCTTTTGCCAGGACATCCCAGAGCACATTCCCCCAGTTTAACTTCTGCGTGCCTACCCTTTAAGGAGCTCATCAAAGATCACTGATGTCAATAAACTTAGAAACACAGAATCACTTTTCCTTGAAGGATCAAATCATACCAGATATTGAACCACCACAGGTTTGCTGTTGCTTTGTGCACACATGAGGCACTTACCATAGATCAGCTGTTAGAGTTTGCTTGTTCCTAAGTTTATGTATGTTGTATGGCACTTCACATATGTCAGAAATCAGAGTTTCTGACTTTCATTTAATGGTCTAAAATACAAATTCTGCACAGTGAACTTAATGTCCTGAGATGCAGTCCGCGTAAATCAAGCAAAATTGCTCAGCTCTTTCCATACCTAAAGCATTATTTTGACACTGGCTCCTTTCACTTGGACTCTTTCTAGCTTTCACTGTCTCCGCATACGTTACTCAAGAGCCAGTTTTCCTTTTCCCAGGCAGCACAGGAAGGTAATATTTATCCCTCATCAGTGTAACCCTCTCAGCCTCTCCTTGCTCCAGTGTGTATAGACATAGAAAACACAGCAAGAAAACTTTGTTGGAAAAACCACACAGATAAATTAACAAGTTATTTAATAAACAAAACATCTAATGAACATTTGTCCATATCTTTAATGTCACTAGTCATTCAGACCATAACATGATAGCTTTTATTCCTGGGCCTATGAACTTTCTACCCTGTACATCAGATCAGTAAGCTCTAAAAAAACATCACATTGGGTAGTCCCTTTTTAATTTTTACCTCCTTAAATCTTCAGTTCTCATCTCTTGGTAAAATCCATTTAAACAGGGCCCACAAGTTAATGGTTAAACTTGTTGTTTGTAGTACCATTAATATAGGTCAAGCAGCACAATAGTTACAACTGCTGAGGGGGAAGGTACATAAAGACACAGTAAGCAGTTCAGGACCTTATTACAACATGTCTATCAAATGCACGGTTACAAACAATGTGCCTGATTCATCAAAAAGATAACTTCTGCTGACAGTACACACTGTTCCCTGGAGTCTCTTACACATGGCTCAAAAATTAAAATTGGAAATGTAAACTACACAGACACATTCTTGCAAATATGAGTATGTTTCAGGACAGTGAGCACTTCTATGCAAAATAACAGATAGAGGCAGTGGAATGAATTCTGCCCTCATTTGCATCACTGAGTACTGGAGAAATCAGCAATAGCTAAGACTACTCTGCATTTTCTCTCAGGTAACCAAGGGAAGAATTCGCCCCACCAGACCCAAGGACACACATTTTTCACCATGGGATGCACATGCATAATGTCTACAAGAGGGATTACCTTATGCTTTATTCAAGAATATTCAAAAGGACAGACCTCTATGTCTCAAAAAGTTAGTATTTCAGCAATACTGACAGTAAGTACTGTTTCAAAACTAATGGCACCTTAAAGTTTGCCAACATGGATCACTTATGTTCAATATCGGCCATTCACTCTCTGCCAGTTTAAATAAACACCATTCCTGATTTGGGTCCCAAGACCCCTAGCCAATGTTCCCAGGTTAAATTCCCAGGTACCTCACTGGAGCAAAAGCAAACAGAATAGCCAAGTTTCAAGACTGACAGAACTCACCAAACATGGCACTGAGACACCTCCCTCTTCTCAATGATTAGTGTTATGAGAGCATGTAGAGGGATCAATCCAATTTACAACATGAGGTTCATTTCCCCCAGAAAAACCAAGCATGAAAAAACAGCTTTTCTGACCAAGCATTTGGAAAGTACAATCAGCATTTCAAACAGTTTCTCACTTTTCATATGAAATACTTCTTGTGATTAGACTGAAGCAAAAGGATTTTTCAACCTCTATTCATGCCCAAAATCTAGCAACTGTAATTCCAAGAAGACAAGTTTTTCTAATGTTAATCTAGGGTGGAGAAACCAGATTAAATTTAAGCAGGATAATTCCTGTGTATAACAAATTACAGAACTGATACCAGGCAAACAGAAGTCATTGCATATTTATGACATACATAGTATTTTCTTTCAGACTTCTGTATTTTCCATCATTAAAAATTGAAGCCCATTTTCTTCCATGTATCTCACTGATAGAATACTTTGCATTTTTGTGATACCTGCTACCCTTTATTTCAATGTACTTTATGAATCTTGCACTAGATCTTCAGCAAGTGTGAATCACCATAGCTCAATACTGACTTTAATAAAACTGTTTTACATCATGCTACCTGAAGAGTAATTAGCTGATGTTGCACCATCCTGTAGACAGAAAAGGGACATGTCCCAATAGTGTGACATTAAAGCAGCAGATCTCAGGCATGAGGTTACAAATATTCCATGAGATAAAAACATCCTGTTGAATTGCAGTTTTAAAACTTAAAACTTTTGAAGTTTTAAACTTAAAACTTTTAGAGCTTTAAAACTGATTAAAGTTCACCAGAAGTATTTAGCAACTTTGTGGATTTTATAGACTATTATGTATGTCTCATCTAGAGTGTTTTCAAATAAATCAAACCATGTCACACAGTTTAAAATGCACTTTTTGCACTTCTTAAATTAACTCCACTGCAGTTTATATATACACTACATAATAAAGAGAGACCAACAAATTACTCTGTCTTCTCATTATGTTCATGCTGGTAGGGCAGCCCGGGTTATAAAATTGTTTGCTTCAACACAAATTCCAGCATGATAAAGGGATTTTTATGCATTCATCTGGCCATCTTTTCTATTCCATATTATAGGTTCTCTCGAATAGCTTCATATGTTGCACTTCCCTCAGTGGAATGAGATGTGCTCCACTTTAGCACAGATGTACAGGAAACCCTGCAACAGAATAGTTCCTATTAACAGAGCTGAATCCTTTTGTATAGAAATTGTTTATATTGATGAAAACACCACTGCTTCACACTATTGTCCTTCCTGAACATCAATAAAGACTTGATTGAATTAATTTGGTAATTATAAAAAAGGAGAAATAAAGTAATGCAAGGTAAAAAAAGTCCACAGGAAGTTAAGAATAAGAAATGTCCCAAGTCCAGAGAATGTGATGTAATTGCCTGTAGCAACACATGACAGTAGGAATGTGACTGCTTCCTTAGGTACTCAAGGGATTCCTGCCCAGTCAGCCAGGAAGCATGAGGCAGCTATGCCCTGCTGACATTCAGATTTCTAAGGGAAGAAGGAAGGGGCTTTGTCTTCTCACATACACCACAACTTCACCCTAAGCAGACATCTGCTGAATTTCAGCTAACATTTTATTTCATTTAAAACAGACAAATAAGACACTTATAAATCAAGCAGAAACTAAGTTAGCTAGACCAATTCTATTAGCCTCTAAAACATTGTTCTGATTATGAAGATCTGTGTTACATTTCAGTAAATTTTCCCTTCTGTTATAATAACTGTCCTGTTTAAATGCAATTTTAGGATGGATATAACTAAAGCTGATGATGTTGCTAAAGCATTTGGTAAATGTTGAGAGATCAGTACAATTCCACAGTAATAGTTCTAATTAGGTTAGCTGGGAGGACAACAATTTACCACAGCCTTAATTTAACACCACACTTGTGAAACTGGTGTTAAATTCTGAAGAGCATTAAACCCTAATACCATTTAACAAAACCTAGTTCCTTATTAGTAAATACTTGTACCTAGGTGGGCATGTCCAGGTGGACAGCTCTGGAAATGAGACATTTGGTTGTGAAGAAATGCAGCATGCACTGGTGGTGCCTTACCCAAAGGCACATGCACAACGTGTGGGGAGGGTCCCAAGGAGGTTTCATCTCGAAGTTACATACTTTAGAAGGGATTAGTAAGGATTCTCTTCTTGGCTGGCATGCTTGAAACATGAGAAACCATCCCAAAATTACAAGTAGCAAGCTCTCCTTTAGAACACTTCAGTAACATGGTAGGACAATAGGGCCTTTGTGTTTCAGAGTGACTCTAGAACTGAATCATTTCATCAGAGTGGTTCAAAATTCTCTAAATAGCTTCTCAGAACAAATAAATGGCTTCTAAGAACAATGGCATAAAACCACTTGAGGCTCAAGGAGAAGTACAAAGTACCACACACTGCAGATGGCTTTCAACATTGTGAGCAAAGAAATCAAATAAGATAAAGTGAGGATCACCTCCTTCACTAGCCAGCCACGTGGGTCTGTCTGCCTTAAGGATGGCTCTTTTTACAAGCAGAAAGCTGCAGGCTTTCAGGACCAACTTGTGAAACTCTGACAGGTCACAGAGTTTCCCTGTATATGTGGAGGTCTTGCTTGGAAGACCCAGTTTTCTTGAAGGTTTCATTTTAACACCTGTAACTTGTATTTCCTAATTAGCTCATTTCAAAGATGATTTGGCAGAATCAAAAAACAGCTGCAGTATTTCTGGGATGCTTAGGTTTTGCACAGGTTGCTCAAACTGCAATACAGGCCATTAGATAAATTGACATGGTTATCGGAGTTGAAGACTTTCTCAACAACCTTTTGCTAGAGGATCAGGATTAGTTTCTAATCCCATAACAATCTATTATAAAGCCCCAGAGCTAAAGCTTTCTAGCACTGCTGTGGGGTTTGAGGCCTTTACCAACCAAAAAAGTTGCTGGTTCTTTATTGTTGAGGTATCTTAAAGCAGGACAGAGCCTTTCTACATCTCAAACTACTCAGGCTGCAGCTTCACAAACTGTTCTGTTCTAATAGCCCAGACCAGGAATAGGATCCCAATACCTCCTGCATACAGAATGGTCAGACGGATTTGGAAACCAAAATATTGTGGATTTCAACTTTGCAGCAGAACCTGCAGAACAAAATGCCATACTGCAATTAAGGCAAACACTATCACAGGAGGTAAAGGAATATACTACAAATTCAAAGGTTAAAAGCCATCCTTACTTTTCCAGACTACAGTGCAAGAGCTCAGACTTAGACTGCTAGTACTGCTTATTGCAGTATTGCATATATAGACTATTTACTGTACCCCTTTTTATATAATCATTTCTAGTAACAGAAGCAGTGCTATTACTGCAAGCAGCAAAGTCTAACCCAGACACAACCTCAACCTCTGTATAGCAGAAGGTTCTTTGTGCAGGTACCAAGATTTCAGACATACATGGGAAGCAGCAGCCAGAGCAAAGCTGTCCACAAGCAGAGATGGTGACAGGCCAAGGAAAGAGAAAAAAAATATCTACAGCCAAAAGGGAGGTGGAATAAAATCAAACAGCAACAGAATAAAAAAAGCAAAAGATTAAAATGTTTGTGCTTGAAGTAACAACCTGTGCTTTTATTCATGCCATGGAAACATTGTTAGCTTAAACTATTTCACTTGATCTCTGCTAGTTTCTTAAGTCTGCTGATAGTACAGGAGAAATGATATAAGCCTTCCCCTTAACTTGCTGCCAAAATCCTAGGATCTGTTGCAAAATTACAAAAATTTTGCAAACTTTCAAAACTTCAAAACAATATCTCATCTCTTCTCAACATTTTGTACAAGTATAGTTCCAGTGACTTGACTAAAACAGATCTGACCAGAAAAGGATTCTAGGTCAATATTTCTTATAAAGAAAACCACAGAGCTTGTTGAATTCTCCACCAAATGAAGCCAGTATCTCTCTGTACTTGCCTAACACTGACCTCCAATCAGAAAAGGCTTCCACTCTCTTTCATCCCTCTTCTGTTATTCATTGTTTGCCATTTCCCCCAGTGTGCTTTGATTAAATAATTGATAAACATTTATTTATTTTAAGCTTAACAGATGCTTGCTCCAAGACAAAAAACATCAGAAACATACATATATAGTATAGTCTGATGCCTTAAGGAGAGAATCCTTTACAAGGGTCCAGGGAAGGCAAGGAGACTCCTTTCACAGCCAAACAGGAATGTCTACGCCAGCATCCTACCCTCACTGTCAGACTCAGAGCTTGCCATGCCGTTAATATGAAATGAAAAATCAATAGCTATTGTTCAGCCACTATCTCCCATCAACTGATGCCTGAGTGTCAGACATGGCAGTGGGTTAATGGTAAAACAAGGCACAGAGGTTGCTTTTCAGAAGCATGATTGAGCTGCACATTACAAATATCCTGGCCTTAGCTTCTCACTTATCAAGTGCTCTGTCCCCTCTTGGGACACTAGTGAGCACCTAGGACCAGCTATGCATCCATCCAGCTTAGAGCTACTGCAGGCTTTTAATTGGCAAGATCTTGTGGGGGTCAGTAAGTATCCTGTCCAGGCGTCACCAGAGGGAAAGAGCACAGCCTTCTTAACTGCCTCTCACTGTGAACTATGGGAGCAAAATCCTTCCCCCTTAGAAAAGAAAAGCAGAAACCTAAACAGAAGAAACCCCACACAATTATATGTCTATAGGAAGAAGCTTAAGACAATCAGACTGCTCTGAAAAGCCTCCACATTCTAACTGAAAAGCACTTCAAACACCCAACAAGTCCCTGTGCTTTCTTATAGGAGTAGTTATTACCAGTTTATAGGAAGAGACAAGGAGAGCACCTACAAAAGGCCACAGAGGAAAGAGGCAGTTGCACCCAAGAGGAGGCAAACTGGGAGCTAAAGGCAGCAAGAACATAAACTGGGTAGGGAACTCACCAAGAGAGCACAGTCCCACAGCAGAAGAGCCAGCCAAGCAGAGCAGCACCAAGTCCCATTGATGCTCCCATGGTCACTGTGCAGAAGCAATAAAAGCAACCAAGGTTTGAGGTCATACCAGAAAATCCACACAATAATTTTGAGAATATGTTCCCAGCAGCACAGCTCAGGGAAGGGGCTATGTTCCCAGTTTGAGTTTAAATGAGCAAGTGGCCCAGTGGGCGGGAGCTGTGAGGGGGACCCAGGTGGAAGTGATCAGGGCCATTACTGCCCATTAGTGACCTAGGGCCCTGACAAAAGCTTCCCTTTTTAATCACCCTACTGTTGCTTTAGTAAAGATCTCTCATGTGCATATGCATCTTTGTAAAACAGTATTTTCCAGAGGTTGTGAACAGTTCTCCATCTTAGCTGTGTACACTGCTGTCTGGGCCACTGAAAAGCATTTCAGTCTAATTGGAATGTTGGCAGGGGTGACCAGAGGAAAGAGTAATAATTTTAGGATGAGAATAATATAAGTTTGCAGTTAATAAGGGTATCTGAACATCTCTTCATATTTACTTCAGAGGTAAAAGCACCCAGAAGCCCTAGTATGAAATACAGAACTAGGTTTAGGCACTATATAAAAAAGATTTGTATGCCATTGCAAATGCATTTGCAGTATAATTTAAAATCAGTTTCTGAAAGTCAGGATTGCTCAGAAGTCCCAGGTGCTACTGCTTTTCCCAGAATTAGAGGTACTCCAATTACAGGGCCACCTGCATATTTTTTAAATGTGATCTAAGCACATGAAGTAAGTATACTGTCTAACAAACTGTGGGCACATTGTATAAAAGATAGAAAAATATTAATTATATTTTAATTATAATTAATTATTATTAATATAAAATAATTATTATTATAATTAATGTTATACTAATCTATTATTCATATAACTGCACTAGGGAGATAATGTTCTTGAAGGAATTAGTATTTCTCAGATCTTAACTCTACTTGGTCTGTTTTTTAAGAACTACAATATTTACCAAGAGTGGTGCCTAGATGACTTGGAAGACGATGAAAAAAATGTGTTATTTCAGTGCTATATATGCTCCTGAAATATATCTACCAGACAGAATATATACAGCCTTTTATTGTGAAGTTTACCTGTAAAGTAGTTTTTTTTCAGATTCCAGCACATGCCTCCAGAAACCAACAACCCTACATTTCAAATTGCCAAGAGACAGACTAGTGTTCTGTTTAATTATTAGTGCCATAAACCAGAACAATATTTACCTGCCTATAACAGAGCTTAGGAAAATCCACTTATCTCTCCTGCCAGTTGCTACATTTCTCACAGTTATTAATAAAATGATCAGAAATCCTTATTTCTGGATGGCCTTTACCCCATTTTTCTCTCCTGCCCAGTGTCCCTCCTGATGAAAGTCAGCTTGGAAATTCGAACAAGTTCTGCATGTGACCACTGGAAAGACAGAAGGAAGTGGGAGTGCTCCTCTACACCAGATCAGACCGGCCACTTGAGCACTAAGCCTTGATTTCTCCTCCCTCTGGCTGCAATGTGGCCTGCCAAGTGTGTTACATGCAGTTCTGCAGTTCATCAGTCTCCTGACATCCTTCTGTTCCTGGTGCAATAACTGAGTTTCAGTAAGGAGAGCCTCTCTGCTTAGACATGAAATGCCACTCTGGACTGCTCTCTTCTGCCAGTCTTTCACCTTTCATTAGCATTCAGCTTGCATTTAGTCCATGGTCTCAAGCAAAGCCAGTCTGTGTGGTAGTAGTACACATGCAGCTTCCTTCAGGAGTAGAAATTAATCAGAAACTCATCAGAGCACTCAGGGTCTTTACAAACTAGTTTCCTGAAGCAAGACTCAGTATTCCCATCCTTCCTCCAACTAAGATTTTGGAAGATTTTTTTGTGGTGGGGGTACAGGGATGGAAACAGAGTCATCCCTACATCTGATGTATGTATCTTAAAAAAAAAAGGGAAAAAAAAAAAAAAAATATCTAGAGACCAAGCTCAGAAGGTTTCGGTTCTACTTAAGATTCATTTTAAGACTCCCTCTCACCTCTTTCTTCTCTCCTCCTTTCAAAGTAATAAATTCCTGATAATTTATTAATAGTGTTCTATGAAGAAACTGTTGTCTGTTCCTACTGTGTGAGATGATGGATTAGTTCACAACACCTGTTACTGCTACATACGTGCAAGTAATTTCCCCCTGCCTGTTTCACTGAAATCTGTTCTTTTCTCACAAAGTCAAACACTCTGCTCCCATTACTAGTAAATATCTCCTAGATAAGCTTTAGAAAAGTCCGTACTATTTAATAACTTTCTCTTTGTATACCAATAAGATAGATTAGTGGGGAAAAAAAAGGTGCACAAGAAATTTAAATTGAAGCTACTTACATAGATAGACAGACCAGCAGATGAAACTCCTCATGCCATGAAAAAGTTTTATGCAGAGAGCTAGCACTAAATGTGGGTCCCAACAAAACTCATGCTATTCTTTAACTGAGAATAAAAGAAAACTTTTGTGATCCACAACTGTATGCTTCCATCTGCACAGAACTGAGTTTTCCTTCTAAGCAATCCTGGAGGTTACCTGATTGCTCATTTAACCTAAAAAAGTGTTTACAAATGTCTGCACTTGCCTCCTCCTCTAGATACTAATTTATCAGCAGAAATATTCACCTAAACAATTTTTGTAATTATTAAGGAAAAGTCACAGGAAGCAATTTTATAATTCCTACAGTTAATTATTCATCTCCAAATATGGTTTACATTGAATTGTATTCATCTAACAGAGAACAGAAACATGAGAGATTAATATATTCTGATAAATGTAATCAAGGAAAAGAGTTCATATTTTTGACACCCATAAAGAAGGTACCATGCAGAAGCTTCTGCTCTCCAGAGTTCCCTTCCAATACGCTGAAAATCCTGAGTAATAGGAGTAGCAGACACTGAAATTTATTTTAATGCCATTGCATTCTACTGAAATGATAAACATAATGTGTAAAATACATATAAGTAAAAAAAAAAAAAAAAAAACCTCACAAGAAGTTTTAACAATACAGTCATACCATAAGACCAAACAGGAATTAAGGATCAACTGATTAATTGAACCTTCAATTTCAGTACTGTAATCACTAAAAAATCCAAAAGGTAAAGATCATCAGATATATCAGATTCTCCCAATTTCTTTTACAGATCTACTAGGGAAAAGGCATAAAACTGTATTTTAATGACTTGGTTTTGCATATGTGAAATAAAATTCATGAAGGTGGAGAAAATACACTGAAGCATCCAAAAGAATTTTAAATGTCTGTGATAGATCAGGAAGAACAGCGGAATGACTGAAATAGAGAAAAGTTTTAAAAGATTGACTTCTAGACCAAAGAGCAGAGTTCCACCTATCAAAGATCTCCTTCCACCTATGCAAAGCTCCAGCTGAAACCAACTGGACTACTCTCAGGACCAGAGAGCTCATGCCTAGAGGGCACCATGCCAGGATCAATGCCACGTTTGCCCTGAACTTTCAGGAGAATGAGGATCATGTCCCTCATTTGATGCATGCTGTGTTGAGCACATAGCTTTTCTGAGTTGTATAGATAATAAAAGATGGCATAGGAAAGTGACAAGGTACATGCTGAATTCAGATAACCAATATCCAAAACGCTACAGGAAAATTACAAAATCATGACTGAGCTCATTAAATTTACACCAAGATAAGTCAGGGATTAAAGCTCTCTGAAAAGGTAGTTTTTAATTGCAGTCAGTCCATTTTCAAGGCTTATTTCCTAATATTCTTACGTGCCCAAATGAAATGCCACCTATGGAAATGCCCATGAGACGAGAAACTCCTTTTGACTCCATTTTTGTGGTAAACGGTTGCAAAATAATTTGATGTGCAAGAGTCAAAGGAGGGATTGTTGCCAAGCTTTTGAAATCAGGAACAGTTTCTTTTAGGGACATTTGTATGAGGGACAAACAAGGGACAATTTCATCACACAAGAACTGGCTAAACAAAAAAGAAACTAAAAGTTTATCAATTAATTATCTTCCTGAAAGATCTGAGACAGAAACGCATGCTTGAAATAACTAAATTAACTCATCTCACCTTCTCAGGATGAAAACGGGAAGGAAAGAAAGGCAGAGGGGAGTACTGAAAAACGGTGAAATACGAGATGAGGCTATGATGTTCCAACCACAGTTAGGAAAAGCTGTTCTGAGTGAGGTTGGTGGCTGCCTTACCAGAGACTTACTCATGAAAAGTTACAGTTCCAAATTCCTGATCAAGCAAAGTAATCAGCCGTGAACTCAGGCACTTCAGTGGCACAGCTTGTAAGCCTCATTATGGATTTGTTTCACTTGGACTCCAAATGGATCACTGCTAAACACATCGAGCTGCTGGATCACAGGCTGATATAGGTTGTCCTGGAGTTTCCCTAGGAGTTTCTTTTCCCCTTCTGGACTAGGTATAAAGAAAGGCAAAGAAAGTCTGTCTGGTTATGCACCTGGCATACATTCCTCTGTCCGTGGAGACAAAGTATCAGAAAGGGAAAAATAGAACATTTTTCAGTGACCCTGACATTTGATACTGATGCAAAAAAGGAAAGGAATTACAGTGTTTGAAGCCAAAAGCATGAAGTTTCTTTATATTTCCTATGATTTAATATCTCTCCTCCCCACACACGGCAGATTCCTTTATAGAAGCTCTTGAAGACTGGCCAACAGTGCTCCAGCAATGTCTCTGATGATACAATGGAAAGCTTCTAACCACGGTATCATTTGCAGCATTTCTCATTTATTTCATCCCCAATCCCCAAAGACATGCCTTTTCTGATGGAATAAATGTTTCTTTTCACTTTTTTTGAATAGAATTGAAAATCTATTTGATAACCAAATGAATTAAAAGGGACAGAGTCCAATTATTTAGGTTTATATGAAATCTGTTTTAAAAGATGGTTTCCAGCTTTCACTCCATCTAAACAGATAAAAAATATCAGTAACCATTAAAAATTACTCACAGTACCTGTTTAACCAGATTTGTAAATGAATTTTTTTCCAGTGACAAATATGAAGATAAGAATTTGGGAAATCAGACCTTCCCTCTACAGCCTGTCCTCCTTACTAACAGGGCCTCTAGGGGAGGGCAGTGCTGCACAGACCAAGTGATAATTCAGAGTACGTGGCTGTAAGGCCCAGTCACTGCTTGGTTTGCCATACCAGACCCATTTTCAGACCAGCTCTCAGGCTCTCATCCTAGCCAACAGAAGCAGTTCAGTTTGTGCATGAACTAATCTGTTTGCCACAGTATCACCAAAACCTAACCATCATGACAAAGTATATAAAAAGGCATGTGCTCCTTTACAGCCCTCTGCAAGTTTAAAGAGGAAAAAAACTTCTCACTGACTTCAAGAGGCTTCACATCTAGCCCACAGTAGAATAGCTTCACACTGTTTTTCAAGAGACATGAAATATAAAATATCATCTGATTATTCAGGCTTGAGTTTGATCACACAAAGTGAAGATCTGTGACAATCTGAAGCTGCAGAGGCTGCCATTGGCACTCCAGAGAAGGGCACACTGTGCTCAGCCTGGAAGCTGGCATGCCCCTGCTCTTCCTCTGGACAGAAACTTTCCTCTGGAAAGCAGAACCTGACCCACTCAAAGCTGAGCTGAAACATCACCCAGTCATCTGCACAGCTGCCCACTTTCATAAAAATTGTTTAAAGCCAAACACTTGAGAGCCATTTGACATGCTGTGGGTAGGGTTTGTGCCTCACCGCCTTAGAGGTGAGTGTAATACTCTACATATCATAATCCTGGGATATCAATGTTTAACCATTTTGTAAAGCTCTTTAGTGAGAAAGTAGTATATGCTTTCAACTAAATGGCTACAACCTGGAGCTACTCTCCAGCCTGAACTGGGGCAATAAAATGGTTTTGTGTGACAAACTATCAGCAGAGATTTGCCGGAGCTGTTAGTCAGAGTGCAGAATCCCCAGCAAATTCAGAAGCCTCCCTTAAGGAATTAATGCTTGATTGTTTTGCCATCCAAAGAGTGTTTACAGAAGCCAAAATAACCATGCTTGCTGTCCACTGTGCAAAGAGGTGATGACATCAAGAAGACAGGTCACAAGTCTGAGTTTATAGACATTACACTCATGTTGGTATGGCTTTTCATCCACTCAGTATGATCTTATGACCCCACAACTTTACAACCTTCCCCTCTCTGGGCTTCATAGCACCTCTCCACTCTAGGTTAATCATTTCTCTGCCATTATCTGCCAACAGTTCTTATCTCTTTTGCTGTCACTTTATAACAGGGACTCTTATCAAGCTGTACAAAATCACGTGATTGTGCCAAACCTATCACAAGTTGCAATTCTTCTGATTAGAGACTATCATGAAATGGCATACATGGTTTACAGCAGGTCACTAATGCTGGAAAAAGTACAGAGTCCACTCAAAGACATGCTTGTTACTTTCTGAATTCTTGGATAATTTTTTTTTGTTGTTGTTCATCACGCCGACTTTCACTGAAGGCTATCACAGCCTGGGTCTCAAGGCCAGAAAAGTTTACAGGCTGCACCTCTTCTGTACTCAATGCTGTACCCCTTGTACCCAAGGGTACGGTATATTTACACCTAATAATGTCTTCTGGTTCCCACGCAGCCATCATACAGGAATCTATAAAACATGGACTTACATCAGCTGGTAAGTAACCGTTTTCTAACTGTTCTGAAGATTCCGCATAAATATATCAGATTTCTGGGTATCCAAACTGAAAAAATCACTACAATTGGGCAAGCCCATGATTAATTTGTATGTATATTTAGGCTAGAGAGAATTTTACCATTTAAAAATATAAGAAAACAGATGATGATCTATAGAGTAACAATTTTCTCTAGAGATAATGCAATTATCAAATATATATAATTGGATAATTAACAGTATCTTTATGTACTGCGATTGATAATAACTGTGAAATTGTGTGTGAGCATGTAGAAATGTTTGCAAAGATTAGATTTAAATTGCTTCAGGCCTGGTAATTCATATTGAAGAAAACCTCAGGAATGGTTTTGTGTCTTTTCAGTAATACTCCAGTTTCTGCCAAATGCAGATTCTTTCTTACAGCTAAAGATTAAGATTTGTCATTCAGTGGGAGTGGGCTGGATAATAGAAGTCAGTTAAGACTTCAGAGCAGCAAAGAGGTGAATACTTTCAGTAGCATATGGAAACAGCACCCACTCCCTGTCAGAAAGATGTCAGGCAAAGATTGCTCTGGCTTGCAGGCACAAGGGGCATTGCACAGCCAGGTGTCCTAGGCTGTCCCAGGCTGTCCCAGGCTGTCCCAGGCTGTGGTGGCTGTGGCTGAGCCCCAGTGAAAGGCTGTCTCCACCACCTCCCTGCCCTTTTCCACACATTTCCTGTCTCAGGCCATTCTGTCTCTCACCACACACCTGGAGCAAGGTGTCTTTCCTTTGCCAGGGCGAACACTCCCTGTCCCATCAGGCTGTGCCCAGGCTGAAACTGGGGCCAAGCAGGGCTGCAGAAGGCTTACCAAGGGAAACCTCTCCTTCATGGAGCAGAAGGTACTTCACAAGCCAGTTCAGCAGTGCTGCAGTTTCCACAGCCCAGGGTTTTGCAAGGTTGTGCCTCAGCAGGCAGTTTCCTGACAGGGATGAAAGAAGGGATCTTTGACCCAAAAGTGAAATCAGGGCATGCTTTCCTCTTCTTGCCCCAAAGTGCGTCAGCACATGGCAGGAGAGGAGTTCACTCTGATGCTGGGTGCAAAGTGGGCACCTTGCCATCAAGGGAAGCTTTGGGGATGGAGGGTGCAGCAACAGCTGCAGGAAATAGCCTCAAACATAGCTGATCTTTATCTTCTGGGTGGAGCTGCTGCTTCTCCCAGGGAAGAAGGACCCAGCTGTGTTTCAGCCAGTTGTCCCCTCAGAGTCCCCATGCTTCCCTACAGGTATGGGGTACTCCTCTGCACAGCTCTGCCCTCAGAAATACATGGAAAAGGAGGCAAGTCCGGCTTCCTCTCCAGGCTTTTCTCTAACTGTTGCTCCTTCTGGTTGCCACAGAGGGACCCTCTGGTTCCCTCTCCTGAGGGATAGTAAAACAATTGTACATCTCATGTATCTGAAGAGTAGTCACTCAGATAAGGTTTCTAAAGGTGAAAGGATAAAACCCTACGAGAAGGGAAAATAAGACATTCATCAGTGATATTTAGACCAATTAAATGCCATTTTCGTGGCTTCCAGAAGACTGGCAGGTCTCAGTTACTATAATCATGTGGATATGAGAAAACAGATTGCTACAGGGAGTAGCAGAGACTCTTGTCACCATGCCACTTTATACATGCGCTTTGTCACAAATACACCAGGACAGACTCACAAAGCATGGCTCAGAAATAAGCAGCCCTAAATCTTGTGAAACTTTCCAAAATCCTGCGTACTCTGAGTCAAGGTAAGGATTCTGTCCTTCCATGACACTGCTTAGCCAGAACCCATGGTAGCATTTCTGAAAAGCTCACCTAACTCAGTCTTGTGAACTGATCACCACATACCTGTAAGGGTTAAATGGAACTCACACCAACCTGAGAGCCTCTCCTTGGAGCTGGGGAAACCAAATAGGAAGGAGCCAGATTCTGTTCTTATTTGCACTGGAGAGTAATTCTTTAGGAGAAAAAGATGTCCTCCCAGGGTACAAGTACAATCAGGACCAGGGTCATGTGCTCATAAGAGGAAATGTTATCCCTAGACTTTTGCTTTTGTCCAGTCTCTCCTGGCATTCTCCTTCACTTTCTCCTTTCTAACCAAGGAAGAGTGGGTCAAGAGGCTGTCGCAGCCTCTACACCCTCAGCCCACCAGCCCCTCAGGCCAGGGACATTTGCTGCTTCCCACCAGAGAGGCTGAGTTGCCCTTGTCAGGGAGCACCTGCTTTGCTGGATGCACTCTGTGCATTGCCCCATCTGGCAATAAGCTAGTTTTTGTTACAAACCACTGACATGTCACAGCTTCCTCCCAGCAAGAAGGGCATCTTCCAGCTCCCATGAATACAAATCAGACTCCACTGATATAAACAGCAGTGGATCTCTCCCCTGGAGAGCAAACACAACCAGCCTGGAGCTGGAGTGTGAGTAGGCACTACCGGTTGTTGACACCTGCTTTTAGGTTTATAGTCATATGATCAAAGAGGCAACTAGAATTCACAAAATATTACTAGTGCATCCTATCTTCCAGATGACGAACACCATATGGACTTATAAATGCTTTTATGGAAGTGCCATGATTTTTTTCTTCCACCAGATTCTGAAGCAATACAAACATACTTGACTAGTTTTATTTTTCCTCTAATCAGCCTCTTGTCTTAGTGTCATCAGGGACACTATGCAATTTTTATAAGCATTAGATATGATTATTTAACAGAAATAACTGTTTCATTTACTAAAAAAAGTTGTTATATAAGAGGAAAAATAATCTAGTTGTAGTTTTCAACTGTGACATTTTTCAGCTTATAGAATACTTACTGCCATTTTAATTTTAATGTATGTCCTCAGGCACTTAACAGTATTAAAATTAGGGCTCATGAGTTTGGAAAAGTTATTTTTTATGTTTAGTAGTAATAGGAATAGTAGCATTTCCATACGATTAACAAAGACAGCATATACTATCTTTCAAAGTTTGAATCAGGATTTTGACCAGCATTTACGCAAGCAAAGCTTTCACAGAAGTGAACAGTCTGAGCTGTGTGAGGACTGTAAGACATGTCATAGGTTATTTTCTTATATCAGTGGACTTTTGCTGTTACTCTACTTTTATCAATTTTCTTCTCACTTTTCCTGTCCTCATTTGCTTATACAGCAAATGAGCTATCTACAAAAGGGGCAGTATTTACATTTACGTCTGATTTTTTCTGTTAGTCTGATTTTAAATACCAAAATGCATGAGGCAAATTCCTTCAGTCTTCTGAGGGAGATCTCCACTACTGACAAAATGCCTCAAGGTACTTGTCCATGTAGGTAATTTAAAGGTCAGCTCTCAAACTTGTCTTATATATATATATATAGGGTGAAAATGAAGAATTTTCAGGAGGAGTTGTGTGTGTCTGTCTTGTGGGGAAACCCATTAAAACTTCTCGTGACAGATCATTATTAATGTCTAGAGTTTACTCACATATTACATGAGTACATACTATATATATTACATAGATATGCAACCTTGTATATTATTACGTATTAATACATTCTTTAGTGCAATGAACAGACATGCATATGTACACAATCCTTACCAAGATTTCTCAGTGTAAACTGTGCCTAATTTATCTTCTCAAACTTCATGGTTTTACATTATGTGTGGATAAATCTTGGGACAGATAGATATGTATGAGCTTAAACTTTTTTCATTATAAAGATCAGCTATAAAAAGTATTTTTAAGTAAAGTTTTCCAAGCTTTGAAACATGGGGGGAGGTGGAGGAAAGAAGCAGACCTAAACCATCTCCTTTTTTTCCACCAACAGATCAAGGTCAGTTGCCTCAGCAAAAGAAATTTCATTTTTAAGCCTGTCTGTGTAGGATAGAAATCAATTATCTCTCATGATACAGAGACCAGCACTCAGCCCTGACAGGAGCCTTGCGGTATACACAAATATATTTGGAGTTCTATTCCTAGTCTAAGCTCTACCTTTTTAACTACAGGTTCCACACTCGGTTTCAAAAGGGGAGCACAGACAGAAACAAAATAGCCTCATGAGAAATGTAATTCCCGGTGCTGGGAAAGGGCGATGGGATGGCGGCGGAGGGGAGCGTCGGGATGGTCAGTCGGGCAGTCCCTCCGGAGCCTTTCCAGCAGCTCCGTTCCGGAAAGAAGCCTCGCTGCTGGGTTCGCCTCCGCTGGCGGGGGAAGCCGCCGCCCCCGCGGCAGACAGCAGCGACCAGAGCGAGCGCGTTTCCCCGTCGCACCGATAGCGGCAACAGGTTCAGGCAGTGCGGAACGAGAAGGCGTTTTCCTTCCCTATAGAATTCATGTAATTTCGGGGCGGGAAGGGAAGGGGGGAATTTCTAACAGAGTCCCTGCTTGCAAAACTGGATCTTTAAGTGTTGAGCGAAATAGACTTTTGCTGCTGATGGGATCGATCCAGGGAAGCCCAGCCGCCAGCTCTGGGCATGGCTCACCCCGTCTCCATGGGCGCCCGGGCACGCCTTAGCCCTTCCATGCCTTCCAGTTAGTTCAGCAGAATGTGGATTGGAAAGCTGCCTTGCAGCACGGAGTGCCCGGCTGCACACGCCGGGGGAAGGAGCGCGCTCCGAGCGGGAGATGCTCATCACGGGGACACGGCGGGGCCCCGCGCCCCGACCCGGGCGGGACGGAGCAGACGGCGGCGGGACGCGGTGAAGTGTTACAACACCTCACTGATGACTCACCAATAAAAGAAAGGCAATCGGAGCGATGCTTTACCACCCACTTGGCCCTGCTCACTCCTCTCTCCGGAATCTCCTGTCATTTTGCATCACGCTGCTGCCAGGTGCTCATAAGAGAGCAGTGCATTCCGGAGGGCAGCAGGAGCTCGGCCGAGCTTGAAAAATAGCTTCTCGGTCAATAATTGACCGTTTGGAAATGGCTCTCTATGCCGGACCAGAGAGGAACGACGTCTCTTTAAAGCAAAAATGAATGATTAGTTGCATTTTAAAGAGGCAACAGGCATAGACGTGATCCTTTGTGGCATGTGTTTTACTATAAAAGTATTTCAGTCTTCAGGCATCCACTCCGTTTTGATGACAGAGATCAAAAAAGCAACAAACACAAAAAAAAAAAAAAAAAAAAGCGGGCGCAGCGTGGGGGAAGTAGATTTTTAGTGTTTGAGACCGTGGGTTGTTTTGGAAAGATTAGGGATGTTTTGATTCTGGGTTGTTGGGTTTTTTTTCTGACGATAGACAATTCTTTCCAAAGCCTGAGGGAGTTGGAGACACTAGAAATCTTCATTTAATGAATACATAAGAATTTGGAATGCAATATTGCCTCGGTAAAAATTGATGAGAGGGAGACGCTGGCTCAGGGTTTATGGAAGGTTTCGAAGTAGGTACTCTGTCCCTCTGTACTGTAGGGTGATGTGATTATGACACGGAGCGAGGAGAGGAGAGGAGAGGAGAGGAAGAGGAGAAGAGAGGAGAGGAGAGGCGAGAGCAGAGACGGTAGCCAGAGGACGAGGAGAGGAGCAGGAAGGAGAGGAGGAGGAGAGGAGCGAGGTGAGAGGAGAGGAGAGCGACGAGGAGGAGCAGAGAGGAGAGAGATGAGGAAATGTAGAGGAGAGGAGCCAGCGAGAGAGGGAGAGGAGATGGAGAGAGGATGAGGAGAGGAGAGTGGGAGAGGAGAGGCAGAGGAGAGGAGAGGAGAGAGGGAATAGCCGAGAGGAGGAGGAGAGGAGTCGAGGCTGAGCGCAGAAGGAGATGTGAGGATGAGGAGAAGGAAGGCGAGAGAGGAAGAGTGAACTATATTGGCGATGCTCTTCCTGGTGAAACAGTCTCGTAACAGTTGGGCGTGAGCAGGTGTGTGGAAGGTACAAGCCGCAAAACCGACCGTTCTGAACTTTCCCAGCCTGCACAGGGATCCCGTGACCTGCCGCACGCCTTCTCAGGAGACACTTACCGGGGCAGCGATCCCACTTGCATGACACGAGTCTTTGGCCAGTGCCAGCCTCGCTGACAGAGAGTCCGTCAGATGTGGTTTTGACTGCCGAAGGAAGAAGGATGCGAGATGCTGACTCCCTCACGAGCCTGACTGAAGTCACTGTTTTCACTGAGTGACGGCTCAGGGCGGCTCTGCGCTGGCGGCAAACGGGAATGCTCAGTGGGAGAGAAAGGGAGACGGGATTCGGATTTCTCTCCTTAAATACTTCCCTTTAAGTCTTTTTGATCGGTTTTGAATTTCGACTTCCCAGCGGAAGAGTTTCAGTCCTCCGCTTATTTATTTATTTAATTTACTTCTGGGAAGTTTTTCTTGAACATCTACCTCCGCCCCTCCCCCCCATGCCACCCCACAAACCTTCACTTTCGCTGCTTTGCTGGGCAGGTAAATCAAACCTTCTCCGGGACACCTCCCGACACAAAGCTCGAAGAAAGCATGCTATTTGTTTCTCATCGAGCAGACCACTCCAAGATGGAAATGTCTCTGCTTATGGAAAAAGACTTTGAAATTTGCTCAGGTTCTGTGGCCTCTTGGAAGCTGTAAGCAATCGGAGCTCGCATTGAAGTATCATCACCCAGAAGCCTCTGCCTTGGAAACAAAGAGGTGGAAAAGCTTCAGATTATTTAACATTAGAGAGTGGGGTTTTTTTTAATGTAAATGTACATACATTTAAATAGGGAAGTATAAAGTATTCCTGGTCTTGCTCCTTGTACTAATCAAGGCTGCTGGAAGCTCCCCGAGCCATCATCTTTTATAATTATAATTACACGCGTCAATCAAGACCTTCAGGCAAAGTCAGAACAAGGCAGGCAAACTCAGGAGAGAAATCACATTAAAAAAAAAAAAAAAAAAAAAAAAAAAAAAAAAAAGTTTGGAGAACTTGGTAAGGAATGGAGAAGAGATTCGAGAAAGGGTAATTAAGGTTGCTCAAGGCAATCGTGAGAGCTAGAACTCCATGTTAAATTAAATGTAGCCACAAGGGACCAGGTATCATTTATAATATGTACTGCCCTAAACTGTTACTTCGGAGAAATGTGGATGTGTAATAACCACTCCAAAGTATTTTCATCCATAGCGATAGCTCGCAGAGTGACTTTGCCATGTACAGTGGGAACTCGCTCCAAACAATTCCCCTGCAGAATGACATTTAGCCCCCGAGTAGGAGGGAAGAGCCCGGGGACCGGTGCTAGAGCCGCGCCCGCGGGGGAGTGCTGTCCGGGGAGAGGCGGCCCTGCGCGGGTCACCCGCCCGCTGGGGCACTTGGCCGCGGTGCCCGCGGGGGCCGCAGCCCGTCTGACCCCGGCAGCACTCGGGCTGCTTTCGCCTGCTTTGTCCGGATGCGGCGCTTCCTTTCCCGGCTTTTCCACAAAACGCGGCTGCCTTCCTGGAGCAGCAGTAACCAGAGTGGCAACACGGGACACGCCGTCGGGGCGCCGCCAAGCAGCGTGACCCACCCGGCGGCGAGCGGGAGGGAGAGAACCGGCTGTCCCCGATGGAGCCCAGCGGGCTGCAGGACCCAGGTCCTGATGCTCTGCTGTAAACGCGCTTGGAGCTGTGCTCTGACCACTCTTCTCCTGCGGGGAAGGGCTGCGAGGAGGCACCGCTCCTCTGCGAGCCGCCCCCGGAGCGCGCTGGCTTCTCGTCGGGCCCAGGCGGTCCGGCTACAGACTCGGAAGGCCGGAGGGCAGCGGGCCCACCGCGCCACGGAGACCCCCGACCCGCACGCAGCCCCTCACGGCGGGCGCCGCGGGGAGGGAGCGGAATCGGCGCTGTGCTGTTGTCGCTGCCAGTGTTGAGCCGCCCGGGATCAACCCAAGGCGATGCTGTACGGCGGCGCCTGACAGAGATTGTTTGTAACTAATGCACCTGGGAATAACTTCCCAAGAGCCGAGACAGGGGCTCAACTCGATCTCCTTCTGCCTAGAAACAGGGTCATTCTCTCTAGACGGTTTTCAGCCAACCTGTCTTAGCCATCGAGCTGCTCGCTCCCGCATCTCGCCATATTGCTGTCCTAAAACTTATTCGCAGACGACCTATTTAATTGTGAAATTATAACTTGAGAAATAACGAGCTGGCATCGTTCGCCCGCTCGCGCTCCCACCCGAAAGAGAATGGGAAAAGCTGAAAATGGAAGGAGACAGAGAGGTCCGGGCCTCTCTGAGCCTTGGATCCATCCCTCAAATATCAAACACTGCACAGACAAGGGAAAATAGACTTTTTCTACTCAGGTGGTGTTGGTGTTGGGTTTGCTAGGAGTCTGCGTTGAGTTAGCAAAGGTCTCCCAGCTACTGGATGCGAAAAGTTAAGAGCACAGCCGAGCCCGCTCTCTGCATGTGGAGCGCTTGTCCCAGCGCGGGTTCACCCTGCGATCATCAGCACCGCTGAGTAAGTTACAACAACCTCCAGTTTTTACTATCGCTCTCCCAGCCGATTGGAAATACCATACTCCGCGACGGAGACACTTCCGCGCCCCACTTTCCATCGGAAGCAGTTTTCACCGCCAAACCTTTTCAGCTCTTAATATATATAACACTTCATACATATTAAAGAGTCAGAGGAGTACGGGCAACCGAGCGCTCGGACGAGGGGCTCGGATGCTTTCCAAGGTGCAAATATCGCTCATCCCACACCATCAAACCTATGCGGCGCGGTAGGAACGGCACGGAATCCCTCGGAGAGAGGGGCGGAAAGGCCAACGAGGGCAGGCAGACCCCCGGCCCGGCTCGCTGGGCGGTCGGCACCCAGTCGCCCCCGGAACCTCCGCAATGCAGCGCCGCGGGACCGCTGGGCTCTCGCCTCTGGGGCACACACTTTGGAGAAACGAGTTCTTTGGGACAACTTGGAAAATAGTGCCACTTGCTGCACTGTGAGCCAGGGAAAGGGGGCTCAAGCAATGGCTCTGCCAGGGCTTTGGCTTTTGTGCAAACGATGCGACTGGCACTGACCGATTTCGCAAGAAGCTTAGGGAAGGGAGAGCAAAAAAAGCCGGAATAGGTACAGCGAGCTCCAACGCGGTTTCAGACTCTAGGGCTGCGCAGCGGCAACGCGGCTGCAAGGGCAGGGGTTTCCGCTGTCCACCCCCGCCCTCCCAGAGGGAAGGCAAGGGCCGGGGTCTCCGCAGCCGCCGCTGGCCGGGCGAAGGCATCGTCCCACCGGCCCCAAGAAAGATTGAGTGTGGCTGCCCACCGGGAAAGAGGCACGGCCGCTGAAGGAGGTGCAGGCGTAGCCCGGCTTGGCGAGGCTGGTGGCCCGTCGGGCTCCGCTGGGGCGGGGAGGCAACAGCCCATACCCTCACACCGCAGCCCCGTTAAGAACCGGGAAGGGGGTTACTGCACGGGGCCACTGTGTGTGCTCTGTGCGTGTGTGTGCGCTGGGGGTGTTGCTCATCCCGCCTCTGCCTTATTGGCTGCAGCGGCGGAGTCGGGGCCCCCCTTCGCCGGAGACCTCGCTCCCTGCAGCCCCCGGGCTCCGGGAGCGCCTCCCCGCGGGCCCGGGGCTAGAGGTCCCGACTCGGCACCTCCGCACTTGTACCGGGGGGAAAAGGGGGAGGAGGAGGGGGAGGGGAAGGAGGAGAAGGAGGAGGGAGGAAGGGAGGAGGGGGACGGGGGTGGGAACCCTGTCCAGCAGCACCAGCGGCGGCAGAGTGCTCCTGTGCACTGTGCCGCTCCGCATGGATCGGGGCGCCGGGCTGCCGCCGTGCTGAGCCCCGGGCGGAGCTGCTGCGGGCTCCCGGGGTTCCTCCTTCCTCCCCGGCACCCCCGGTCTTCCTCCTCCTCCTTCTCTCTCCTCCGCCCCCCGCCGCCTGCAGCCCGACTACCGCTCCGCGGCTCCCCTAGCCGCGGGCTCCCGGCGGCTCCTCCCGGCGGCCGGGGCCGCTCGGTGCTCCTGCTGCAGCTGGGCAAGGGCTGGCGTGGAGCAGAGGGAGGGAAAAACAGGAAGAGGGGGAAGAGGCAGCAGCCGCCGAGCGCCCCTTGCTCCAGCTAAATCTGTGCTGCCGTGTCCAGGTGCTGGTATCGCGGACGGACACGGAGCCCCCAGCCCGGCCCGCAGCCGCCTTGTCATGCTACCCAAAGTGGAAACGGAGGCCCTGGGACTCGCCCGGTCGAATGGGGAACAGGGGCAGATGCCGGAAAACATGCAAGGTAAGGGGGGAGACGCAGGGCGCTCCCCCTCCGCGCACGCTCGGGCTTCCCTCGGCAAAGCGCCCCTTCGTCCTGCCAAAAAAGTTTGTGGCTGTTGCTTGCGAGCTGCCCCGTCACCGCCCGCTCCGCGCCCCGCCGAGCCCCTGCCTTCGCGGGCCACCTTTCAGGGTGGCTCGAGTGGGTACCGGGGCCGGGGTGCCAGGGCCGAGACGACTACAAGGCCCAGATCAGAAGGTGCAAACGGGGCCGAGGAGCTGCCAAGCGTCCGGCCGACGCGAGCCTACACTGTGGTGCAGATGTCCCGTCGGACACTGCCCGGCCCCGCTGCAGATCCAAGGGATCTCGGTCTAATTCCCGTTCCGCGTAAAACTGCCTCGAACTTTACGGCAGGTGGAGTTATGCTTGGAAGTTCTGGCGAGCGCCCGTGTGTCACGCACCGTCCCGAAACGGGACCAGAGGGCTCTGTCCCCGGGTGTGGCTCTCGCAGGTACCGTGCAGGTGGCAGCGGCGGTGTCGTGAAACTTCGCAGGAGACAGACCAGACTCCGTGGCGGATTTGCGGGGTACCCAGGAAGGCAGAGGGATGCCCGAGCTGGGATGGCGCTGGAAATGTCTGTGTGGGGTGGGGGCACAGAGCTGTTCCCGGTGCCCAACTCAGGGCCGGCGCGGTGCGCGGAGGGAGGCGACTCAGACCCTGCCCAGGGTCGGCTCCCTGCCTTGGAGCCGGCAGCCCGGTACGCCCGCCCCACCCCGAGCGACTCTCCCGGGGAAGAAACCCCCATCCAGCCTGCTCTTTAGAAGCTCTCCCCTCTCCTCTCGGGAGCCTGCTAGGAAGTAGGGCCAGGGGGGCTGAGGGCTTCGGAGATGATGGGGGCGACCCGACCGCCCCTTTCCTCTCCTGTGAAGGAGGCTCCGTGAAAGGGCGCGGCACTCGGAAAATCCCTGCTTTCCCACTTTTTCCTACGGGCAGGGCAACTTCGTCCCAGCGCCGGACCCTGAAGCCGCGACCACGGGAGCAGAGGGGAGGGCCGGGCCCTCCTCCTCCTCCGCCTGTGGTCGCCCCGTGTCCGCCCCACACCGCTGACAGGCAGCGATCCCCGGCCGTGCTGAGGCGGCTCTGTAAACGTTCTGCCGGCAGCGGGACGGCGGGGTAATGCTCCCGCTCTCCCCGGGAGCTCCCTCCAGCGCCGGGGTGCAACGCCTTGCCTTGGCAAGCCGGGCGGCCGGGCCGGGGACTTCGGGCGGAGTCTGACCGCCCCGGTGCCCCTGAACTGTGGGAGCCGCAGAGTTAAAGACAAAGAGGCGATAGACATCCTAAGCAGTCCAGCGGCGATGCTCAGCGCCTCTCGCCGTGTTCAGGAGTCCTCCGCTGCACAGGTCGGAGGGTTAGCGGCAGGGAAGGGGAAGGAAACCGTCCCTGCACTGAGCAGCAGGGTTTCTTAGGAGTAACCGGTGCGGCCGACTGGGCTCCTTGTGGAGGGAGCCCGGCTCAAGTGAGCACGCTCCGTGCTTTCATTCCGCGTATCTTAGCCGCACGTTCCCTCCTGACCGCCGGCTCCTCCCCGCCTTTTCCCCGAGCGGCAGGAAACTTCAGGCGGCCCCGGCGTGCAGGTTCCACGGCGGCCCCCGGTAGCCGGGGCCGCCGGGGCTGCCGGCCGACCAGACCCTGAGCGCATCCCCTGAGTACGGCGGTCCCGGCTCGTGTTCTTCTGCCGACAAGTGCGCAGCTCAAAAGCGTCTCCCCTGTGGCCGCGGACCTGCTGGCTGCGGCAGCCGGGGATGCCGGCACGCAGCGCTTGCCCGGGCCCGCAGGGGTGGCGGTCACACCGACATGACGGGCTTGGGAGGCGCGGAGGACGCCGCTTTTACCTGGTTTTACGAGTAACTAACTTGGATTTCACACGGCGCAAAAGTGCTGGGTCTGTGAGATACATGCTTAGTCTAGGTAAAAGTGTGCGTGCTAATGTTGAAAGAAAACTCTAAGGGAAAATAATTACTGTCAAGATGCAAATGATAATATTTTCGTTCTGGTTTTTAAAAGTTTGCCCCTGATCATTTTCGGATTTAAATAAATTCTTTCAGTTTGTGACTCCATAAAATAAGGACTAGACTAAAGGCACTCTATAAATATTTAGAACATAGAGATTAGAAGGTGATGTGTTTTGTTACACTTGCTAAGTACCATGCTGCTGATGAGAAGTTGTATGTCTCCATGCAATTTGTTTTTTAAAACAGAACTTTCTTCTCCCTTTTTTTAGTGGTGTGCTTAAGTAAGCTTTCTGTCTCGATGAGAAAGTTGCAGAATATTTGAGTTAGTAATGTAAATTCTAATTGAATATGCTATTTCTCCTTTCTCCCAGTGTCACAGTTTAAAATGGTGAATTATTCTTATGATGAAGACCTTGAAGAGCTGTGTCCAGTCTGTGGAGACAAAGTGTCTGGGTACCATTATGGACTTCTCACCTGTGAAAGCTGCAAGGTTCTGTACTAATTACTCCATAAAAACACAAGTACAGCAAAAATGTTTCAAATATAAGCAGAAAAAAAGGAGAATTAAATAAACCAGATGTATAATATTTTGGGTTATTTTTGATATGTTTCTTAATACATTCACATAAAATAATTAACCACCAAAAGGGATGTAGAAGTCTCTTTGAAAGAGACATCTGCACAAATGCAAACAACTTGGACTGTTTTGCACTGTAGTTTTATCATTGTATTTTAGAATTTTGTTGTCGTGATGTAGTACTAGAAAAACTTTCATTGCAAACTGTGCTAAATATTTTTTTAGTTGATTTATATTTCTTTTTCTGGAGGAAAAAGTAGGAAGATTATTTTGAATGCAGATCAGCTTTGCAAAATCTAATGCAGCTTTCTTAAAATTTTTATTTTCATCCTTCAGTATTGCAATGAAGATTTCTACAATTATAATGACCATGCACTTTTTTCATGAACTGTAACTGTCAGAGTTCACTTGACACCAAAGTCAAGTAACCAATTAACATAAAGAAAGATGAATATACCTGTGTTGGTCTGTTGTGCTATAAGGTCTAAATAATTGTGACTTTATGACAGGTCAGATTTTTCATGTAAAATTATTTTAAGGTGTTTTACAGTTATTTAAGCAGTGCACAGTAAGTGAAGCTCCTTTGCCAGAACAATGCAATTTAAACACTTACTTACATGGAAAAATTAACTTAGCCCAGTATATTTTCACTAAAAAAAAAATCAATGAGAAGTGAATGGCAAGCACTTACTCTGCCTCCAGCATGTCCCACTGGGATAGAAAATTGCCAGAGGTACTCTGTACTTCTCTTATCTTTGCAACAACTTATTTCATGCAAAACTACTTTAAAAGGAAGACTTTAATAACTCTGCAGTGATTAAAGAATACAAAAGGAAGCGGTCAGTGTCCCTATTTCTGACACTGGTGTTAAAAGCACAGAAGGCTACAGCTTCCTTAAAGTCTCACCAAGCATTAACATTACGTCCATAAAACACAGCACTAACACAAGAAAACCTCCTCTGGAGGTTCCCTTTCTCCTGAGTTCAGCTGACTAATTTAAAATAAACTACGTAACTCTGTAAGTGCTTGAGTGGCATCTGAAAATTATCTTCCAATGATTTCCATAAAATGTTGAATGAAACACAGGTTCAAGCAAAACAGGCTAATTTCTGTGTCTATCATACAGGGATTCTTTAAGCGAACAGTCCAGAATAACAAAAGGTACACATGTATAGAAAATCAGAATTGCCAGATTGACAAAACACAGCGAAAACGATGTCCTTACTGTCGATTTCAAAAATGTCTAAGCGTTGGAATGAAATTGGAAGGTAAGAGCTGTAGTCTGACTGATATCTTCAACTATACTATAAAATGATGGGATAAGATGTTAATGCATTGTATTTTATATTAAAAAGTTATATAGTTATGGCTTTGAAATGATAATAAAAGGTTGCCTTGTAGGGTCAGTGAAATTGTTGCTTTATAAAAAAATTCTAGTAAGTAAATGGTAGATCACTACCATTCAGGAATCAGTCAAAACCATAATCCATTTTGTCATATATGTATATAGTTTTATATTTCAGGCTTTTAAAGTTTGTTAATTCATGGATATAGATTGAATATTTTTGCAGCTTTTAATAAAGACTTAATGTAGATTAAACTTAAAATTTGTAACAAGTGTCCAGATTAGAAAAAAATTTATTCATTTGCTATGGAGAGTGATCTGATTTGTATTTTATCTAGGGTTGGGCTGGTTTGGTTTTGTTACATATGTTCTTCTGACAAGGCAGAACACAAAGAAACAGATAAAATAAGAGTTTTTCTCACACCGACTTGCCTTTGAGATTAGGGAACCAAATAATCTCTAAAGCTGTGTCCTATATTTTTGTGATGCTACACCTGCGAGGCTATTGCAATTGAAAGAGGATAAGGCATTTTGAAGTACAATTTTGGACTTCATTTCACTTTCTCATATACAGAGAACAATGAAAAGTGTACAGTAGCCTTTGAGATAACCGAATGAAAAAATATCATCAACTTGAATTTGTGAATCATACATGGTTCATTCTAACTTTGATATATAAAATATTACAATTCAGATTTCACAGCAGATGACATTTTTCCTTGACCAAGGACAAGCTCCTTAAATTCCTTACTGTTACAACTCTATGAAATGACATTCACCCTAGATGCTTAGCCAGGAAAAATCAGGCCAAGGAGGAAAACTGTAAGCCGTGAAGAGAACCAGAAAGGGTAAGAGCCAGTCACCAGGCTCTGGCAAAGGGAAGTTGTTGATGTAACTGAAGATAAACAGAAAAATCAGCCTCCTGCAGTTTGATTGATTAAATAATGTTGTATTTACCCACAAGACTGAACTAGCACTGTCATACTGCACTAAACATCCTGAATCATTGCATGTGCTTCCAAATTCAAATAGTACAATTACAGGACATGTGGAATCCTTTTGTGATTGTTGGCATTAAGAAGAAGGATAAAATCAATTTTTATCTACTCCTACTTTTGACTCCTCTCACTCGCTGACAATGATACAAGACCAAATTTTGTCTTCTGTCATTACAAAAAGTGCACCTTAAATTTAAGTAGGATTTATACAAAAGCACTTGCTAATCCAATTTGGCTCACAGTTTTTAATTGCAGAGCACCTGTGAGGATACTGTGTATACAGATTTAAAATTAATTACATTTACTAGTGATATAATTAATTTCATGCATTTTGTTTAAAGTCAACATTCAGTAGTAAAATTGGCAGCTCATTTTTCCTCCAAATTCAAGCAAAACACCTGTAGTTTTAAAGGTACTGAAAATGTAGACAGGTAAAGAAAATGTACTTTTAGCTTCCTTATCTACACATCCATACAATTTCTTTTCCCTTGTTTAGGAAATTGGAAGAACATGTGTTCTTTTAATTGTAAATACTTGTGACATTTATATCTGTATTTCCCTGATAGTGATATATATAGCCTTAAAAGTCTAGTTCATAAATTACCATGGACCCAAAAAATCATTAAACGTTAAAGTCCTTATGATAAGGTACAGTATTATGCGTATCTAGCATTCATAATAAATTTTTAATGTCCTACTAATCCCTAAGATAAAAAGCTCAAGAACTTAACCTCCAGCAATCTCAGCAGTCTCAACATGTCACCAGGCTGTCAAAGGTTCCTCTTTCAATCTAATTGCCATTGGGCAAGGTGGGCTTGGTAAAAGCTCCTCACTAGTCCATTACACATATCCCACGGTGACAGACACTGTGGTGACAGAGACCACCAGTATGACTCCCAAGGCAGCTGTTGAGTAGGATTTGTTTTAATTATTTCTAATTCCAGAGATATTATAAGCCAGAACAGTATCAGTAGTTTCTGTTTCACTTCTATCTTTCACGTAGAAGGCAGCAAGCCGAGAGCTTTCTCTCTGCACGTTCCAACTGCAGCTAAACATTTCCACAGAGCTCAGCTAACTAGAAATCTCAAAGTATTACACCAACCTGGACAGAATCATCAAAAGGAAATGCTTCCTTTTTGCCACAAGAAATGTATTCCTCTTTGTGACTACTGAACATTTCACAATTTACATTTCAGATGTTTTGCTGCGGTGGAAGGCAGTAATGGAATGATTATAATGAGACAATGTGGTCTGCTGGATACGTCTCAGAGAAATTCTGGACTTCAGCCCTTGTTTCTTAATGACATAGTAGCTTGATATAAACCCAAATGTACATTGAGATTTCCACATGATCCCATAGCAGGTGTGAAATTCCTGTAGCCATCCATTGTGTTTGTCCCTGTGTCCTAATCAATGTACAGAGAAGTCCTTCTTTGTTAGTAATATATGCATGTGACATCTAAATCACAAGAAAAAAGTGACGTTTGTTAAGTCAAAATAAATCCTTTTCTTTAGGAATAAAAGTGCAACTCTGAATTTGGAAAAAGTTACGTTTTTACATATCTGCTCTATCGTAATATATTTTTGATTAAGCATGTCAGTTCCAAGTGTTAGTAATGATTTACTTCCTCCGTTCCCCTGACAGCTGTGCGAGCTGACCGAATGCGTGGCGGTCGAAACAAGTTTGGACCAATGTACAAGAGAGACAGGGCATTGAAGCAGCAGAAGAAAGCTCTTATCCGAGCAAATGGACTGAAACTGGAAGCCATGACTCAGGTGATCCAAGCAATGCCAACCGACCTGACAATATCCTCTGCAATCCAGAACATCCATTCAGCTTCTAAAGGCCTACCTCTGAACCACACTGCCTTGCCTCCTACAGACTATGACAGGAGTCCCTTTGTGACCTCTCCGATCAGCATGACAATGCCGCCCCACGGCAGTTTGCAAGGCTACCAAACCTATGGCCATTTTTCAAGCCGTGCTATCAAGTCCGAGTACCCTGACCCCTACACTAGCTCACCAGAGTCAATAATGGGCTACTCATACATGGATAGTTATCAAACAAGCTCACCAGCAAGTATCCCACATCTGATATTGGAACTCCTGAAATGTGAGCCTGATGAGCCGCAAGTCCAAGCCAAAATCATGGCATATCTGCAGCAAGAGCAAGCCAACAGAAGCAAACATGAGAAGCTCAACACATTTGGGCTTATGTGTAAAATGGCTGACCAAACCCTCTTCTCCATTGTTGAGTGGGCTAGGAGTAGCATCTTCTTTAGAGAACTTAAGGTAGGTAACAATTTTACATTGTATTATCCTTCAGTCAAGAAAAAAATATGGTTTCTTACAATCTTGTACCTCAAGCAGGAAAGCACAGGTTTTGTTTCCTCCCCCCCCCCCACCCTAAGTATCTCATTCTTTATTTATCTGGATTGAAGTAGGCAGACTATTAAATGGAGAAACTTGCCGCTGACTTCCACCTGAGCCTGTAATTAGCTGTAGCAAAAGATTCAATATTCAGTTCAACTTTTCTGTTGAACTTCAGTATTTATCACAACTAGACCCATAGGGCCTCTACTCCTTCCCTGTCAGCATCGCTCACTGTCTGGCTTGTCCTCAGGGTTGTAAGCACACCTGTTATACCATTCTATATTCATTTATGTAATTATTTCATTACCTTATTAACATAAGGGGGAATGCCATTTCTGTCCATCTCCATTCACACTTTATATAAGACAATATTTGGAATATTCAGTTTCTCAATGGGATATTATTTTTTGCATTCCCATGTGTCTAATTAACCACGCAGGCTGAAACCTAAGCAGGATACACATGGAACAGAAAGGAAGGAGAAAAAGTTATATCAAGTAGTCTTTTTGATTCTCATCACCACTGATACATAGGGATTCCTTTAGTCTAGGCTGCCACAATGACCCTGGGCTCCTATCTTTTCTGGAGCACCCAGGAAATCCTCATGCACAACTTTCTGGTGGACAGAAATTCCCCCATTTACATTTTTCAGACTTAATTGTTAAAGCAGCTTTTTGGTCTGTTATGAGCAGGTCTGAAATTTCAAGTCTGAAATTTTAAGCCATAAATTTGAGATCAGACAATAGCTATGATCTACAGGTTTTAACCAGTCTTGATACAGAAATCAGCTCTGGAAAGAATAATCTTCAGTCTCAAAAACACCCTCAAGATGGTGAACTCAACTCACATCTGAATTTCCTTGTTACGTTGCTAGTTACTTTGTCTGAGAGATGTTTTTTCCAGAGTATTTGCTACTGAAATCTGTAAAGTTTTGTGACCACCCATAATTTCTGACTACTTTCAAGATAAGAGAAAATAACTCAGCTTCCAAATATAAACAATTACTGTAGGATTTCACTGAGAATTGGATCTACATGAGTTAAGAGGACAAAAGAGAGATCCATTGAAAAGCTGCACTCAGAGAGCTTGCTACAACAGTATGTCTTAAATGATCATAAGGACATGGAGACATGACATAAAGCCAGATTACAAGACAAGCAAGGTGTATATGCAGCACAGGCAGCTCCAGATTCTCTTAATTTTTTGTGAGAATGATTGCAGAAATCACAGAAAGCTCAGTCTATTTCAAAGAGGAAGAAAAGTGGAAGTTTACAGAGAGAGGAAAACCAAACAGCATTAAAGAGAGGAAAAGACTGTCACATGTTTGCGATCTCAGTTGTATACAATTTTGTAGTCAGCTATAAGCTATGCAACTCTTTTTAAATAATTTAAAAATTGAAATTGAAAACATGATATGTTTTCAATAGACTATGTGGTAAATATCTGAGACCAGAATATCTTTCTATCCATACACTGGGGAGTACTTTAATCTAGAGTAAAGTACTCTAGAGTTAAAAATTACTGTCTTGCATATACCTTTCAGTGTACAAATTTTTAAATTATGATCTGCCTGAAAATTCCACTTATGATTAAAGTGACAAATTTTATAAGCATTCAACATGCTATACTGGGAACAGTTTTAAAGATGGCCTTCACCTCCAACCTCAGCCTGGATTATATTCTTCAACCAACCTATGTTTACTAGTACGGACACAAAAGATGCAGAAATTTGTTTATGAAAATGCTGACCAACTTCTCCTGGTTCTGAATACATTACCATGTACACACAGGCTTCTGGAAATACACATATTCTAAAAATTTGCTATGTAGAGCCTTTGGCTCATGAACTGATTTTCACACATTTGTAGAAGGCATTGCTTTCACCTTAGTTCTTACCCTTTGTATCTTGGAAGCCTCAAGGTCAGACAGTTTCATACCTTCTGGCATATCCAGATTTTTTTTTTTTTAAACTGGACAAGATCAACAAAATTGCACAGCATTCCAGAACAATAACAACTCATTCATAAATCCATCCACATCCAAAGTTAGAGACCAGATTATACACAATGCTAAGAACTTGAAGCTTTTCAATTTCAAAAGCATATTTAAATCAGGCCCTACTTTTTTAACAGCACTGGGTAACATTTCTCTTTTCAGTTGAGAGGACAAGAACAATATTAAACAAAAGAATTCCAAGCCTTTCCTGAATGCAGCTCTCTTCTATCCATCCATGATTTCAGGTTCTTCTGATCAAGGTAGCAAAAGCAGCTATTTCAGACTGCTCCACAGGACACGAATACCTGTGGGAGAAGGTTAAAAAAAAAAAAAATCATCTAAGGATATGACTTATTTTAAATGCAGGAGGAAGGGGAGGCAATTGTGATAAAGATGCAATTAGATTTTCAGAACAGCTAACTTTGTTCCCTGTCTTCACAGCTGAGAAGTGTGTATTTGATCAAAAAAGTATTTTACTCTTATTCATACCTGTCTAAACAACTGAATATTGAGATATCTTTCAGATAAGACCAGGGGCATTAGCAGATCTTTGTGACTAAAATTTTAAATTACCCAAATAATTAAACAGTACAAAATTATAAATGTGGTTTGTATGGAATTCATCTTGTCTTTGCCACTATGAGCGATGCCTGGCTGTGAGTTACTAGGCAGCATGTATACAATTATTTACTGTATCTTTTCACTTCATTCTAAATTTTGTCTTACACTCTTGTCTCTTCAAATAATATAAAGGAGCAATCATCTTCCTTTCTGCTAAATGCAGAGATTTGTAGTTAGCAGAATTCAGGGGGAGGATATGATAAAAAATGCTTTCCCAGTCCATCAGTGGTTTAGGCCACATTTACCCTAGAGGTAATAACAAAACCCCACCACTGAATTACAGCTTTTAAGTTTCCCTTATTTCTTTCCTTTTGACTGCAGTTTTTTTAAAGAATTCTCAAATGAAAACATATATGTTTTAAAGTTTCTTTTCTGAAGCTTTTACCAATATAAGCTTATCACAATCTTCTTCTCACTTGTTAATCTACAAATTTTCATTGCCTGTTTTGGAATATGTTACACATTTAAGGATGTAATAGGGAAAAATATTGACTGCGTCGAACTGCCCACAGCATGCACTGCATTTGAATATGGCCTGTGTATGGATTTGAGTATGTAATTTAAAGGTAATATTCAAATTTGCTGAGGAGCAGATCCTCTCATCTTCATGTAGGGTGCCAAAAACTAATGGAAAAATTAAAGAAGCCAACTAGTCAGGATTAATAAAAATGTCAGAGTAAGATCCAAAGCAGCCAATTGCAATCCAGTAAATCTGAATTTAACACCTGCTAAAATCTCAAACATCCTTATATGTCTTGTGAAGTCAGAATACTTTGTAAGGAATAATTAAGCCATAAATTCTGTGGATTGATGTTACACATTACTTTTTTACTCATAATGAGATATATTTCTGTTTGGTTCTTTATACACAAATGAAAATGCAGAGGTAACCTCCCGAGAGACTTAGGATAATAGTTATAGCAATAGTAATAGTAATAGCAATAATAATGGTAATAGTAATGGTAATAGTCATGGTAAAGAAGGCCTTTGTTTGCTATTTTGGAGTTGTTGAAAGCTCAGTAAATATAAAAGTAAGATATCCCTCTTATCCTCAGCTAAGAAAACTCAGGAATGCCCTGGGGATGCTAGATTTGTCGCCAGCTGTCTTAGTCAGGTGAAAGGTCTTTGTACAAAGTTAAAAAGAAAATATTGCAGGAGTTTCTAGAGTCCAAAGGCTGCCTGGCCCCAAGGAAGGATGCAGAGAGCTTCTTTGGAGTGGTCTTTCCTCATCAGCCCACATCAGGGAAAATTCAAAGACTGCTTCCAGAGCTAACTATTCCTGAACCCATAAAAGAAAGCAGTCTCGGCCTGGAGGAGGAGAAACGCAAGACCCACATTGTAGAACAGTCTTCAGGATACTTTCTTCTGGCTGAGAATCACAAAAAAATCAACTAAATCTTAATAGTTACAAAAAAGGCACTAAAAGAATGGTGACTCACAAAAAAACTACCTCTCTTTATTTGGCTGTTTTAGTGAGGATGTCATAGGTCAAAGTACCATGTGAGCACAAACCTCGTAGTGAACGATTGCAGGAAGAACCAGTGCACTTCATGGTAAAGAAGCTCATCCTACAATTATTCACTGAGTTTGCAAATTTAGACCATTCATTGATGTCAGACTGTCTCAGTCCCAAGCCAGATTTCTTGCTGTATTTGCTTGCAAATCTCTTGCAAATTTTCTCATGCTTACATTAGCTGTGGCCTTCAAATAAACAGTGGATTAATCACCTATCTCCAATGGACCCTGTCTATAGAACTTGCACTGTACGTGGCATCACAGGTATTTTGGCAGCTCATAAACTAACAAAGGCCTAGCTTTGTGTTACGTATTCCCCCTGAGTGCAACTACATTATCAGAGTTTCAACTTATTTCTGTAAGTGCAAACTTAATGCGAGTAGGATTAACAGAACTCCTGGAGGCTCTTAATTTCTTCTGTGAAATCAATTTAGATAGATGTAATAATGCAGTACTCTATATACCAGCTTTAATTTCAAATTTCAGTCCATATGTAGTTGAATATCAAGAAATGCATAGAAAATAAGGAATTACAGTGCAGAAATCCAATTATTAAATGGAATTAGCACAGAATAGCAAAAAACGGTTCTGGGTTTTGCTGGGGTTCTGTTTTTGAGAAAAAGATCAGTGAAATAGCTTAAAATTTTTCAGGATGACGAAAGGTTGATACATTATTAAGACTTAAGTAATCAAGTGCAATTTGATAACTTGAAGTGCTTTTGGACTTTGTAGTGTGTGTTTATCAGGACAGGAAATGCAACTCACATAGCTGATGAAATAAAATTTCTGCAGTGTTCTTTCAGTCAGGGAAACCTCCAGAAACTGAGGTGCAGGACTACGCTTAATGTCAGTAATCAGATTAGTTAATATGTTGTCATGTGTAACTGATGATTTTTGGTCTGGTTTCAGTGTATCTGTATCTAAGAAAAATATTCCTCAACAAATATTTAAAAATATCGAGGAACACACTGTTAGAATAAACTCCATTATGATCTTCTGGCTCTTCTCTGGACAAAGGCTGTGACTAAACACTATATTTCAGCAAGTGGGCATGTGATTTTGCAGCCTTTCTAAACAGTCTGTTCAGTGCTGGCACGTTTTTTAGGCATAAAGAGAAAGATGACATTCTCTTATGCCCTTCCATGTCAGAGCTGGTGCTTTAGTTTCACTCTGGTATAGGATGTTATCACCCTTGATAGCAGGAGACTGAGTTTAGTCTCTCTGGATTTAGTAATTTTCTATCTCTTTAATACCCTGTGACTAAGAACCACGTTCCATGTCAGCGTTTTTGGAAGCACTGCCACTTCTGCATCTGAGTGCACCTGCCCCCAGCAATTCACCAGCAAAGTTACCCAGGTTGCCATAACAAAGTTTTGCTACTTGCACGGAAAATTTAGTGAAGTAACAATTCAAAAAGCTGACAGCTCCTAAGTAGAGATGTAACAGCCTGACGTACGGACACAAGCAATTATGCAGCTACAGCCACTCCTGCTACAAATCCTGAAGCAGACACTGAGTTAGTCTGAGTCTGAGGTATTGGTTACACAAAACAGAAGTTTAATATTACAGTTTAATTGTTTTCCTTCAAAATGTAAGCTTCCAATTTAAGTTTGACAATTGCCAGCAACGACATAGAAAGATTACTTGGGTGTGTTAGCAAATGTGTATCACATTGCTGTAGGGCGAGATGGAAAAAACTCTTTAGATCTTGCATGCTGAGTAGTCCAAAGGGATGTTAAAGTTAACTCCAACAATAACTGCTGTACTAAGAAACTGAACAGGGAATGCTCAGCCACTTTGACAGTCTGTTGTATTTTCAGACAATTTTTAGCTGTTACTTTCTGCTGTGAAGGCCTGATTATTTTGCCAAATGATGGAGAGCTTTACACATTGAAAATTAAACAGTTCCAGTCTCTTGGAAAAATCAGATATATTGCCTGATTTCACTTAACAAGGTACCATTTTATCATCAGAATGACAGATCTTCACTTGTAAAGATCTCTGGGTTTTGAAAGTTTTTGCCCCCCCAAAAAAATCCCCATCCAAAAAAAAGAGCTGGTTTCGCATCTGCAAATTATGACATTTTGTATAAACAGGCTGTATATCTTACTGCAGGAAGAGAACTTGTTTTTGTATGGTACCTGTATCATTCAGAACCAGCACTTGTATACAATACCTGCATCATATTTCTGTTCTATAGGATGGTTCCCAGTTACAGTGGAAGTTTGCCTCTGTAAATTTATCAAGGCTGGTCAGATTTAAGGATGTTCTTCTGTTAACCTGTAGCCTTTAGGATCACGTGCAGTAAGGATGAAATCCCAGCCATACCGAGGATGTTTAGACTTCCTATTAAGCCCTGCTAAAGCTGCATCATATAAATGGATGTTTTTCTATACAGCCACATAAAAGCCTTGTAGAAGTACATGTGAACAAAACATACCTAGGAGAGTGGGAAACTGTGTAGTTCCTCACCACGAATGTCATTGGTGCTGCTTCTAGTAGCACCACAAATACGTTTTCCACAACACTCAGTCAATGAGACTCATTATTGGAGAGAAGGCCTAAAGCTGAGAGCTTTCAGATGTGCTGCAAATTGTAGGGCCGCTCAAACAGGTTGGACACCTTATAGAGCTGTATAAGCACAGGAACATACTAAAGGACTTTAGTATTTTCTATTCCAGCACAGTTTTATTCAGAGCTAATGTCGGCTAAATCACAACACACTGTCTTATCCCCTTACAAAATGGATTTGAAACGTTTGCCTCCACGTGCCACAGAAACGGCCGGGCACGGCAGCACCATCGCCTCAGCTTCACAGAGGGGCAGAGGCCACCATGCCCTCACAGGACTGTCCCACTCCGCCCCCCTCACAGAGCCTTGGGAGCCCCAAGGACAGGGCAGGATCGGAAGGGACGAGACAAGGACACCCACCGGCAGTGAAGGAGCCCAGGGCCTTGGCTGGGGCTTGAATGGCGCCGTGGGTGAGGCCCAGGTGGGGCCATGAGGGGTGTCGGGGCTGGCGAGTGAGGCGAGGGACTGTGCCCAGCGCAGGCATCAGCATATAACGTGGGAGGAAAGCTGAAAACAGCGGCCAACTCTGGCCACGGCTCTGCTCCTCTGAGGCTGTCTCTGGGCCGAGTGGAGGGGTCGGGGCTGGCGGCCCCCGCGCTCCAGTGCCGCGGCAGCGCCGGCAGGGCAGGCACCGTACGGCGGGGTCCGTGCCCAGCCCCGGGCTCCAGCCCCGAGGGGCTGAGGGGCTCCAGCCGCCCTCCCAGCGAAGGAGCCGCTCACTTCCCTGCGTCCCCTCGAGTGGCTGCGGCGGGCTGCGTGCCCTTCGCCAGCCCAGCCAGGGGCTCCCGTGTGACACGGGCACAGGGACGCGGGTGCCGGGCGCTCTCCGCAGCGGTGCCGGACTGCGCGGCAGCGGCCAGGGCCGGAGAAAGCCGGGCTGCTGAAAGGTGAAACACCAGTTAGTTTTGCTCTAACATTTCCCCAAATCCAACTGCTTTCAATCAAGCTGAAAGGCACGCATCAAATTTTTCCCTAAAATGTTCTTTGTTATTTTGAAATAGGGACTGAAAGTTGTTGCTGCTGGCATCACTACAGGCACATTTTCAGTGCAACCTCAGAAGAAACAAAAGGGCAGATTTTAAGAAGGAATGAAGAAAAACTGAGAAAGCGATGAGATACGGTGCAGGTGGGATAGCGAAGATGTAATTTTATGTAGACTTCTCAGTGTCTTTTTTCCACATCTGTAACATGTGGAAGTTCAGTTAAAGGTTATAAGTTCAGTTATAGGTGATTAGGAAAACGTCAGAGTAGTCTGGGGAAAAAATATTTAACACTCTGTCTTGGAAACACCCCACTCATTAAAGCAACCATTACTAACAAAAAAGGATAAATTAGTAAAATAAAATACCAAGTAACCATACTGCAGTGAAAAAAGAAATTTCATTTTGTCTGATTCTTGAGTTTTCTGTCATACACATCATTAGGAGAGGGAAAGAAACCAAAATCTGTTTTCGGAAATTCAGAAATAGAAAAATGCTTTTTACATCTAAATACAGCTCTTGCATTTGTTGAAAGAAAAGTTACTTTGATATTTGTTGCTAAATAAAATCTTGGATCAAGCAAAATTAATTTTTAAAAATTAGTTAAGGCAACAATAAACACAGGAAATATACATGAATAAAGTGTTCTAAAAGTCAGGCAACTCTTTTAAGACTATAAATATCACCTAAGCAAGGCCACTATAATTAGCAAAGGGTGAACAAAAGAAGACATCCAGAAATAGATGGGGAGGGGGGAGGCTGGGAGGGTGAAATGTCTTGGTTAACCTTATTTGAGCGTTCTTTCCATAGCATAGGAAATGGTTCCAGCTAGCTCATGAGTTCTGTTGGTATTAACTGATTTTAAAAGGACATTTCCATGTTGTCTCTATGCCAAGGAAATTCTTCTACTGGCGTGTTCACTGAGTACAGGAAACATCACCCTGACTAAGTGACACTGAATGTGAGGAAGAATTGTATCTTTATTCTGGTGTTACCATCAACACTATCTCTTTGTTTCATCTGGATACCTTTTGGAATTTATTGGGGAATACTTACTGCAGTCTCTGTTTGTCTTGAGTAATGAGCGCAGTGGTGGTGCTGAGTCATAATCCCTCACCACTCAAGAAGCAGCTTTCTGCATCACTTAGGCAACTGATTAGTCTGAGAGATGATCCAGCACTTTAGGGGAGGCAGAGACATGGTTGTCTAGTCACATGCTGATCTGCTTCATGCCACTTCAAGGTATGGGCAGAAAAGACTAACAGTGATGGGAACCTTCCGCATCTCCATGCTATGGCCAGAATTTGCTGTGCAAGGAAATAAATATGTGTCTATAACTGCCTGCTCTCCTAATAGACAGCTGAAGAAATAGCCTTGTATATAGTATTTTTCAGTGTAAGTCAGGCTGTGCTTATGGATCCAGTCTTGAACTGCATAAAGCTGTACTGTACCAATGAGAAATCTGTCCAAATAAGAAGTGCAAGTTAAGATCTTGAATACTGTATTTCCATTTTCACTCATAGCATTTGCCAGTTTCCTATTTTCTTCTGTAAAGCTGCCTTTGTCAAACATTTAAGTTTCATTTCATACATGTTACTTTGAGATACCTTACTTGTTACCTACTTTATCTTCTTTTCTCTTTCTTGGGAATTGTACTAGTGCCATGGCCACATAGCAGTAACTGCAATTATTTGTGGCTTTGGGCTCCACTGACCTTTTCCTTCAATCAGTCAGTGGTTTCAGTGACAAGCCCTCAGAATCTTTATGCACCCTTTTTGGAAAAAGTGCAAATATTTGAGAAATAGGTTCATTGTGTGTGGGTCGTACAGGCCAGCAGTCACCATATTGATATTTCTGGAGCTCAGTAAAAATCACAATAAAACCATGAAGTTATCTAATCCTAAGTATTAACTTTCCTTCAGGTAACACCAAAAAACATGTAGAAAGAATAAGAGGTGACAATTGCCCAAAGTTTCTGTTTCTGCTCCCGTTTGTGCAGTGGTTTTAGGGCAGTAACAGCCCTGTCCTTAGAATTGTGGGAGATGGCATGGATGTAGTAGACTGGCTGCTAGGAGACATGAGACTGAATTAGGTGGTGGTGCAAACAATACAGTGTGTAACTGGAAGGCAAACCTAATGTGTAGCTCATACCCAGGTCACTATACCATAAAATAGTTTCAGTTTCTTTTTTGACAATGCCTCAGTCACCTGATGTACCTTTTATCTACACATGCAGAGAAGAGCAGGACACAGAAAGCCAGCTGCTCACAAGCAAATACTACTGAGTATTGTTTGGGTTAGTACATATCATACTCATGAAAAACAAGAACCAGCAATTTTCTGCATCTGAGGCCAAGACGTGGATTGTCCTAACACTATTTGGAATATTTGCCATATTGCTAAGATTCTTCCTAGACTTGGAATACTTTGAGAAATCCAAAATTGCTGTAAGGAGTAGCACTGCCTTTCTGACACAGGACTTGGAAAGTAATGGTTCTTGCTTATAATACAGTGAATAAACAACAAGAATATTAAAACCAGAACAATAGTAACAACTTTAAGGAGAAAGAAACACATGGCAATTGATTTACATGGTCCATGGTTTGGACCCATCATTCACAAGATAGGTTCTCATTTGGCAAGTGTGGTCAAGGACAATGCTGTCTCCTGACTAGGAATGAACTTTCAGGGAGAGCGTTCCCAGTAGGAAGGGTTAGACCTCAAAGCGAGTATTTACATGAGTAGCTCATTTGGTAACGTTGAACCACATTTATTTTTAATTTGCATGCCTCTCCTTTAAGTCATACCCTTCTCCTCCTGACTTCAGTGGGAGCTCCACATGTTTTGCCTTTGATTCCGCTGCATGCTGGCAACTCTAATTAGTGTTAACAGGATTTCAGTGGAGTTTCTTGCTCTCTTTTCTCTGTAAAAGAGTTTACAGATCAGGAGTTGGAGCTTTATCAAACTGGTACATGATGCCTATCAAGAATTTATCTTCTTTTCTTCTTTTTCACAGCCAAAGTGGAACTTAACCTTTTTCTAACAATGGTGGTGTTACTATGAGAAAAATGACATTGATCATTCTAACAAGCTCCCCTTAGTTTTGAAAACAATTGCTTAGTATTGGCTTTGATTTTTTAACAGTAGTAATTTCAGCTAGTTAACACAGCCTTACTTTTTCAATATCCATCATATTAACTTGGTGCTGTAAATACTAGTTAGAACAGCTCAGTTCTCTGGGACTAGAGCCTGCAATTCAAACTAAACCTCAGTCTGCTCTGCCCTATAGAAACTGCTTTGAATTCCAGAGGTATTTTGTATAGGGACACTATGCTACATATCGAGCAAATCTGAGAATCCGGTCCTTTTTGCAATGATGCTGGGTTTATTAAGAACAAACACCCCCCACCAAACCCTCATCATAACACATGGCATCTTGAAAACAGAAGTACTGTTTCCTTTTGAGATTTTAATCTCAGACTTTCATACCCATGTGTAAGGACAGACACAATAATCAGGAGCCAGTTTTCTCCTTCTTCATAAGAACCGTCACACGTGGCTTTCTGTGCTCACATAATTCTCCTTCCAGTATTTCAAAAGACACAGAACTTCCCAGCATGATGATAAAGCTTTCCTGTGTTCCAATAATAAAAGTTGAATGTACCAGTAATTTCCAGTTCCTCTGTGGTTGGGCAGCCTGTGAAGACTAAATCCAAAGTAGCCAACCTGCAGTATCAGTGTGGGAGTCGGAAACAGATGTTCACCGGACAATATAATTTGTTGTCTCTGTCAATACTATATGGCACTTTTCCCAACAGAAATTGTCTGTAGTTGGAAAGAAATGTAAGGAATGATTCATGCCTCAAATTATTATTATTTGTTAAATTTTTGTTAATGTTAAATATTCCTTGCTTTGTTTCAAATGCCTGAATCAGAGAAGCATATCCACTCAAAAATACAATTACCTGTGCTTGTAGTGAGTGTGTACTATATAAACCAATTATTTCAAGGCTTTTTTTTTCCTCAAGACAAGATATTCTGTTATATTATAACCAAGAGTCCAATTCTCTTCTTTAAAATCAGGGTAATTTAACCTTCAGTTTTATAAAATAGCTCAGTAGCTATTTACAGAAAAAGTGCATGGCAGGAGGTAAATGAGATAAATTATTTTATGTGAATCTGAGTGTGTATCTATGGAAATTAAAATTTATTACATCCATATAATAGTATTTTTATACATATAATAACATTTACAGTAGTTTATGTCTTGGAAATTCTAATAGGCCATTTGGGCATTCAAAACTGATCAAACACTCAAATGAGCAAAACCCTCTATTAGCATATGATGGTAGCATATGATGCCTAGCCTTGATTTCCAGATTTCATGAATATTACAAAAGCAGATGCACTAGATCATACTTACTATAAAAGGCAATGCATTGGGTTAGGTGCTTTATAAATTAAATATTAATTTTTTCAGGGATACATCAAATATATTAAAAGAAATGCAGAAATCCTAAGTGAAACCCAAACTAAATACAAATTAATATATTCAGTAGGAGTGAAAAAAGAGCTAAAGATCTGACTGCCAGAAAATTTGGTTATAACACCTATACTTTACACAAAAAAGTAACACTAGGTATTTTCAAAAATGAAGACATCTGGGATTTGACTTGGAGTTCAGTGAAACTGGTGACAAAACTGACCTGTAATTGCTGATTGTTGTGTCTCTGACAGACTTTCTTTAGAGATATTAAAAAGAGGAAAATATGTGTTTAATCATACGGCCCGAACAAGAGCAAAAGATTTTACCACTATAAAATCAAACAGCTGTCTTATTTTTGCAAATGCATGTGGTAACACTTCACAGTAATCTTTTTGTAATACTAATTTTACATTTATTGTGCTTTCTGTTGCAGCCTTCTGCAACAGAGTGGTTTACTGTTGTATGTCAAGTTTTAGTCAACGGGAAACATGAAATGATTTTCAGCTGTGCGTTTCTTTGTAACTGCTGCATGATTTAGCCTCAGGACCTACCCATTGTCCAACTTTTTTTATGATTTTAGATTTAGTGAATTTAGATAAATTTCCATAGTAGAACATGAGGTGATTTTGAGTAAGTGTTTGAACATTGCAAAATTTTCCAAGTCGGCGTGAGATGGAGCAAGGTGAAATAGCTGATAAGGTAACAGCACACTTGTAATCCATGTACTGAATTTCTCTGTGTGTGTGTCTGGATAAGTGTATTTTTATATACATTCATGGGTCAAACTGAGTTTTTCATCAACTAGATGTTGGCAAGTGCCAAAGTGATTTAGGATTAGAATGGGATTTAGGCTGATCTAGCTACAGTTGTATTTCTCATTTCATCATCATGCCAGGGATACTGTGACAGTTGTGGGGTTTATTTAATTTATGAAATAGACAAAATTAAATGTCCATACCAGACATACCATTAGGTTACAGGGAGTGAAAGAGAAACACTGCATTAGGCCTTACTCTTTTGTCTACACTCAGCAGAGAGTCCTGAATGTACAAAACAGCTGGGAAACTTCCTATGTAGAACACAGCTTGAAAAACAAAGTCAAGATTTTTTTTTTTTTTAAATCAGTCTGATTTGGTTTATTTCAAGTGGCTGTTATTCTGATTCTGTAGTATATCTCTTTGTAAAATATGAATAAGTACAGAAGTGTGTTATCTGGGTCTATTACATAATTTTTAATACTAACTCTACTCTCATTTTTACCATCATGAGAGTTGAGTCCCAATAAATGTTTTAGACTTTCAACAGTTTTTATTGCAATACTAGAGACATTATTGCTATGCAAAGTTTTATTACTACTTAAAATTTTTTAAATTACTTGATTAAAATAGACCTGTTTGCAAAAGTGACTAATCCACCATTTTCAATCTTGCTGCTTCTTATGCATTAATTTTTATCTGCTGAGTGACACTTTGCTGTCTCTTCTCATCAATTTAATTATCTTTTTTGAAAAAGAGGGGCTTCAGAAGGAGACAAATGTTGATGTTCAGGTTACGGGAAAGATTTCCAAAGAGATGGGAGAAAAAGAGAAATTACTGAAATTAGCAGGAATGTGTCTCGCCCACTGGTGAGCGGAGCAAGCAGCACTGGGAGGAGAGGAAACCCTTGGCCACAGCATAGCACGGCTGTGTACACCAGAGTTACTTAGAGTGTTCTGAATCTCATCTTTTGATCTCGGGTGATATTTTTCTCTGTTATGTCACAGAGGTCACCTGGCTCATGTGTGACAAACTGCCTGCATAAGTCACAGTGCCAGTGGCAGAGATTTGTAACCATGTCCCTGGTCCATTGCCTTTGAATTATTTCGCAGGCCCTCTGCTTTACATTTACACTCTGTCGGAAGATGAACAGGGAAAGGGAGTAAAATCAAGGGCAGGGTCTCATCCTGAAGGACAAGGGGAAACAGGTGGAAGGTTAATGGCCCTGGAGCGTATCCACAAGCCTCTCAGGCTTGATATATGGGCCTCAGGCCTAAAACGGGCATTGGCTTTCAAAGATATATTATTTCATTTGAGGAGAGACATTCTGGAGTTCCTGCATTTGTCTGCTGATAGATGATCCTCTGTCCACAATTGGTTATGGCGTGTGAGTTTTCCTTGGGCCTGCTCCCGTACATAAAAATTTTGCTGAGCTCTCCAACCTTTCGCATGCCTGTGAGAATGGGACGTGTGCGGGCCTTTTGGCAGGCGGCTGGATTTTTGTTGCTGCTATTTTCGTAGTTCCTTTTGAAGCGCCAGGCAAGTGGGGGATGAAAGGCACTTCTGTTCATTCATACACTGCTGGGCAGGGGCAGCGTCGTGGGGACAAAAATGGGGCAGAAGACGTCAGGGACCCATTATGTAGTCGTGTGTCTGCAGCCCATGCAGAAGTCACTCCTGCTGAGCCCGTATTTTATACTGGCACGTGCCTGCAGAAAAATGAAAATGGGAAAATAATTTGCATAATTTTTATGACCTCCCTTGGTTTATTGTATTAAAGTTCTGTTAGGGTTTTTGCATTTGCTTCAGCTTATGGGAAAAAAAGCTAAGATAGAAACTTCATATCTTGAAATGTTTGTGTCCTTCTCCAGGATGTTTACCTCAGGCACCTCCTGAAAATGAGATGCTACTGCCCACATTTTAGCAAAGCACCAGAGGCCCCAGAGCTGGTTCTGCCCAGTGTGACAGGACTGTGCTGTGGGCAGGGCATGCTGCTGGTGAGACCTGGCCCTGCCCCATCTCTTGTGGGCAGCTCAGAGGGGCACCTTGGCATGCACAGAGGAGCCTGGTGGCAAAGGCCTTGGTTCAGAGAGGGAGCAAGTCCCAGATTCACTGCCACGATGGCATTCCCATGGCATCTTCTGTCATTGCATGACTGTCATAAATTGTGGGAAAATCTGTTTAAAAACCAAAGTGTTTAACAAAACCCCCCAAAATCTTAACACATCTTTTTGTTTAATGTAGCCTACATAGCAGCTTATTAAATTCTATTGATTTTTACCTGATTGTAGTTACTGTTACAGGATTGTGTATCTGAGGCCTATTACTCCATGACAGCATGATTTTAAGGAAAGTTAGATGTATATAATTTATATGTATTTAAATATATATATATATTATTTATTTATTTAATATATATTTTATAAAATACATTCATTTTTATTTGTTTTAATAACAAATAAATGTTCCGTTTCAGTGGGTAGATTTTGCTTGAAAGAATTTGCATTAATTATACTTAAATATCTCCTACTTCTACCTTTTTTTATTTTCCCTATGCTACTAAAAAGCAAAGTAAATGCAGGACATATGACATAAGTTTCAATGCAGTTTGTTTGCTTTGTTTTTGCAACAGTAAAACTTGTACTACGTAAATTGTAAAAGCATTATATTGGTACCATGTTGTTGGAGTAATTAGGTTCTTCCTTTGCTGTCACTGTACTCAGTTGCTAAACTCTCAGTGCTCCAGTATGAGCAAGATCAGGCTCACTCTGCATTTCAGTCAGTTCCTGTAGAAAATGTGCTGGTGCAGTGCAATTATTCTTTCTTCTTTTAGTGTTCTACAGAGTTTAAGTTAGACAAGTGAGCTAGAAACTTGAGAGATATTTAGTGTCTCCTGCAGCCGTAGGAAGGAAATCTGAGGACTTGTTAAAAGGAAAGATTTAGAAGCAGAAATTCTACTGAGAGAACAGAACAGAGTGTTAGCAGGCAGGAGGATCTGCTTTTCCACTTGTTGCTTTGATAACGGATAAAAGGCTGTCATGAACTGCAGGCTACCAGCTGGGAGCAGATAGAGTAATCCCAGCAGAGGGTTGGCCCCAAACTACACAGGCATTCTTTTAAATCTTCAAGACCATAGGAAAGTTGTTTTTCCCCCTACCATTGTCATCATTATTCATGATGATGTTTTCCACCCTAGTTTAAAATGTTAGTCTAGTAAATCTACCTTACAATACTTTTCAGTTTGAAATACAAGCAAATATAAGCAAATACCACGTAGTCAGAGATATTTCAGCTATTTCATTCAACTGCCTGAAGATTCCCAAAATAAATTCCAGAGAACTGGATCTGGATCTGCTCTAAGAAATCTCTGTCATTTGATTGTAAAGGTATATTGTGCCCAGCATGCAGATGATCATAGGAACAATTTGTAACCTATGTCTTCCTTGTAATCAACACTGGTGATAAATGAAATCCAGAGGCTGTGTTATTTGTAAGAGAATAGCAACAGAATGTCATTTGTTAGAAAAGGAGGCCAAGTGACCCCTGCCCAGTACAAACACAGGCGAACACAGTGACTGACAGAGCCTGGCAGACCCATGCACACGTAGCCGTGGTGATGTGCACTGTGCCACCAAGGTCATGTTACCAACATGCTTAGACACATGCATGGCTGGGCCACGAGCATTTGTTAGCATGTTACACATGCTTGACAAGATGGGGTGGTTCAACCTGCATTAGTGCAGAGAGAAAACAATAATATTTAAGCCCTGATTGTCATTCTGTAGTGTTCATTTTAATGATATATGCAGGGGTCTAGCTTACTTGGTATTCTTATGTGTAATTACCCATATAAAAAACCACCACTCATTAGTGTTCTGTTCCGCTGACTTAATTATACTCCTTAATTAAATCTTGACTAACTGGGGGTCACTGCAGTGTCAGTGGGATTTGTCACTGTTTGTCAGCAGGTGTCTGGTCACATCTATTTCTGGTTTCCCTGTTGCTGTATGCTGTTTAAGAGCATGGTCTTTTCTAAATGCAAAGAACAATTACACATTACTTTGTTGTGGTTTGTGCCTTAAAGAAATGTAAGTGAATCCCTTCTGTAATAGAAAGTGCTCTCCCAATCTCTATGTACAGGAGGTGGGGAATGTAGCAAGTATAAACCTTTTCAAAATACAATTCATTACCTCACTGGTGCTCATTTTCAAAGGCTTGTTCTTCCTGCAATCAAAAGACACGGTCTTATTAATTTATCAGATAATCTGGTGTTCAACAGGCATAAAAATACATTGCAAATATCAATCCAGAGATACTACTCCTTTTCCCTATTTCCTAAACATGAAATGAATTTGAAACATGACCAGCAAGAATGAGCTAAATCAATATTACATGCATAACAAATACTACATGGTATGTGCTGCTATTGCTGTGCTGCTCAGAGTCAGAAGACCGAGGCTCCCGATTCACCGTTCCCTGAATAATTCAGTGGGAGTTCTGCATGTGCAATAAGGGCATAATAGTGCCATTTCTGTCTGTTTTAAATTTACATGTTTTGGGTTTGTTATTTTAGAAAGTTACTTTGGGGAAATATAATTCCCATGTTTACGCATATAATAGGCACCTAATGTTCATCTGAATAATTGATTAGTCAAGTCAGGCTTTCATAATTAGCTATTGGCTTTCCAGTATAAGCCCACAAAGCACTTGTCAATCTACAGACATTTTTAATTTATTAATATATATGTTATCAAAAGAGCTGCAGTACTTACCTAGAAAGCATTATTTATTCTATCGAGGCTGAGAAGCATTTAGATTCTTGACATGTATTTTGAATCTATTGTAACTTTCCCAGAAGATTATGTTCTCTGCCTATAAGCTCATGCTTACAGTGGAAATTGGAGTGTTGGGGTGTTTTTTTTAATCCATTCCTCTGTTAAAAAGAAGTTAGTGACATATTTACTGATTAAAATAATGTGTAGTACATATTTGCATTCAGATATATAATAAGTACCTAAATAGATGCCACTGGCAGATATCCCTAATGCAGCCAGAGATTCTGTGACCAGACAGATGCATCTGTTGATAGCACATGTGTGACAGTGATATTGCAATTATGAGTTGTGAAGCTGTATAGTAAATTGCAGAATCGTAAGATAAATTGTATTTCTCATGAACTTCATGACCTTGGTTGAACTCTACCACTATTCCAGTTTTGCTTCCTCGTATTTCTGACCAGTTTTCAAGCAGTTGTTTTTAAAGGGAAAAGACATCCTCCTTACTCCAGAAGTACATTGTGAGCCCACTGGTATGAAACTCATAAACCAAAACATTTGATTATGAAACCCAGAATGAAAATCATAGGTTTCTTACTAGAGGTATGTTAAAATAATTGGACTAGAAATTCTGTGGTTTGTTTTATTGGGAAACAAACTTTATATTTCCATTGGGAGGCAGCATTTACTTCTAGCACTTCTTGAGTGTGAGGCACTGAATTTTAAAAAGATAGCATTATTGTTATTTCTGGAAAAAGGTATATTAGTTCCATTCATGCTGTAAGTTTACTTACCCTTGGCCCTGTTCGGGAGAATCACCCTCATTTGAGTGAAAATGAAGCACCAGCTTCCCATCACTGAGGTAAGGACAAGAGTTTTCCTGAATGAAAGTCCTTCTGAGGCTTGTACTGTTGGATGTGTATTAGGTTCCTTGCCTCATAAGTGGAAAGATAAAAATATAATATCAGGATTTTAAAACCCTTCTAGATCTAAAACACTTCTATTATAGAATAGCTTTTTAGTTTGTTTGGAAAGAACATGATGTAAAAACCACAATTTAGTGGTAGGAAAAAGTGTGCCCATTTTGGTGGTGAGATTTATTTAACTGTGGTTCACCACTATGAATTATGTGGTCTCACAGAATTCAGACAAGTTCTTGAGCAATACTGCAGCATCTTGTGTATCACACATGTTCTGCATACCCTCAGTTTCTCTTAGAAGGTAGGAAAAGTACTAGAATCATTCTCTTGAAGTGTGGTAACACACCTCCAATTGAAAAAATACAAATATATTTCTAAGGGTGTCACTATAAAGTCCCTCCTCCCCAGTGTATCCTTGTACTAATATAACCTTCTGTTATCTATTTTATATCCATTCCAAAATAATCAAAAATTAAATGCTAGGTTGCAAAGATCATAATATCTCTGTAGGATTCAGAACCAAGTTTACAACTGCTGTTACAGTTTTCTATGTGACATTTGTACAGTGTTAACATTCCAAGCAGTGTTATACCAATCGAAGAATTTTCTACTGGGATATCTTTAAGCATAGTAGTTTCTACCTGAAAAGTGTTTATAATTTAGGTGTGCTAATGAAGGATTTGAGCTGTGTGAGCTTTGAAATGTTTACATTCTCACTATTAATGTGCAGAGTTCTTGCTTGTTTCCCTGTCTGTTACCCTGTGTTCAGAAACATTTCCCAGTGGTATTACATTGCTTGGTTCTTCCATTTAGACTTTGAAAGAGCATTGTTTTCAGTAAGTGTTTTACAACTGGAAATAGATGTGTCTGCTAAAGAGATTCACATTTGCATCATTAGACAGGTGTTCTGATCACAAGGCGGAAGAGAGATCATATACATAAACAATGAATTAAAATCCTGAATAGGATTGCTAGGGCTGTTTTTCTAGGTTACAGCTAAATGAGAGCCATTATGTGGGCTTTCAGATAAACTCACAAAGCTCTTATCTATATAAACCTGATAGATCTGCCATTATTCTCAGTGACTAACAGAAGTTATATCATTTAGTTTCATTAAAAATGCATTAATCCTTTTTTAGTAACCTTTTCCTAATTCATTGATTCAATTATACAATGAACAATAAAAATGTTCCATATAATAAAAATACAGTATTAAAATTTTGTTATATACATAAATGTTTCATTGCAATGAAATTATTCAGTTTAAAAATATTAACAATATTAATATCATGCTCTGAGACAAAAAAAGTGTATTTTTTTTAGCATCTCTGAAATTACACATGAAAAGAATGAGTCTTTAAAATGAGATGCCCAAAATGTTTGTTTATAGTACTAGATGTGGTTATTTCATGTACAGAGTTCCTGTGCAGAGTTGGTGATATTTACCAGCACAGGTTGATTGAGGGACAGCAGAGCATTATAGAATATATGCACATACTGCTCATAAGTTCTGTGAACCAGGCTCCTCTGATCAGATCAATTCTCCCCACAGTCACTGGCCTCTGGCCTAACTGAAAGCAGATTGACTCCCAGGACTGGACCTTGAGTTAATGCAAGTATTGGGAACATTTTGCTTGGTGAGGGAACACTCAGTGCATGGCAGCACTCTGAGCAACTTCCACAGCAGTGGCAGCTCCTGCCATCCCACTTATACCAGCTAAATAATTCAGACCACCAGGACTCCAGTCCAGCTCTCAGTCTGGCAGTTCAGCCAAGACTCTAAGTGATTTTGACACAGCTAGTACTTCTTATCATTTTGTATTTGGTTTCATTTATTAATTTCTGTGGCAGGAGAGCACACTCTCTCTCTCTCTCTCAGTGGCTGTATTAGCCTGTTCTCTCAAACACTGATAGCCTGGCACAGCTGAGCAGGTGCCTGTGTGAGACAGTCAATGCTGTCAGCTGCTGTGAAAAGCTGGCGTGATTTCTGCAAGCATTCCAAGACTAGAGGAGCAGAAAGCACTTCATATTTTCATTAGTCATCCCTTTACAGATTTACTTTTAATTCTTTCAGCAAAGCAGATTATTAAAAGCAATGACCTGAGGTCTTCATTCAGATCTCAGACTTGCAATCCTGTATAATGTGCGCCGCAGGGCAGAGGTCACACTGACGAGTCTGTTAATGCAGTCACTCTGGGATAAGATCAATCTCCATACTTCACCATATTGATCTAATACCTCATTGGCACTTCCCTCTTTGAATTGATTAGCTCATGTGTGAAAAGAGATTGATGGGTTTGTGACCCTGAGGAGTCTGTCAGGGGCACACCCATGGCAGGGGAAGTGCATGTTTTCACTGCTTCATTTGGGTGGCTCATTATCTGGGTGCCTCATGGGGAATAAGGGTCATAACGTTGTTTTATGAATTATTTACAATAAAATATCATGTTTTTCCTTCATTTGGTGCTCTGCCTGTACTGAATCCATACTAAGCAGAGCTGGAAAAAATACACATAAATGGCCAAATGTACCAAATATTTGTGTAAAGGGAACCATGACATATAAGTGACCTTAAAAAGCAATTTTACTAATATAAAGTAATCATAATAGATATGAGGGTAGGAATAGACTTCATGGGTCACCTAGTCCATTCCCCTTATGCAATGACAGAATATTGATGATATCTAGAAATTAATTACATTTTAATTGCATATTCTGGGTAAGTACTTACAGTGAATCTAGTTCAGACATCTCGAAGAACTTCATACGCACGTTGTACTGTAGAAAGAGGCAATTTGAATGCAACATGTGAGCTACAAACTAAACTATGCACATTCTTCATTTGCTAAAAGTAACCAAAAAGCCCCCCACATTCAACTCCATTTATCAAATAGTCATATATTTGCAAAATGTATGTATTTGATACATTATATTGGACTTGGGTGCAGTGTATGCTCATGCAAGAGGAAATATAAAAGGAGGTGTCTCATGCAGCTGAATTTAGAAGTTGGCTTATGTTGGGGTGTACCTTAAAAATGTGTGCATTATCAAAAGCTTTACAGACACAAAGCAATAAAAGTAAGGATCGGCTCCTTGAAGCCTTTTATTGAAAGCCAGGCATTTTTGTATTTCTGTCTATATATGAATTGTACAATCAGTCTTGAAGAGATTCATAATGTAAGAATTTCTTGTGCCCCATCCAAGCTCAGGATACTGTATAATGCCTCAACTATTGTTATTTCATGGTTACATAGGATGTCAGGTTATATGATTATGCTGCAGTGCAAAAATTTCTGAGCAAAATGTTCTTCTGGTGTTTTAAAGCTGATGGTCATATTTATGTAAGGAGAGAGTGAGTTTCAGTAATAATATCCTGTAGTATTATTTAACTGGACATTCTAGGTTTGTTTTGCAGGCTGGCAGTTTAGATTGAAAGACTGGTAATTCTTCTTACAGAGAAGTGTCCACGTATGCTCCATGTAGTCAGGCAACCCTTTTCTGCTATTTGATTGATGGTAGCATAAACAGATACTGCCTAAAGACAGTAATAGTCAGTCCCTTCCCTAAAGACCTTACACTCAAAAAGAAACAAACCCTCAGGCAGATTAGCCAAGGAGAGAATTCAGTCCATTACCTGTCAGTGACACAATGCTGAATAGTTGTATAATCTTGCATTCATTTATACTTTTAAATCTTCCAAGCTATTCTATGTACCAGGAAAATTGCCCTGATATAGATTTAAGTAGCCATATTTTTAAAAGTTTTAATACAACTCAGAGAAACTTACTAGAGGCAGAGTCATTATGCCCTCTACTTTGGTAAAACTGGGATAAACCTGGGATTAAACAACAAAATTTCTTACATTTGGGTGTTATAACAATCTTTTAGGCATGTCAAACCTTCAGTAATTTATTTAATATTAAACCTAATTATAAACCCAAGTAACTGGTTCTTAGATCTAGATTAATAGTAGATTACCAGATAATTAAACTTAAGCAAAAAATGATTTTTTGAAGAAAATGTTGACATTTTTTGCAAGCTGTTGCTCACTGACCAAACCTCTCCCAGTCTGATTGAAACTCAGCTCCTGCAGTTGTGGTGCACTCATGGGGGAACAGGAAGTAATTAGAGCAGCCTGATTTTGTTGTTCATCATTCCTGCTGTCACTCAGAAACAAGCTGAGAAAAACCCAATAAATTAGATGTACAAACTCTCTCCATTTTTCCTAAGCACACAGCTAATCTTCTATTGCATGCAGACATGTAGGAACACAATTTAGAGACTCACAGTTTGGATACCTGTGCCCAGCTGTGACAGCAGAGAAAGTCAGAGGCTGACGGATTTGTGTCACAGTCTACTGTCATTTTTGCCTTTAAGGTTCCTACTCATTCTCTGTTCTGTACTGCAAAAGTTCCTCTCATCAACATACCAAACAACCCAAACAAAACCAGTATCTTCAAAGATATTTTTAGAATTAATATTAATCCTAATTGCAGAGCTAATGACAATATGGAACCTGAACAGAGTTGTGACAATCTTATTTTAATGATACTTCAGAGATTTCCAAATTAGACTACAGGAAACAGGAAGTAGGAATAAATGAAACAAAGCCAAATGAAAGGACAAATGGAAAAAAAAAAAAAACATTTTAATAGACACTTGCCTGTTCCTTAAACATTCATTCAATCAGGACTTCCTGTGATTTTTAATAACATGGCTCTGTCTGCTCTTTCACACTTGGCTCTTTTGGGAAAGGAGGTCATTTTTCTGAAGATGATGTTCCTAGTTGAAAGGATTTAGCTAGATGGTCGTAGCTGCATGCTGAGAGCCTCCTGAAATGCTTTTAAGATAAAAAGAGAAGTAGTAAGTGTTTTGGATCATTCCTGTGTACCTTGTTGGATAATGCATCACTACACCACCACAACCTTCTTGTATGACTTCAGCTTCCTTTGGTGGTGTTTTTAAGCAATTTTTTTATATCAAGTCAGATGGATACTGGTTTAATACATGACAACACCCATTCATAAGGCTGATTTTTCTTTCATTTTCTCTGTTAGCATTGGGTCTTCTTTCTCATTTAATCTCTGCCCCAGTGACTTACTGTTACTGCTGCAGCCCTTGGGATGTAAGACAACATTTCTGTATTTTTTCTTCATTGGTATACCATCTCCTTTCACATCTTGACTGAAGATGCTGTTTCTCATGATTTCTTACTGCTTTTGCTGTGGTTTTTTTCTGGCTGTTCAACTACAAATCAGAGGAAAAACACAGTGGAATACATTTGTATGGCAAGTGCAGTACTCCACAGTAACACCAGCCTCTACTGCCAAAGTGTATTACAGGTGACTGTGTCCAGCCCTCAGTCTGGAGACTCTGCATCCTTACGTTTCCCTGATTCAAGTATGGGCAGCAGGAAATACTTGCCTTTCCATAGCTGGATATCTGTCAAAAGTTTTAAGAGGACTATGGAAAGTAAAACATAAACCAATATATTTTACTTCCTGAAAAATATTGCAATGTTATGCAATCAAAAGATAAAGAACACTGAAAAAACGACTGATATGCTGATAACCACAAATGGTATGAAACATTTAATGTATTGGATGATTTCTGTGGTTTGTCAGTGTCCAACCCTGACTGTCACTAATACTCACCTGGAAAATTGTTCTTCTCTCATTTACAGTGCTCTAATGTTAAAGTAACTTCTTTTTAGTCATGACTTCAGAAGATTATTTGCATTGGTGTAATCATGAATACAGTTCCACACTGTGTACACAAACCAACATTTGTAGGTGTCACCTGTTAAAAGGGAGTAAGATTATTCTTCCCTTATGACTTGCCTTTTTCCTGTACTCCAAACCCACTTAACAGCTGTACTAGAAATAAACACTAACCCTGTTAAACAGAAGAGTAACTACATAGTGTAATTTAAATGAGAGCTGATTTAAGTAACTCTTGATAAAAACTCATGCTAAAAACAGTGTTCTGGGGCATACAGCACTTGAAAGAATGGGACCCTAAGTGTGTTGAGAAATTACTCTGCTTTCCTGTTAGCATATTAAAGATTGCTTTCTGAAATCAGCGCAATTTTTTATCACAAGTTAAAAATATTTTACATATGATTCCAACTTGATTGAGTTTTAATAGAGTATCTATTTTGTCAAAAATAACTTTAGTTCATACTAGAAGTTTATCTTTAATATTAATAATCTACCCCATATGTTGTATTGATCTCTGTTCAGATTTGATGTTGCTGATAGTTAAGAAATTTTACAAATGAGAACTAATGTTTACCTATAGACTCTTAGAATAAGTTTCAGCTGGAGCGATACACTAACTGTAAGAAAAATGAAATCAGAATTTATCCAATTAATCACAAAACAGGAAAGGAACATTATACAGAAATTAGAAATTATATATAGAACATTATATAGACATCAGAAATCCTTTCAGATAATGCTAAAATATATGTGACTTGGAGAAGACCACAGAGTATTTAATCATAGGCTTCTCTACAATACAGTGAAACTGCTGATTGAATATATTAAGAATAAATTCCCCAGCAGTACCATAAAGTTTACTGGACTCAGTCTTGTCTTCTAATTCCCTCTAATTCGAGGGACATCATTGTGCAGCCAAAAAAGCAGATTCACACCCACAAGGCTAACAATCAATCTGGTGGACTAATTCAGACTTTATTGCAAGTCAAAGGATTGATATTCATGCAAGTTAAGAGTTAAGAATATGGTTCAACACAATTTTGTAGTTAGTTTGCTGACATCAGAAAAAACAGGTATATTTCCAGAGAAGTTCAAGGGATCAACACAGCTCTAGTACCAAAATTGCCTCATAAACTACACAGCTTTATCTAATTCTTTTAAAGTTCTAGACCCAACTATAAATAAGCTTAGGCTGTACTAACATCTGTAGAAATACTCACAGGAATAGGATTTTGAAGGTAAATTCTATGGGTCCAGTGCTAAAGAAGGTACCTCCTTCACTCTGTGAAACAGATGGCAAGAATAATTAATTTCCCCTTTTCCTTATCTTTCTATTCACTTTGAGAGGCAAGAAACCCTGCATTGTAAGCAAAATTTTCAGTTGGGACTAAAAAGAAATACTTGCCTTATTTTCAGTTAAATAAAATAAAAAAACCTCACAACCACCCAAAAAGAACCTAAGAAAAACACATTTATAATTCATCAGAAATAATGCTGACTGTGAAATACCAAGTCATTTTCATGTAGTTTGCACAGAGGAAACTACATGTGAGGAAAAGAAGAAGAAATAGGAGTGCTATGTGTTGCATTTGATGCCCTATATAATAGAATTATATACACAGAAAGTTTATTGTAACAGGCCTTTCACCTGATGCTTGTAGAAATGAGATTGGTCATTTACCTTCTCCTTAATAGAAGGGAATACTTTCTAAATAGAGTCCAAAGATCCATAAGAGAGATCTTACTCTTCAGTAGGGTCACCATCTGCTGCCTGCCCCTACCCCTTCAGCACTCCGAGGCCCCCAGACTCAGGCACCTTGTGTTCTATTCCTGCAAGAAAACAGGATGAGAGTGAACTGATGCTCAAGGCTGCTTTATTGAAGTATTTTGACTGTCTGGAAATCAGCACAGAAACTGGAAAAAGGCTGGGTGGGCAGTGCTGCTTTGATCCCCTCTTTCCCAGTGATCTCACACGGAGCTGTCCAGGGGCATGAGAGTGGAGAAGCTGTGGCAAAGCCATCGCCCTCCCTGCCTGCATTTCCTAAGCAGGAAACACCACACGCCTTTCAGAGCATGGGCACTCCTCCACAGTCTGGAAGATTAAAAAAGTGTGGGACTTTTCAAATATTGCTTTGTGCTATAAATTCCTTGCCCATGTCCTTTAAAATATTCCACAGTTTGATATTCCAAATACTAATGGTTCCATAAGCAGGGAGTTAATGAAGCATTTTAGTCCTTCTCTCTTCCTCTTTCTCAGTTCCCTGCTGTTGAATAAAGGATGAGCACATTAACCTTTCTTTCAGCATGGTATTCAGCAGTTACTTTCCTCTATGTGAACACTGATTCACACAAAGCATATAGGAACTTAATATCTTGTATAGAAAAACTTCCTGTTGAAATATTCTGGCTCCGACTGGTGGATTCAGAGGTTACTAAAGAAAGAGTTACACATACACACAGAGGCACATTCCAAACACAACTGCACTTGTGTAACAGCCTCTGTACAGGTAGTAAAGAAGGAGGAAAAGGCACACAGGTATTTCTGTATTTTTTTTCATTTTTAAATCAAGACAAATGTACTACCAAACTTGGATAGATTTATACTCCCTTCACACTAGAGCTAGGTGGAAACAAGACAGTCATTTAACCAAACATAGACTTGTAAAGATCACTCCCTGCCTTCACATAGAAATTTTTACAATACACAGGTTTCTAGTAAAGAGCTGGAACAATCATAGTTAATATTAAATCATTTCTTCTTGAACTTTGTAGCATTTTATGACTGAGGTTATAGGTAGTAATCACATTTTATTAGGGCATTCACTGATTCTGAAAGTTATGTGCGTTCACTTCTACAACCACATTGGCTGTTATGTGCTGCTTTGACAGCAACCTTGCACAGGAGGTTTCCCACTGTTAGCAGCAACCCATCTGGAGAATCCAAATCCTTCCCTACCTATGTAATGATTTGGAAACCATGCATGCATTCAGGAGTAAAAAATAGTCTCTGGAGTGCACTTGTCTTATAAAACTTTGATTTGGGGTGATTTGCACCACTATAGCATAAGAAAATGGAGTAACAACTCAAACTATATGTCTGCAATGACTTGTGAGTGATCTCCTAACTGCATTTGAAAGAAAGTTCAACCATTCCTTGAACCTATGTGCTTCAGGCTGAACAGTTCAGACAGATGTTTAATCACTTCATATTCACTAGGAAATGGCTATTCAATGGCCATAGAATTTAAAAGTGGCACTATGAGATGAATGCTTCGTGTTATTACATATTTGCATTCCTTCTTAGAAGCATAAGTAAAAATAATTCAGCTGAATCCAGCACAGTTTTATCACATAAATTTCAATTATTGTGTTTTTTAAAAATCATTAGATACCCTTTTAAATTTTTAGTAGTAGAAAAGCCCAAAGCTATAGTGGCAAGTTGATGTAAATGAACAGAGATGAAAAAGGATTCTCTAGCTTCTGAGAAAAGGAGGTGTAAACTGGGTAAAAGGTGAACACATTGTTTAACTGAATCTGCAGCAATAATTATAAGGAAAATATTTAACTTAGAGCAACACAAAAAAAAAAACATGACCCTGAAATTTTTAACAGGTAATTCATCAAGTGTCAGGCTGAAAATACCTCTTCAGAAGAAAAATTGCAATAAATCTGCAGTTGTTGTTTACAGTGCAAAATATTGTGAAACATTTTCCTAAAAGAAAGACACAGTGTGGTTTTGATAAGATTAAGGTGAATTTCAGCAAAGCATACACATTATTCTTCATTTTACTGTTTGGCAATTTCAGTGTTGTTCTTCAGAGAAAACAAAAGTTTATAATGATTAACGTTCTGTGCTGTGGGAAGCATACACTCTACAACAATACTACTCTTGTGTCACACTGGCCTTCCTCATCTATAACATCAGCACAAATAGTTTTTCAGATGAGTAACCTGCATTTCTGAGATAAGTTCTCCCTTTAACTATAATTGATAAGGTGTGATTGTGTATTTCAGTGTCAATAGAGGCCTCAGCGAGACCTACAAACTTCCACCGAATCTCATATCAAAAGCTCAGGGCCCAGCTGAGGAGAGGCCAGGGTTTAGCAGGCAGATGTGACACTCCCATTCCTATCTTTTTCTCCTGCCAAGAGATAGTCTGTCACCACAGTGCTCAGGGTTAGACCTTTCCTCCTCAAATTGAGAATCTGTTACCTCCGCTCCTGAAAATACCCTTACGTAGCTTGCATTATATTGGCAAGATAGATTATGCAAACTAATAGATGCATGTAAATGTATTCTCATGCATGCCTCTTTTCCAGTCCTTGTTAGTGGAAAACTCAGAAAAAAATTCTTTTAAGTCAACTTATAATTGCAGCTGGCAGTGTAGGAACTCAGACATGCCACCAGAGAATTCTGTGTTCAAACCTGTATTCAGGCACTTGGCAGGATCAAGTTCACTGTGCAGATGATACTACACCTGTAATGTTGTCAACCACCATTCTCTGCTTCTCTAACAAATAGTACTTGCTTCTTCGCTGCCCTGGCTGCTCACTTGCAGTCACACAAATTCTTTAAGTCTGCATCTCGTCCTCCTCACCTTTGAGGTTTTACCCAAAATCCAGCTCCCCTTTGTCTTCTCCCACCACCTCCTCTATTCCTTTAAAGCAGCCTCCTAAGCACTCCCTTTGCTTCCCTTTTCACTTAAGAGCAGTTTTAACATATGTGATGTTTTACACATTTCATACTCGTAACATTATTCCTCTTCCATGCCACCCTGCCTGCTGGAAATGATCTCCTACTTCTTTTGAGTCACACACCTTTCATTGCCTTCTTCCACATCTTTAAAAGCCATTTCCTCAGCAACAATTTCCAGTCATGCTGTCCACACTGGTGTGTCTTCATCTGAATGTCACTGGCCAGAGAGGGCTTAAGTTTAACCATCTGGGCACAGTTTTCACTCCCACTTTTGCTTGAGCCTCAATAGGTGTCAAATGGACATCTCATCTGACAACTTGCTTAGGTAAGACCCAGCTTACATTATCCTCATGACAGTGTTCTGTTATGGCAGGAGCAGCTGCAGATTTGGGGAATGTTCTTGCAGCAGACAGGTGTTGGCCACATAATGTTTATTTATAAGCATTCCTAGAAGTTAGGAAAATAGGAGTTTTTTTTCGTGTTGGTGTTAAAAGCAACAGAATATTGATTATACTCTTAAAAATCTCCACAAACTGAAAAAACCCTTATATTTAGCCAACAGTAAAAGCTTGTGAGCTTGTTTTAATTCATTGTGCATCGCAATTGAAAATGTTGTTGATTATGTCTATTTCCAGACTGGACTTAAGTCTCTTGGTGACAGAATCTTACATTTTCTCCTGCTTACACTGCTAATGGCAGAGCAGCCTTCTCCAGCTTTGGAGTCAGAGACTCGAGTCCACAAGAGGATTTTCCTGTGGAGGACCTTCCTCTTCAGAACCAAACTTGATTCTCTTTGCTTTCAGGATCAGTTTCAGGCACATTCAGTTTAAGGCACATAATTGTTTTGGAAAAAGGTTGATTTTCCTATTTTGACAGATAACATGCTTCTGCAACTCATTTATCTATGTGCCACGGAAACACAATGGTGTTTGTGTTCTGGCTGTACTTAGACAAGTCATAAACTTTACCAGCTTGTTCTAACATAAAAAGTGGTGCATTACTGGTTTTGTTCAATGTGATCTAAATGCTTTCCCTCATCTACATGTCTTTCAGAAATATGCTGGAACTGGTCATTTGTCCTACCTTTTAGTAATACACAATCCACATTAAAGTCATGTTTCTTTCTTCCTAGTGCAAACTGGGAGGCATCTGCTGCCCCACCATCTTTCTTAAAATAGCAAAAGCAGCTGGATCTAATAGTCTTCTGCAGGCACACAGTGTTTGGGTTGTGTGTAGAGCTGGTTATGCTATCCATTTTATAGACTTTCACTGGTTAAATTACAATGAATACAGAGGAATAGTTTTTGTGAACCACTAGCAGAAGCTCACCGTGCTAGTTTTGTGGGTCTTGTAAAACAGCAGGAACAGACTGTGCAAAACAATTTTTTGTGATTTTGCCATCTCACACTGTTCTCACAGCACTGGCTCAGTAATGATAGGCTAAAGCTTGGGAAGTAAGCTTTGATTGTGGACTAGCTGCTGCTGGGATCTTCAGAAGGCCAGACCTGTAAAGTATGGTTTGTTTTCAAAAGCCTGTGGCTGAGACAGCTGGCTTAAACTGGAAATATATATTCATTTATAGTACAGTCAAGTGCTTGACCTCTTCTTCAGGTATTAGGTATTATGACATGGACGCTGAAGGTTTAAACTCTCTCAGAGTTTGCTTTCTTCAGATGGAAGCTGTGATAGCTTTGTGCAAAATGGCAATTTGGGTTATATTATCATGTTAGCATGATGTCTTTGATTTTTATGATTTTTTCAACCCCTTTTTGTTCAGAGGAGAACACGATCAAAGAATAGTTTCACATAAAAAACAAGAGTAACAAAATCTGTATATTTCAAATATCTTTTACAAAGAATTAATTTAATCCTGCCCCAAGTGTATCAATGTAGTGATTTACTGTCCTCTTTTGAGCCAACAAATCACTTGGTGGAAATAGTTTTGTAGTCAAATACAGGTTGTGGGCAGAGAAAGAGATTTTTAATACCAAAGCAGCCTTGCTCTATTATCTGTGGGAAAACATGAGTGGCTGCAAACAGCCTCCTGTGCCTTTGATAGGTGAAGGGAAGACAAATGGAAGAAGCAAAGATTTCAATGTTTCAGACATTAAAGTCTGAGCTATGTGGCAAGTGACTGGAAAGAGGGTGACATTACAAAAATCTCTTAGTAAGAATTGTTACTTCCTTCTCTACAACATAACTAGAAAACAAGCCTGAAAGATTAAATTTCTAAAATTCATTAGGTCATATTTGATAAAACTTGGAAACATCTACTGTATTATTGAATTCAGCTCATTACTCCTTGTAGTGTGGTTCCCTGTGTATGACAAAATCTTGTTCTAAAGCAATTGGAACTAGATTTATAGAATTTATAGCATTTTTCAATCTGTTCAGCAATTTCTATCTATGGTTCTTAGAGTCCTTTCAACTACATAGATGCTATTACCACTCTGAATTGTAAAAATACTAATATATGCACCTGTCACTCTTTCAAGGCACCCATTTAAAGTCAAAAACTTTCATGTTAAAAAGAAATCAGGAAGCTCAGTAAGAATAGGTTCAGAGACACTGATGCTTATCATGACTTAAATTCATAATCTACCTTCCACTAATTTGTGATTTTTTTTCTCCCATTTCCATGGAAATCCTAATACTTTTTCAGTCTTTAAGTGAAGAAGACTGAATGCAATCCATTTGCATTTAGAGTCAGTTTAGGGGTAAATTTCATTGTCCTCTAAGACATAGATCCTAAATAACTTCAGAAAATCTTAATGTAGGTTTCTTGTGCTGGGTGCCCACTATGTTCCTTCTGTTCCATTCAGGGATGTGTCTCACTGCTGGCCACTGACTTGTGCACTGCCCTTTCTTGCCCTACCAGTGACACCCAAAGCTACTTAACTTCTGCTCATTAAGAAGTGTTCTCTTTTCATAGCAGCACAGCCATTTCTAGAGAGTTTTTTAACCTCTCTTCACTTTTTAATTTGCAAGGGACCTACCTCTGGCTTGGACCTGTTGAAGCAATAATACATGAATCTGCAGATTCCTTTTTATTTCCAGAAGCTAAGGCTCCAAGATGAGAAATAGGAGAAAGTTCACATCAGCATTATTTTCTGCTCTTCTTGTTTTGGGTAAAAAAAATCCCATAAATATACCATTATTACTATAATTCCATAAACATACAATTATTACTACTTTGCATAATGATGCCATAGTTCTTCTTTTCTAGAATCTAATCAGGAGCAAATATCCTGTACATTTTACAGATGAAGGCTACAGCAGTGTTCTGTTTATTCAACTGCAAACAGCAATTTTGGGCATGAATAACTCTAGACAGCACCCCTGTTCTCCTGATGTCAGCCAGCTGTGTGGACTGCCTCCCCAGTGTGATGTCAGACTTACTCCCAGAGAGATGTCACCAATGTTTGTGTTTCCTTTACAGGTTGATGACCAAATGAAGTTGCTTCAGAACTGCTGGAGCGAACTCTTAATTCTAGATCACATTTACCGGCAAGTGGTACATGGGAAAGAAGGCTCCATCCTTCTGGTTACTGGGCAACAAGTGAGTATGCAGTCTGAGAGAAATAGTCATCTCTTGTTTTTATAATAATTTTCAAAATGCCACGAGTTAACTAGGTCAGGAGCACTGCTGTGTTCTCAGAGATCCTCCGTAAGTACTCTAGGTAAAATCACTTGTGCACTCTGTTTCTAGCGTGCTGATTACAAATAAACTTAAAAAAGCAGATACAATCATAAGCACTTCGCTTTTCAAATACTTCAGTAATTGAAAAATAGCAGATGAGAAGAGTTTCTTAAGAAGTAGCATTTCGTCAGGGCTAAAATGGTTTCTGACAAACAGCACTCCCAAACCTAATGCTTTAGGTTTACGCAAGTATAGCTTTTCTTCCCTTCAGAATTGTAATTTTCTGAAAAGAAGCACTGGCTGCGTCAGAAATCTAGAGCACCTGCTGCTTACTACCTCAGAAATACCTTGCTTTTAAAGATGTATGCACATGTGGGAGAAACTGGGCAGCTGAGACATCTAATCGCAGGAAAATTATTCTGTTCATAGGCTATAAAAGCAGGTACTGTCTCAGAAACTCTCTCAGGGTATGTACCCTGCAGTTTCTGCACAGCTGTCCAGGGGTAGTTTTCTTCATGTGTCAGATACATGGATCTCCCAAAATGCAAGAGCTGTAACGTAGTAAATGTTAGAAAAACTGTGAGAAAACACAAAAGCAAGAAAAAGTTTTGTCTCCACTATGATCTCCGAAGCAGAATGATCTTGACAGTAAAACAAGAACCTTATTCCTAAGATTCTTATTCTGCTTTTAACAGGAAAAGAAAAAAAAAAGAGTAGTATCAAAGAAAAGCAAAGCAAAGTGTGCCTGTACATTATGTTTCTGACTTGAAGTGAAAACAAATGAAGGCTCTTTGGTATTTAAGTAGCTGCAGACTGAACTGCCCCAATTTATACACACATGGGAAATAGATCCTTTTCCTGTGCTACACCATTTGTGTCTGCATGTTGTGGGATCTGCTTACAGCTTTAGCTATAATTTTAAAGCTGGAGCCATTTCTTAACACTAAGGACAAATGTTTGTAAGAATCAGAAGGATTCTGATTCTTCTGTTTGAATTTATGATTAAGAGGACTACAGTAGAAGGGAGAAATGACAGACTTGTTCAAGAACGGAATTGGAAAAACTCAAATTCTAGCTATGGAACCGACTCCTGCCCTTCAGGGAAAGTCACTAACCCATCTCAGATATCATTCTACTCCCTAATTATATTAGCAAAAGTTAGTTTAGTTGCATTACTCTTGATGTATATGGGTGCCTGTGAGAAAATGACTGATTCCCTTTCCATTTCATGCTCTGCAAGACAGACAATTTTACTGGAAATTATTTCATTTACCACACAGGATGCTTGTTTATAAAGCTATAAGTATATTGACAGGTTTCTGTTCCTGAGAGAACTGCTAAATTAGTGTCTCCTTTGTTATGTGATTAGCACCATTTTAAAGGTACTGAGTGCTTAAGTCCCACTGAAATCACTAGAGGCATCTAACTACCCTTAAATTCTAGCCATTGTCCCCATTTTCCCACAGTAATAATTTTTACCTCATTAGCCACTTTTATCTTTTCTTGAAAATAAAAACCCCAGCTGCACATGATCTCAAGGCAAAGCAGAGCATTTCTTCACTGTTGGACAACAGGTAGCAGGATGCTTATTAAATGTACTGCTTTTAAATCAGCAGCTGGACTGGGAAGCTGTGTATTTCCAGGCAGTCTCCAACTAGGCTAAAAACCTGGATGTATTGGAATGACTGCATTCATTTTTGCCTATGTTTGTAAACCAGTTTTAATACATCCTTCTTTAAATCCAATTTCCCTTTCCTATGCCAAAATTTGTCATTTTGAAGTTGGTGCAAGCATCCCCAGAGTCTCACATCACCTTCTTTACTTTCCTCTGCAGTTAGGATGAGAGCGGGAGCAATGTCAATACAACAGCAACAAGAACTCCCCAGTCAGTCCTTTTTCCATTTCACAATTCCTAACAGCTGCTGAACATACTTCCTTGGATGTGCCATAGATTCTCTTTGAGAAATAGGGAGACACCAGACCTGAATTACCAAATCTCTGGCTGCTGTTTCTGAAATCTCCCTGTAATGCCCCAGGTTTGTCCTGATTCTGCTCAGCTCTGGCCCCACTGGATCCTTGGTGAAAAGCCAGATTGCTTCCAGGAGCAGGTGCCTGCCCCCACTGGGCTGTGCATGGCACAGTTTCACACAAAGGCTGCTGGTAGTTGGGGTGTTGCAGCTGTGCCAGTGCTGTGCCACTGCATGACTTGTATGCAATTTCTACATCAAAAGCATTTACTTTAAACCAGCATCTTTTAAAATTATTTTATAGGTGAAAATAATTCCTTGAAGAAACTCTTTTATTTAGATGGGCAAGGCTGGGTGAGCTAAGGAGAATTTTTAAAATATGTACAATTGCCAGAGCTACGAATCTTAAAATTACAGGATAATCCAGGCTGGATTATTTTAAGAAGTCACCAGACCAACCCCCTGCTCAAGCCAGGTTTCTCAGGGCTTTCTCCAGTTGGGCTTTGAATACATCCAAGGATGGAAACTGCAAAACATTCATTCACTGCCTGCCTATCTCCATGGGGAGAAAGTTTTTCCTTAGTTCTATGAACACTTTCTTTTTTTCCAATTTAGACTCAGTGCTCATCACTCTCCTCCTCCTTGAGCCCTGATGCAATGCACAGAACCTCGGAGATCGTGTTAGGAAAGACTGAGGCAAAAGTGGCACTGAGAACCTCAGCCTGTTCTCTGCTTGCTGCCACAAAATCACCATCTGAATCCAGCTGCAGCCCCACATTTTCCTGGTTTGTCCCAGACTAGCAATTCAACATCCCTTGCAAGTTTCAGCTACAGCTGAACCCTTTTTTACATTATCACTCCTTGGCAGTGGACATGGACATGGATGGTAAATCTGCATTACCCATCCTGAGCCATTCCTGGCTTCAGCTGCTGTGCACTGCTTTTGCACATCCCTGCTCCATAGTAAGTTATTTCTTTGACAAGTTCATCCAATACAACTGTTGCTTTTCCTGACTGTCAAGATGGACCATCTTGGAAGCATTTACTCAGTTTTACACTCTTAGACACAACATCTGTTCAAATATATTTATGAAAGGACAATTACAACTATATCTGTATCCTCTGTAAAAACTAAAATAATTCTGGGAAGCCACACTTCTAGACCTGGGCATTATGAGTCTTTTCTAGTGTACCATTCTTGCATACTTTCTGGTTACTCTCCTGATCCTTTCAGTTCCCACAGAAAAGACAGGGAAAAACCCAGCCACCATTTCATAAAAATTAGTTGATTAAGGTGTGGAAAGCACTCTGACATTTCTGATGAAAAGTGCTGTAGATGTTTTTATTTTTGCTACCAGCAAAGCACTATGAGCAAAATTACAGTCAATCATCTGGCTTTCAAAGATAATAACTTTAAATTGAAGACCTGAGCTAGATTGCCAACTTTATTACCTGAGAGATCAAGCTTATTGTCAAAAGTTAGTAAATTTAAGACCTGAGAAGCCTCACTCCTTGCTTTCCTTAATATGTCCCTCCATAAAAGCTACTCATAAACACAATCCTTTTTACAAATCACCATCAAGGTGGAAGCTGTAAGGGGGAACTTACCATCACTTAATTAGAACATACCTGCTCTCTCCACTTAGACTGCACAGTCTCTGTTCCTCAGACACAAAAGCCAAACTTTTTCCAGGTCCCCAGAGCAGTACCACTGTCAGTTCTATACTAGGTATCTAAAATGGGCTAGTAGTTAGAAGAACACTTGATAATTTTCAAATACACTGGCTCAAAAACCATTACTTTAGGGCACTCCTATCACATTTCCATATATCTGCATTTCCCTCAAGCCACTGGCTTATGGGTTTTACTCAGTGTCAATCCACTGTTCCCACTTTGATGGGGAAAAAGTGCAGTCAGCAGCAAACTAGTAAGTTTTGGCCCTTGTAGAAAAAGAGACTGCATTTTATTTTATTTTGTTATTTATTTGGGGTTTCATAAATGAAGCTCTTTTGTGTGTATGTGTTTCAAGAAAACACTTTTTTCTGATCATTACAATTCCTCAGCAGTTCCTTAGAAACAAGTTCCTCCCTGTGCTGCACACTTCATTTTCTGCACTAAGTACTGCCCCTCAGCAGTAGCAATTACCATTTCAAAAGGAAATAAAGTAGCACAAATGCATTTTACAACTCTCAAAATTTCATAATAGAAAACAGCTAAGGAGTGATTTGCAATGTGGTGGTTAATTGTAAATCATTGCCAATAAGCTCTCTCTAAACATGCTGAGTTTTGTATGCATGCCATGTGGCACGTAATTTTAACAGACCATTTCTAATTATAGAATTTTAATTCTTCCAACTTGAGGACTTTCCTCTTGTATCTTCTATAAGCAATACACTGCCAGCTTCCAAGACTCAGCAGACATAAGGTAGATGCTAAGGTCTGCACAGAATATTGTTGCTCGTGCATTTTCCTGCAACAGACAATGCACAATGTGAATTGTAGCCTCATATGCTCCCTTTGTTCATACCTGCACTCTACTCGTTGTTGCCAAAAATTCCCTCTGCTGAGCTTGGCCAGCACCTTTCCAATTAAAAAGGCCATCTAAAATGTGTCTAAATCTCAGATTTTTTTGAGATTGTTGAAACCATTGATTTAGTTGAAATCATCTCACAAATGTATCTTCATACCTGGATTTGTATTCTAAAGCAGAGCACCAGAGAAAGAGTACAATATCTTGATAGTGTTGTTTCTTGAAGAAAGATCACCCTTGCAGAAGTATCACTGAGGTACAAAAGTAGAAGAGTATTAGAGGAGTGACTGCACAAGTCACAGGTATAGAAAGCTCATGGATATCTAGTAGAAACCTATTCTTATGTTTTTGGAAATTAGTATCTTTTTCGTATTAGATTTGTGTTGTAGTCAATGAGGCTTCATAGTTGTAGTGGGCACAAAAGAGGTATTGGCATTTGAGGGCCAAATCTAGAAGTCCTTACATCAGCAAAAAACACAGGATTTGATTCAAGGTGGATATAAATGAGGTCAAGCAATCATTATTTTGTTATTCAGTACAGTATTTGCTTTTTTGCACAGTTCCTTACTCTAGTGGTTTCTGCCTAAAGGAAAGTAAGCTTGTGCTAGTTGCTAAAAGGGCCTCGTCCTTATGAAGATATGAAGATACTGTGCTGACTGGTCCTTGGGGATGAACTAGATGTGCCCAGTTAAACTGGGTAAAACACATCAAAATTCAGTTATAATCATGAAGTGCCCTGAATTCAGGTTTGTCCAAATATTTGTTACATGTTTTGAGCCTTTCAAGTAGCTATGGACATACCTATGAAAAGCCTGATCCCAGTTCATATGTGCTTTGCTGTGAAACCATCACAGTGCTATGCTTTAAAGTCTAAAATTCCAGTTCCAGTAAAAGTTCATGGAGAGAGCACCCGAAATGAATCCTTGCACACCAGAACTCTTCCATTTCCCACACGCTAACTCTGTTGTCTTCATGGGAAACACATTTCTTTTGTATTTCATACACATGGCTCCCATAAAGAAAACAAAAGTTATTTGCCTAGAGTCTGGCAGTATTTCTTCAAGCCTGTTAGTCCTCCAAACCGGTCCCATGCAAGTGAACTAATCTGTCAGCATGAACTCACGTAAAATCCCAGAGCTGATTTTAAGCTTGCCTTGCATGAAAGACAAGTTGTTCAGAAATTCAATTTGAAGAAAGCATCGCATAAGTCTGGCCAAATTGCCTGTTGGAGTAATGATAGTAATGGGATCCAAGACTTGACTACTCATTGGTGGGAAAGGATTTAAAACAGTAGAGTGGAAATTTGTGTAAAATAAGAGGGTCTTAAGGGGGAATGAACTTACATGGTTCAAAGCTCCTGAAGAAGCAGTTTGAGTTAGCACAGTCTTGTGAGATGTTACCCAGACATTCCCAAAAATTTTTCCAGTGATTCTCTGGCTTCTGATGAACTTTACTGAATATCAAACTCAGCAGTGATTTCATATCATCTTATCCCAATATAAAAAAGCCCACAAAAGTACATTATAACATTTTGGTAAAGAAATGGATTCTATTGTACAGTATTCTACAGTACTTTGGAGTGCTACTATTTGCATACTATAGTTAATTATCAAGCACCATAACATCATCCTAGGGGAAAGGGCCTCTGGCAACTTAATTCATTATCTTCTATTATTGTGTCTCACATTAAAATGACAAGCATCTTATGCTGCATAAGTCAACACAATTTTAATTAATATATCCAAACCTGATAACAGCAGATACAAGCATATCTATGGGTTTTGTCCATTCTGAAGCCCCCTCAATTTTTGTATGTAGGCACCTCTTCAAAGTGTTTTCCACATTTATTTGCTTAGAATAACAGAAATGCTGGTTTTAATGAAAGAGTTATATAAAAAGCTCAAAATGAGTTTAATAACCACTGCAGTTTCCACTGAAACCTGTATCTCAGGAAACAGCGGGAAGGTCGCAATAGTAAATGAGTTTGTTTGCCATGTATTGAATGCATGCTTCTGAGATGAGACTCATCCACCCACTGAGCATCTTCTCGAGCAGGGTCAGGGCTCAGAGCCCCAGGGCAGGTCAGTGTGGGCCAGCCCAGGCTTTCAGTGCTGTTTGCAGCCAAGGAGGGGGTGCTGGGGGAGCAGCCCCTCAACAGCCAGAGGTGCTGGCCAGGGTTGCACCCTGCAGAGCAGGAGGAGCAGGACATGCCCTCTGCTGCACCTGGGCACCCACTGCCTCTGCCTTCACACCCCAAACTCACAGTAGTCCAGTTTACTAAAACCAATATGAAATCAATCTTTTATTAACTTGAATTGCCTTAGTCTGCTAGATTATACTGAATAGAGCCCCAGCAGGGGCTTTATTCCTACTTGTGTAATTTCCTGGCTGAAAGGAATGGCATTCAGGGATAGTCAGTACCAGGCAATGCCATCAACAAGTAAAATCACTCTAATCATATTCTGGAGACTATTTCAAGCTTGCTGAAGCATTGAAAGGGATGGTGCAGTTCCACACAATATTTCCCCATGATACCACAGTCATAGTCTAGAAATCAAACACTCCTTAATTTCAGAAAAAAAAAGGAACTTAATTCCACCATTAAGTGTTAGACTATTTTGTGAGCACAGAGACGAGTTGATACCAGAAGCCACCACCTGATTCCACCAGAAAAATTACCATCTGAGCCCAGTAAAACCAGGGACTTGTCTTCAAAAATCTTTAATTACCATGAAACACCATTTGCAAAAAACCCAAAAACCACAGGTGCTCTTTTTTTTTTTTTTTTTTGGCCTTCAGCCACAGCATTTACTTAGCCCAGGGTACAGGAGGAATTCACACTGTTATGGCTGTTTGTGCAGCCATAACTTCAGTCCATTGTTTTACTTCCAAATTAGGTTATTTAGAAGCTCTGACAAAGCTGCTGTTTTCAAAAATGCCAGACAACATCATCAAAATCAATGTGAAATGCAGTATTAATTGGGATGCAAGAATATTTTAGTCATGGATTTGATTTTACTAAATGAAATCAATACACAATATGAAAATGTACAATAAAAAGTAAATTCTAAGACTTCACCATGCAATTAAGCATTTTGCACGAAATCCAAGCTGGTTTAATCTTTGTCTTTTAAAAGTGCTTTTAATCATGATTGGAAGGTAAAAAAATTAATACACATTTTATTATCAATTTCCACATAAAGGACCAAGCAAGCAGAACAGTGTAGTCTTTAATGTGACCACTTTTTCAGAATAGACATTAACTGAGGCTTTTTCATGCACAGTTGCTTTTGTATAAACTGATTGACACCTTTGGGGGTCGTCTTTCCACTGACTCATAATTTTGCTCACTCTTGAAAAAAGCCTTCTGCACACCTACTATTCTCTAGTTAAAGCTGAAAATTCAACTCATCATATTTACACAATTAAAAAAAATCCATTCTGCGTTGTTTTTAATTGCAAATCCTACTCAAGGGACCAATTCTCCTGCTTAGGAGGCAGCCCTGTGCCTTCTACTAGAGAACCAACTGCAGTCAATTATGGTAATGAAATGTCAATAAATATAAAAATTTAATACAGCCTGTTCCTGGTGAGTGGCAGATGAGGACTTGCCTCCCAGACAAATTTGCTGGTGCTGCAAATATTAAATGCACCTGAAAGAGGAGCAGGTTGCCTGAGAGCTCTCCAGTAGAGGGATGCTGGGAGATCCAGGCATCTACTGGGTTTTTCCATTATGGCATAATCGCTGCACTAAGGCCGCTGATATTCTTGACATTCAGATATCTTAACTTCTTATTATGAAGTGAGTAGCATATTTTCCCCATAAATTGGAAGCTCAGTAAGGGATTTTGAGCTTTTTTGCCTGCTCTTAACAATTACAAAGAGAAATTAAGTTATGAAATTTCATATTTATATGTGACCAGTTTCTCAATACAAAGTAGCTTAACCATGTCACTGCATAAACTGATCTTTGAGTAAAAGTTATTTGAGAAATGTTACTTTTTTTTATTATTATTATTTATGTAAGTATGCATACATAAAGAAATATGCATAAATGCATCTATGGAAAGAGTGATAAATAAGAGAAGAACTAGAAGGCAATTTTTGAAAGATGGACAGGCTGAGGTTTCCAAAGATCAGATTGTAGTTTTGCCACAGATTTCTTTAGCCCTGAGTAAGCAATTTAATGTCACTACTTCAAGTTTCCCCAGGTGTAATTGAGAGCAATAAAACCTGCCTCACAGGATACTTCAGCATAATCCATTGATTTAACTGAAGCATGAGCTCAACTTTAACTGCTCCAACACTGCAAAGTGTTGTTATTCTTAACCTCTATTCAAAAAGTGTAACCTCATTTTTCTTGTGCAGTTTCCTCCAGTCATTTTATAAGGAGCAGTAAGAGTACATATAAATGAAATATCTTATTAAGAGTACATATGAATGAAATCTCTTATTAAAAGTCAGTAACTTATTAATTATATTAAGGTCATTACCAGGAAAAGTTAATTTTAGTTTCTTTTAGTCATCTTTTTATCTTCCCTTGCTAAACTTTTGTCAGGTTAAAAGTATTTCAAGGGTTTTTTTTCTTGTTATACTGCTGTTTATACTTGAACAAAATCAATTCAATAGTTTTAAAATAAAATAATTTTTTAAAAAAAAATCAAAATACATGTTCCTTAACTTAAAAAAAAAAAAAAAAAAAACCAATAGATTTTAAGGGATCAGAGCCTGGAAAAACAAAATTTTGAAGTATTGGTTTGTTTCCTGTGGTGCTCTCTCTCCATTCTTTATTAACTACTTTATTATGGGAAACCTTAGAGATGGACTGAGACCACTGATGCCATTAAACATGTGACTAACCCAAGGCAAGCACTTACCATTGTGCTTAGTCCTAATTTACAGCCAGACTTCACTTAGATGAAGTATGATTAGCAATTTCCCTTTTTTTGTGGATGCTCCTACAAGAGAAAGGTGTTGGTAATACTAGAGCATTTTGAAAATGTGTCACTGACCCATTTAGGTCTCAGCCAGTTGGCCAGGAGTGGTTCTCTGGGGAGCAAGCAGCACACCAGGCCATTTCCATGGGACAGTGGCACTTGCAGGGGATGAGGAGCACTCTGATGAAAAGTGGGCTGAGCATTGAAGCTGAAGTTGCTGCTCAGATCTCCCCAATACAGCAATCAGACCCTGCTCCACACCGAGCCATTGCCGTGTCCTGGAGCCAGCCCACCCTGGCCCCTCCCTTCACCTTCCCACCACAGCATTCCCACAGGCTGTACCCTTCCCCACTGGTCACCATCCCATGACAAAGCAGTCTCCTGCCTGGAAATACCCCCACAACAGGACTGGCATCAGCTAGCACAGTTTCAGCATGCTGGGCTTGGGGAGGTCACCCAAGGTTCGATGATCACCCAAGGATGAGTCAGTAATGACAGGCCTTAAGTATCCTGTGCTTGTGAACATTCCCATTTTTAGTAAGTGTATTAACTCCAGCTTGTCATTGGATCTCTGCATACAAGGAAAGCTTGCAGGCAGGCAGGTCAGCGTGCCCCAAGGGGCAGCATGAGCAGGGCAGCAGCCCCCAGAGCAGCATCACTTGTCTCCCTAGCCCAGGGGAAGGAGCTGTGTGCATTGCGGCCACTGCTGGGGACAATGCAGCTGGGCTGTCACACACCTGCCACCACTCCTTCCCCTGCACTTGCCGGAACAAGTGAGTTCCAACAAAATACAGGGATTTTTGTGTAGCTGAGGAGAACAGCAACCACCCACACAATACCTCTGTTTCCTGTGGGAATACACCGACATTTCTGGGCCTGAATAGATGTTTCTGGCCAAGTTTTGGACACAGGACTGTTTCCCAAGAATATTGTTGTGTCCCTCTGGAGCAATACAGCCAGGGTAGGCACGAAGCTCACTCCATCAGTCATTCTTTGCAAGATTTTACCATTACAGTGAGAACAGGAGACACCAAATGAACAAAACAAACTGGGATGTGGACAGCTACCAGTGTCATAAGCAGTTCTCATATTTAAAGTTTCTCAAAAAGCTATTACAGACAAACCAGCACTTCCAGTGATGGCACATACCATTAAGATATATGGTTCAACGTTATTTTCAATATATACCATTGGGTTAAAATTGGTTTATATATAAAATCATCTGGACTTGATAATACTAAATTAAGAGTGATTTCTATATCCAGGAGTATCCTGGTTGTGTATTATTGCTTGAAACGTCCTAAAGTGTGGGAATGACAACCAGCTAGGAATACAATTCTCTTTTACAGGTGGATTATTCTGTAATAGCATCCCAAGCTGGAGCCACCCTCAACAATCTTATGAGCCATGCACAAGAACTGGTAGCAAAGCTTCGTTCGCTGCAGTTTGACCTACGAGAATTTGTCTGTCTCAAATTCCTGGTGCTGTTTAGTTTAGGTAGGTACACTCTAATCTTCATACTTACTGCATTTTCTAAAAACCATTGAAAATATTTTGCTTTTCTTCAATTTTTCATGAAACACAAGATTTTGAAATATGTTTAATGAGGTTCACAGTAATCTGAGGATAATTTTTTAATTATCAGTTGCAGGGAAATTATGTATCAGGATTAAAAGTGTGTTTCCATGGAAATTACTCCTAAAACCTATGGAATTTAATGGAGTATTATAAACCTTCTGTATTTTGGTATGTGAATACTGAATTTTCCAGAACAAGGATAAAGTTCTGTTAGACATCCTAGAGAACAGTGGAAAATGCAGATTGCCATGTTCTTCTCTGATATTGAATACAGTTATGTAAAGCACATGGAGTGGGGATATGGTTGAAGTTTCCCTCTTATTCAAAGGTGTCTGTGGTAAGTATAAACAATCTTTTTTGCATATGATGGCTGCCACACTATAACCCATAAATCAGGAATGTATCTCATAGTTTTTTGAAAGTGAAAGGAACTCCTAAGGTGCATATTAATGATAATAGCTTTAGGACAGATCTGGCTAGGAAATAACCTTTAAAGGGAAGAAGGTTTTGTATTAGTGCAGAGGACAGAATAGGAAAGATACCTATGCAAGACAAATTAGTTAAACCAGTGGCCTCCAATAAATCAGTTGAGAAAAATCACTGGTGCCAAGAATAAAAAAGATCTTAGGGAGATGGATTCCTATTGACTTCATGGGAAGAGATTTTTCTGCCTGTCCTCTGTTTCAGGTTTGCACTTTGTTGTAAAGCTGGTCTAAATGAACTTTGCCCAAGTGAATGGTTTTTTTTCCGGCAGACAGTTGAAAGGAGAGACTTTAAAACATAAATAAGGTCAGACCCAGCCATACCTCCATAGCAAAACCTCCTGTTTTACTGAAAGGTGTTTTTGTCTACAAAGAGAGTGAGCAGGTGAGCCAAGGACACAATGAAAGATAGCAGCAGTGGTGACATTTAGTAATGCTATCCTTTCATTTTCAGTTTTAAAAAAATTCTGTAAAGGAATAAAATTCTAAAAAAAAATTATCATAATACAAATGCAAGTAAAGTGAATTTTGGTCACACTGTAGATAGCAATTACAGTCTTAAATATGTCCCTCCTAGGTGTTACAGAATTTGAACCTGCTTGAGAAAATTTTAGATAAAGCTCCTTTTAAATGCAGGGAACATAAAAGACCAATACTTCAGAGATACAGGTGACAGAAATGCAGAAGATAGGAAAGAATTATTTTACAAATTAGAATGAAATTAGAATGATGATAACAGAAAGGATCATTCTGAGCAATGTCTATTTTGAATCCTAAGAAGAGATGATGGGTTATTAACATTTTGTATTCAAGGCTTCATTGCTTGAGTATCTTAGATTCAGAGAAGCTAAAGCAAACCATCTGTTGTAGAAATTATGTTTGATGAATTAATCTGATGGATAACAAGAATTCATATTTCCTAATTCCTAATAAGTAGGTTTTTCAGTCATTATACAGTGGCACAAATAAAGCCTGTAGCTTTCTTCTGATAAAATATTTAGAGAATTCATGTCAGCTCAGAAACATTTTAAATTAGCTGAATAAATGAAGAGCATTTGGAAAATTCTCACATTTAGGTGGCTTTTTATTCAATGGTTTTCATCAGCTGTTTTGGTACTTTGCACTGATTTAGAAATCAATCTCACACCTCTAGCTCTTCTAATGCTGCCAGATACTGTGCTCAGCTTCTGAAGCACTTGGGAAGGAAGAACCTGCAAACTTGTACCAAGCCAGGTTACCCAGTTTTTCTCTCATTTATGCTGCTATAAAACAAGATAATTTTGCTGCTAATAGGAACCTTGTAGTCACATCACTTGCATGTAAAAGTGATGCAACTAAGACAGGTCTGACACCTTTGAAATCTATTAGTTCATTATTTTGCGTACTGCAGAATCCCATTTGCTAATAGTCTGAGCCAGATGTTTCTTTGCAAAGAGTAAAATGTAAAGATGTTACCACTTGACCACCAGGAGAGAGGCAAATATTTAACAATGATGACAAGATCGAAATGAAAAACACAGGTACCCTTTCGAGCTAAGCACTTAAGTTTGTGCTCAAAAGAACAAATGAATCATGTAGCTGAAATCAATAGGATACCTCACAACCTAAGAGCAAGTCAGGTTTAGAAGACATTGAAGTGTCTAACAATGCTGGTAGGCATTCAGCAGGGCTGTCAGAACTAGCTAAGCATCAAATTCTACATGAATAACTGGGAGCAATTATTGTACCTAAGTATCTAGGTACATTTAGCACATATCTACATCTCTTAGGCATCTCTACAGAAAACTGGTCCTAATGCAAATAATGTATCACTTAATAAAAAAAAATGTTTTAAAAGCCACAGCTGTTGACAACCTGGCCCTGTAATGTTTAGTGGAATAAAAAGTGCTTCAAGACAGTGCCTTTTTACATATCTGAGGATATTCATATGAGTGTTAACCAAGCCAGTGAAACCTTTTACCTATTTTTCTTTAGTCCAGTGCTTGATTGAAAAATAAATGTCTACTATAAAGCCTCTCAAAGGCAATATGAAGTCAATAATCCACAGAATTAATTTATTGAGAAGTTGTTTGGTTTTTTAATAACTGTATAGATATGAGACTGCCTAGTAAAGCTGTTTGTTATTCATAGATGTACCATCCTGTCTGTCTCTCCACAAGACAGCCATCTCCTTTAGGGCAAAGAATTTGGTCTCTGCCTGTTTTTTTAACATTTCAGAAATTATTATCTTAGTAACCTAACAGTAAAATCATGTTCAAAACCCAAAGCACTTAGAATATTTCTTCAAAATAAACTATATCAGTTTTGCTTGCAAGATTTTAAATGAAAGAGGTAACTGTTCATTATATACTCGTGAGGCATTCCGAAGGGTTTATACAGGAAAATCCTTTTGACTTTTGGCAGCATTAAAGAAGATGCTGCTGAGGCTTAGCCAGATGCATATTAAGTGTAGCTGTTGTGGCTGGCAGCACACAGCTCCTCCTGCAGTCAGACTGCATGGCCCCACCTCGATGAGTGGGAGCCCAGGCACAGGAGCTCAGGTCCTTTCTCCAGGGCTGCTCTGGCTGGGACCCTCTGACCAATGCTGCCAGCTACATAATGGTACAATTGACTCAGCAATTATTCAATAAGCCAGAAGAGTTTGGTAAATAATCTCTTAAGTGTGATGTCTCTTTAGTTCAGTGCTATAGAATATTTAATTATGTAGACCTACGTAATTTTTAAATTCCCTCTCTCAGTTGTAAAAAGCAAATGTCTTTACAGGTAGGTAGTTCTAACCTCTCTCTACATAAAAATCTTTCATTGCAGTTCACCTTGCCAACCCCTCTTTGACTGATGTTTACATTATATTTGCAAACCCCAAAGCATGTCTGTTTTCTGGGGCATCGTTTCTGTGATTTCATATATTGAGGTATTCTCCCCTTAATTCCACCCTAGGGAGTGAAGATAATCAATATGTCAAACCACAATTTAACTCAGGTGTGTCAGACAATTTTTTTTTTCCAATCTAAAGATAGGTGGATAAAAAAAGCCCCCAGCAGCTCAAGAGATATGCAAGTATGGATTTCTTGACTTCTTAGTTGCATTTGACAAGTTTCCTCCAATGAAGAAAAACCAACATGAATACAATAATGCAGCAGCTGTAGTCACACCATTGATGGAAAGTTATTGGCCAGGCACAAATTGCGAAAATGGGAAAGAATAAAGAAATCTTTGACTGATGTGATTGTTAAACCTCCTTTTAACACTACTCAATGAGCTCATGTCCAGCACATGGAATGAGAACATGTGAGAAAGATGCTGATCACACAGTTCTGTAACTGTTTATCAGATTTACCACCAGACACAATAAACATTTCTAGCTTTATGAAAGTGGGCTAAATTGAGGATAATGTGAATTCTTTACCCTAATCCCAGAGTAAAAATATACCTAATTTTTCTATAGTACATAACCAGTACAGTCCACAAAACACATTATCAAAAAGTAGGCCAAAAACTAAATACAAATTATTTGTCTTTAATAACTGCTGGTTTGAATCAAGAAACATTACAGACAGAAAAAGCAAATGTGTCAGTTTATCGAGCTCTTTGAATTTCCATTACCACCTTTGACATTAGTTTGGAAACTCCTTTCTCTCCTTGTCATAAATCAGAACTAGAAATAAAACAAATAAACAAAAGCAAACAAACAACCCCACATTTGCTGTTGAATTAGCTAATTCTGGGGCTGAAATAGATTCATATGCTCCACTGGGAGATGCAATTTTGACCTCACTAAAGCCAAGAGAATTTCACTCTTTTTTTATTGGAGTCAAAATTTGTTTCCTATCACAAAACAAAATTCAAAATAAATTTTGATCAATTAAATTCGAAAAATGAATAAATGTAAATGATGCTTGAAGGACCAAATAAGTACCTTAAATGGGATATTTTCTGTTATCTTTATTTTACTGTCCAGTAGCTTTATGGACTGGTCATTTAACCTGAAATCAGCCCATTTTCTCTTTACAAAAACTTCCCATTTGTCCTGCTAGTTTTCATTATGTGAACTCAGCAAGGATGATTTTTCAAACTCCCATCAGAGCAGTTTGTAAAGTGAAATGCCAAGTAGGAAAAAGTTAGACATCATTTGACCCATGTGCAGTCACTTGTCGGCTGTGGAGCTAAATGCTGTTCTAGGCAGCAGCTGCCCGGTACTGCTCCATTATCACTGTCAGGACACAGACAAATGTACTTCATTTGAGAAATGAAGGCTTTATCAATGGACAAATAATTGCAGAGCCACTATTGATCTCACATGCTACTTGAGACAAGAGGGTCCAGTAAAAATAATAAACACTTAATTGGGGTGGACATCAAACAATGGGCTCTGGCTTAAGCAACATTAAAAAACCCTAGAAAAAAAGAATGTTTTTAAACAAACCACAGTCTTACTTAAGCAAAAAATTCAGTAGAAATCCATCCAGATCTGCAACACTCCACTGTCATTTCTTTTAAAATGAGAAGAATATTAGCAAGTTAAGAGGAATATTAGATTTTAGTCTCTGTAGTGTCAGAGCTGAGATGGAAGGAGGTATTTGAAGTCCTAGGCCCCACCATTTGCACATATGGAAAATAAATGTGCCTGTTAAGATCCTAATGCAGTTGAAAAAGGCTGAAATGAAGCATATTCAAGGCAGACTCTACCCCCAGCACTCCCAAGACTAGAAGGTGTTCTCTTCAAACATGCACTCAGGGAGCAGCAGCACAAAGCCTGCCTGTGCTCTGTTTCACATGGTGCAGTAACTTGTTGTTACACAACAATCTGCAACAGACCAAAAATAGCTTTTTCTTTAAAAAAAAAAAAAAAAATTGCACTTTTTAATGTACTTTATATAACGTCATTGTTCTAGTCATCGTACTATTAGATTTACAGACCAGCAGAATCTCTGCCTTAGGGAGCTTGCAGTCTAAATACACAGAAAAGATTAAAAAATGCAACAGCAAACTATGATGAAACACGGTGCTGTCAATACTTTCACTTCCATAACTTTTGCTGAGGGTTTAATATCATACATATGCAGACAGGAAAATAAGAATAAGAAAGCATCATCTAGAGGTAATAAAACAGGGAATGTTGACTAAATTTTTGTACTAATTATGATACTTAAGAGCACACAGACAAATATAACAGGAGAATGAAATTAAAGAATTAAGTGAGGCAGGAGATTTTATCAAACCAAAAGGAAAACAGGAAAGAAGACCAGAAAATTAGGTAAGAATCAATTCATGCAGGATTACAGATAAATAAATTTACTACAGATATGAAGACCTAGCCGAGAGAATTTTGCATGTAGATATTGATTGCAGATAAAGATGGAGGAGGTGCTGTGAATTTGAAGTGAGAAGCATTACATGACAGTCTTCCTTTGCAAGCCAGTCCAAGTCACTAATGGAGAGCTTATCCAGGCATGGATTGTCATTACAAATGTGTCTGTCCACTTCTCACTCACAGGGACAAACAGTACTTAGGATTTAATGCCTTCTTCAAAGTGGTCGCTCTCGCTGTTTTTACTCTGGGGAGTTTGTAAATATACAAATGTTTTTATAGGTCTTTTTTTGTATGTGTTATTTATAATACACATGTTTAGTTGAGCTGTCATAACAAGTTGTGTTTTTTTTAAACCATTGGCAGATTTCTTAGATTCTTGGATTCTGTTACCCAAGGATGCCTGCACAATTGCAACCTGGTGGACAGCAGTAAACCAGCAGTAGAGGGGTTCTGGAGAGCACTCTGGCAGAGCTTTCAGGCTTCCCCACATTACATCTGAATTTAGAAAAATACTTTCTGTATACCTGCCCAATTCAGAATGTCTCAACCCTAATATCCAACCAGAGTATGCACTGGAGGCTAATACTGGCAAAGAAACAATTCCTAAACTTTATGTTATCATTTGGAATTCAGGAAGGATCGATTAGTATTCAAGAGACGTGACCACTCAATATTTATACCAGAGAGACTTGGCAGAAGCAAATAAAGGTACATAAAGCTGATGCTTGTCTTAATTAAGTGCAGTATAATAGGTGTTGGGGATATTTTTTGTAGTGAAGAGAGCAGTTTAGCAATGACTAGATATAACTCATCCTGAAGTTCAGAGTTTAAAACTAATCAATATATATTTATAACAAGGGAGGAACTAAATATAATTTATTATTAGCTGACAGCTAACTAATAGATAAAATCAAGATTTATTTAAGTACCTTTTTCCACATACCAATTTCTGACAAAAAATTGCTCCCTTGGATTCTTGATTGGATTTTTGCAGCATTTCAAATAGACTTTTTGAAATGACTGTCTCATATGAAGAGTGCCTGGGAGTGAACCCAAAAAATGAAGAACAAGACATCTAGCTAGGATGATCCTTTCACTGTGACAAACTTACCAATAGAAACATTTCCTGATTTTATGATGAGGAATCCTTAATGGCAGGTGGCATTTTTAAATGCCCCTTTAAAGTACACAATTTCCATATGTGCTGATGAACAGGTGTCGACTGGCAGACAATGCAGGGATCACAGGCACAGTCCCAGCACACCCAGCCCAGGCTTCCCTCAGATGTCACTACAAAAAGTTTTGAAAGAGAATGAAGAACAGATATGAACAATAAGAACAGATAAAAAGATCTGGCATATTGAGCGTGAGAGGCAGAAAGGAGAAAATGGAAAAGGACTTGGTCTGGAAAGGTGGTGGGTGGGAAATGGAGATGGCATTCCGGGCAAGTCCGGGTCAGGAGATGACCTTGTGACACTGAATGACTGATGACAGGTAAGGCAGGAACAGTGACAAGGCCTTGAATGTAGCAGGGAAAGGAAAGCTGCCAAGACAGGGAAGCAGAGAGATTGGAAGGGTACATTGGCAGCACCATTTGCCACTGCCAAAAGGATTGAAATGCAGTGGTCACTGAGATGTGATCTGCTAAAGTAACATGGTATCTGATAAAAAATTAATCACCTAAACAATGTCCTCTGTGCAAATCCCATGGAAGTCAGTGAGAATACATTTGCAGGATTAGCTCTGCAATATCAGTTTGGGATAAATTGCATTAGAAATACACAAATTTAAAGGTGAGGACCATTGTCTTTTGGAAGATCTCATCTCTGGATATAATGGAAACTCTGCTGCTTTAAATCTGAAGTCAAGATGGCATTTTTCTAAATTATTATGATAGAGCTTAGTCAAAAGTTACAGACTTGATGCCCAACCACTGGATGGAAATTTACGGCTTGCAGTGAGCAGAAGACTGAAAGAGGTAACTATGATGATTATAGGGGTCCTTTCTTGTCCCTAAATAGACAAGAAGTTGAAATTTATCATGCTTTCTCATTTCAGGTTGTACAAATATTTCTGCATTTGAAAAATTCAAATTTGGTAACTTATAATCTTACATAGTCCCTCACTGCTGAGTGTTCCACACTGCCTTGGAAACCAGGGATCCATTTCTTCCTAGAGGTGATGAGGGCCAGCAGAACAGTTAAACAGCCAGTCTGCTCCTGGAACATTTAACTCTTCTTCAGGCAAAGCAGCCAGGATACTCCACTCTGCCACTAGAAAAACTATTCCACTTTTCTACTTTAACCCTCTGGGAAAGTAAAGCAAATGAATATGGACAAAACCTCATTTCTGAATAATCTCATGAGGGACGTTCTCCTTTCATGGATACAGCATTGCTCAATAGAGAAATCAACCCTTTTGTCTCTAATTCTGCTTCTCACTCCATTACTTTGAAGTCTCTAAAATAATATCTCAACTATGCAATCTGGTAAACAAAAGCAATAGTTATCTATCTTTGTAAACAGTGGTGAAATCCAGAGTATTAAAGATACTTTAATACTCTTGTATCACACTTTTGAAATAACACTTTTGAAATCTCTACAGATTTTATAACAAGCACCATTTTAAAAGGAATCTGATTTAAAATATATTGATTAAATTTTGAGAAAATGTGACCCTTTCCTTTAGAAATCACTTAGTATGAATGGAGTCCCTTGCTGCATTTTCGGGGTCTAAAACTTTGCAAAAAAAATTGATAACTCATCTTTTGAGGGACTATTTTAGAAGTGTATTTAGCACATGCAGGAAAAAGTGGGGGTTCTTTTTGCCCTGGCATTTATTTCTTTATGGAAAAACAAAAACAAAGACATCTTCATTTCTCTTACATGTCAAAACCCATAGCAAAGCCAAACAACTAAAAAGCAGTCCTTACATTTCTTATAGATGCTAAATGATATATAAAGTGATGACTTTGAAAAACAATGTTTTGCTCCTGAGAACAGTATTTCAGTGAGCTGACAGGTTTAAGTCCATCCTCCTATGCAGGTTGCACACAAGGGCAGGCAGTATGGAAGAAAGTAGCACAGTGTCTCTCTTCCAGGTATCTGTCTTACTGTAATCTACAACCAATGGGGTTGGGGAAAAAAGCATGTAATATAAAAGGAATAAAACACAAATGCTGGGGTTATGAGGAACAATTCAGAATTAAACCAATATTTTTTAATAAATAAAATTTTAATCATTCATCTCAGCCCTGCATATAGGAGTAGTGAATGATAAAATTCTTCCAGGAATCCCAGAGAAAGCCTTCTGTTTCATGGCTGATTGAGTTTTTTGAATAAACTACACTAAATTATAGAGGAAAGTTAATAATTGCTGTTGATTTGTCCTGATTTTATTTCATTAAATGCAATGAATGCTGCAAATTCATACCTCATGTAACTGTTGAGTACAATGGCATTATTCGAGGCATGAATTTGATTCAATCTGTTCATTACTTGGTTATGTTGTCTGCTTGTCTGACAGCTGCAAACCATGGAAAAAAGATTAACCATCTTCAGCAAGTACTTTTCCTTTTCATGTTCTTTTTTTCTAAAATGCATATTTAACAAGGTTTTGAAATAACAATAGGATTAGAGGCTTGAGAGAAAATTAGGTCATATATTTGTTAGATACAAATCATGCAAGTAATTAGAAACATGAGTATCAAGCAATATTTGTATTCTGTACTGTTGCCTTTGTGTGGAGACAGTGGGGATTTCAGAACAACCCAATCAGTGTGCTCTGCACTTTTTCCCTATTATGTTTATAGCATACTAGTAAGGATGGCTTTAAACACCTCCTGTAAGGGGGAAAAATTACCTGCACATAACCCACATTTATAAGTGTCTACTTTTGGAATACTTTTACAATTCCTTACCATTTTTAGATGTTTAATTTGCAAGTTTAAATGTATTATATAGGTTACAAAGGAAACACAGAACCTTTTTAGCTGCTGTTGGCAGAAATCTTTAACATAGTGACTACATTTGTTAGTCAAGTACTCAGCATAACATGGGAATAAATGGTTATATATTAAAATACAGATAAGTGAATGAATATCCTAAATCTTAGAGCCAGTAATACTACCCTGTAGTCTTAATTTGAACATATTCTTAAATGCTTCACTGAATGAGATTAACTTTGCAGTAGTAACAGACAACTTACTGAATACTTTTAAAACCAGAATACATGGACTGAAAACTGTTTTAAAAAAACACATTGCAGAGGCTCTTACCTGGAAGTTTATACATAGGTAATGTTGGTTATTTACTGGAGATGCACTATAGACTATGGCAAACTTCCCTGTTTCTCCTACCCCTTTGCTGCTTGTGCAAGATTGAGCACTGAATGAGAAAAAAAGCAAAGTGTCTCTCTGAGTGAATTAAATAGAGAGGTGAAATTGTCTAATGGAACAAGGGAATTAAAAGAGAGGGGAAATGCTGTAAAGGGACAATGAAAAGAAATCACAGGTGAAAAAGGGGATCTGCAAGAGGGATGAGAGAAGAGTGGCAGAGAAGAGTGTATCTGGGCAGATCAGGAACCAGGAGTGATTGATGAAAACAAGGGACAGCAGTGGTGTGGATCAGAGGAACAGAGAGAGACTGGAGGGCTTGAGATAGGAGTCATAAAAATGAGGGGAAAAGGCCAGGAAGGAAAGAGAAACCATGGAACTGTGATCAAAGCCAAGCCAGAGGTGGATAGGGAGGAAACAGAAGCAAACAGGAATAAAACAATGAAGGAAAGTTCAGAAACAAACTTTATGGCCCAGCCTTGAACACAGCTGGAATCTTGAATTGGGAGAGTGAAGGGGACAGTGCAGAAACATTCCTTCCCAACCTTGTGGCTTGGACTGTGTCCCAAATGATTTCTGCTGGCAGGAAAAGTGTGAGGGATGAAAATTGCAATTCCTTAGGTTCTGGTAATGCTGCTACCAAGATTGGATGAACTTTTCAGAGCAGGAGTTCCTAGTACTGCCTTAGTACTGTGCAGAGCCATTTAGCATGGGACAAACAGAAAGAGTAAACCCCAAAACAATCCATGTGGTTTGCAAAAATTTAATTTACATCTCATCCTAAGGGCAGTTTAAGAGTCTTCTTTATAAGGTTATTCAAAGATTTTTAAGGAAAATCCTACATTTAATATCATCTTCAGTACTAGGAGGGTTTGATGTGTATTGTAAACATATTACATAACACCTCTGCTTGCCAAGTGAAGGAAAGTCTCACCTCAGCAAAGAGAAAGATTTCAACATCAGAATGGGGAAGGAGACTACAACAGCATCTTTCCTCCCCGACACCAAAAATTATAACAGAGATCAGCAAACTGCTTGGGACAAGATAGACAAAACTATCCAGCCTTTCACCAGGGGAAAACCTACAGCCTAAGCAGGGCAAAAGTTCTTTAAGTCTGGTTGAGGCAGGTTGGATGGGTGGTAGCTTGAGAAAGTCCTTTCCTCTTGTCTAGGACCATCCTATTTGGGATACATTTGTCTTTAGAGAATGGAGTCATCAACAAAGTTGAAAGGGGCAGGTATCAAACTCACATGCCCTAAAGAAGCGATGGAAAACGATGCTGCATGGTGGAAATGTCTTCCAGAGAGAAAGAGAGTGAGAGGTTACTGTGGGAGCAGTGTCATCCAGACTGCACACTGTGCTCCAGCTGGCCACCTCTTACCAGCAGTACTTCCTCCCTTTCTGAGATGGGAAAAAAAGACCCTCACAATTAATTAAAACCATAGATGAAGCTACCAGAGATGAGCCAGGGAGTAAAGAGGGAACAAAGCAATTAAGAACATTCCTGTTAAAAATTCACCAGGCATACTGTAAAATTCAGAGTTTGTTGTGCCCCTCAAAAATGCAGCAGAGAGAAGCCGACACTTAAAAGAGCTTTCGTTACTTACGTGCCTTTGGCTCCCTTTCAGGATGCTGTGGAACTGGAAACAGCTACAGTAAATGTATTTTCTCTGCGTTTGCCTTTCTTGACAGTACACCTCCAATGTTTTGATCTCAAGAATAATCAGCTCTTTTGCATTTCCTTTTCAACTAACTGCAGACTTTTGCAAGTTAAAAATTAATGAAAACTTCTATTCCTCTTTTATTTTTTTAAACAAAACCCTTCTGTGCTCTTTTCAGTTAAAAAAAATGTCTTTTTTCTACAACCTGTAACTATTACTCTAAATGACATTCCCACCACCATTTCTCCCTTCTTTGTGGTAACACACAAAACGAATTCCACCACAACAACCTGGTATGTGGAAACCATTATTCTGGAAATGAAACATTGTGTTGTGTCCTTTACCACTATTATGGGCAGTCAGTCTGTTAGAACATATTGGACGATTATAGGTTAGTCTTTTCAGAGAAAGCCATGGGTTTCAAGTTAGCAGTAACCATCTATCAATTCTTAAGATTATGCCATGATTTACTGTCACAGCATCATGTATTCTCTGATTTTCTGCCTCCTGTGAAACATCGTGCTTTCCTTTTCTATTGATGTATCAACTATAATAGTTACAAGCAGCTACAGAAAAATCAATAGTGAACTTTCATTACTGTGCACATAAAGAGAACCATGCTGTGAGAGCACCTAGCTCTTAAATAGTCGCCAGCAGTAAGGTACACTACAGGTGTCTGATATTTCGGTCTAAATGAAGGATGTCTGAATTGGAAACAACAAATATCTAAGATTTTTGACACCACTGGATTCTATGTCAGGTTTTCCAGTATGTGTTTTTTTTTTCCCGAAGTGTCAGGCTTGCTTTGTACTTTCTGTACTGTCACCTGTGTATTTTTTTAACATAAGGCTGACAGAGGAAATTAATACCAAAAAAAATTCCTGGGCTGTGCTTAACTTGGTTGGACAGAAGTGGTAAGAATTGTGTTAATCTTTGTTGAACTAGTCTATCTTATTAGTCAAAGCAAGCTGACTGGTGACCAGACCAATAATCTCTGGGTTATATACAAATAGGATGGAGTTGAAAGAGGTAGCATGGTGTTACCACATACTCAGAGGTGCTCCTAGGACTGTGCACTAGGAAAAGATTTCCAACACAAGGTTTGGAAAAAAAGAGTGTAATTTTTGGTTTAAAAATGTGTTCCTGCCTCTGGGAACAAATTAACTTCCAATTAGTGAATGTAAATGAAGAAAAGCAAGAACAGTAAGGATGTGAGTGCATTGCCCTGAAGGAGCCCAGGCCTTTTAGTATTTCAGGTCATTTCCCCAGCAGCTGGGCAGGAGTCCCTGCAGGACTCTGCTGCAGGAGTTGGTGGGAACTTTGGCATTTTGAGACTGTGATTTACAGCTGTAAATGCAGTGGTTGATGTTCAATACCTTAGATTTGAAAGCCTGTAGATTTCCATGAAACTAAAGCAGGAGGATACACATGTGTATGCACATTATCCTGCCAATTGCAAATCCTACTGTCTGCCATGGCTCCAAGGCTACAGGAAAGCACAATTTCTTGGCTAGTGGGGATTTGGAGCCCCATAATTCATGCTCCTCCTGTTAAGCCTGTGACTGTGCTGTCTGTGGAAACACCTCACCTGCATCTGACCAAAACATTTCAGTCTGAGCTGTGCAGTGGGCACAAATCTGGAGTTTTCCTGCTGCTGCTGCTGCTTACTGAGCAATTGAAGTGTTAAAAATGTGCTGAGGCAGTACCTTACTGAGTGGCCAGTCCTTCCTGACCAGGACTTCCTGTCGAGAAATCAGAGGTAGCTGAAAAATAAAACTCTCTCCTAAGAGCAACATGTTTGAAATGCAGGTGTAAGTGTATCTGCTCTATTCCCCACTTCCCTACCCTGTTTGATTGATGAGAAACCATGTTGCCAGAGGGACTTCCACGTGGGCTTTTCCCTAGCTTTCATATCTGAAAGCTTTCATATTCTTTAGTTTCGTATCTTTCATATCTTTAAACATATCTGTATGTTTAAAGGTTCAAGGAATAAGGATGAAGAACACATCCAGGTTTTTGGAAAAGTAGTCCAAAGGCTCTTTTGACACACACACTGGGTGCCCCTTCAGTGCTTCCTACAGGCAGCACTGACACTTGCAGTGTAGTTGCAGGTGTCCCTATCTGGGCTTCTCTCATCCCATTTGTCAAACCATTTCCACAACTAAACTCAGACATCTGGAACAGTAAAAAGTGGATCCACTCAGACCAAATGTCAGAAACAATATGCTGTGAAACACCGCAGCAGAAAATTATCTCCCTTAGTTGTGTTTCTTGTCCATGATGGCAATCCTGGCAGTACTACTTTGCACATTTAAGCAAATTCATGAGCTGCTGCAGTCAGGTGTGGTAGTGATCTGGTGACTGGTACACTCCTGTATGTGACGTTACCAAACTCATTGGCTCTTTTCATCTAAGCCAGCATGATTTTTTGTCAGTGTTAATTTGATAATGGATTGAAACAGCACCAGCTTCAGTGTACCATCAATGTCTTGTGAGCTGTCTGCAGCTACGTTTACACAGAAAATAACTGTAACTGCCCAGAGTCCACCTCTTAATAGTAGAATTCAAATGTTTGGATAACAGGCATCACGTATTTGTTTCTACTGTTGTGCTTTCAGTATTAAGCAAATAAATGAAAGTATTTCATTTTATGTTTTTTCAGCACAGTTATATAAGAAAATAGTTCTGTTACTGATTTCCACTTCTCATATCTTACACAGGCAGAGGTGATTGTCTTTCCCATGTTCTTTCTAAACTAGAATCAGCTTCCACTGATGCAACTTGGTTCAGTGAAAAAAACCTCCCAAGTGTTAGTGCAAATATTAGCACATAGGACTAGTAAAACAATGTGTTGAAAAGTCTCAGAAAAGGGTAAAAACAGGGTTTTGAAATCAATTACTAAAAGAAAATTCATTCTCACACTAAGCCTTGTCTGAAAATAGTGCAAGAGGCTTAAAACTCTGCATTTTTTGTCAAATATGTTGACTGAAAATCAGAGCAGAGTTCTGTACCTCTTAGATCGGCACATCACTAAAACACCTTTGCTTAATTCTCCTTCTCTCAGTGAGAATATATTATAATAATTTTTGCTCCTGGGGGAATTTGGATCTAAACAAAAGAATAAAGCCAAACAATATTCACCCAGTAATAAAAATCCGGTAGGAAGTTCAACCATTATGTGGAAAGCTCTATAAAGATATAATTCAAACTGGCTGGTCTAATATTTTTAACCAAGTTGAAAAAGTTTGAAATATAATAATTAAATGCAAATACAGTCCTGATCCCAAAGACCAGAAGAATGCCTTTAAGCTAGTATTTATAACAAGAGCTATTCGACTGAGCTCTCTTGTAAATTTTATCATACCTGAGGCAGTTTTCCTCAGTCGATTAGCTGGAAAGCTGAATATATCCTGAGGCAAACCAGACATCTAGTACAGGCTAAATTCAACTACTGGAGCTTAAATTTGGCTTAATATATCCCCACTTGGATCTGCCTGTTTAATTCTCTTTCATATGATAACGTTGGTTTATTCATAGTCTGGACTTGCCACCTGAACTGATACCTCATATCTTATTCTAATGGAATAAGAAAACTTTGCAAAAAACCACAAAAGTTCCTGACTGAAAATCAAATGCAAATTTGGGATTAAAAACTGTTTTGTGAAGTGACTACAAGATTAATACAGAGAGATTTTTCCCCTAAGGAGTACTGCTTTTTATGATCATGCATTTTTTATACTCTGCAGAGACAGATGGGCTTTATAAAAGGATAGAGCCTGATACTCAAAAGGGTTTCAGTGGCAGCTGCATTTTTGTGTTTTAACCTCCATAGAAATTTATATATTTTTCAAGAAAATGTTTATATTTCTTCTTTTAAACTGTATCACCCCTTGGTCAAGTTCCAGTGGCAGCAGTAGAAGTACCTCTGAGATCAATCTGTTCCATTTTTCCTACTTTATACAGTACTTGAGTAGCAAGAGAAGGATAGAAAGGGAAAAGATAATGTGTCGGCTTCTCATGAGAGCAATAAAGGCAAACATTCAGAAAAGTTACAAATGTCTAGGCAAAAGCAGAGCAAAACTTTCCTAGGTAAAAGCAAATCTCTCAAAAACTTTTGTTCCTTATTTTCTAAATATTCAGCTTCTTCTCACCTAAATAATAGGTTGGTTTTTTACTCCTCTTAAAACTATACCACACTATTATTTCAATTTGCATATAACACCCTTTCTGCCTCAGTTCATAACTTCAAGGACTTTGTATGATGTCCTATCACTATTCCCAGGAACTTCATAAATATTTATAGCATCTTAAACTATTCACACCCTACAAATTGCAGGCATTGACAGATAATTCCCTTAAAACACCAACAACTCTGTGTGCTATTGAAGATTAAAATGATGTTGCAGAAATTAACTGGGGAAACTCTTTTGTTCAATAAATTTCCTATTTAGTCTCGTTTCTTAACTTATCAGAAGCCTAATTTCTGCTTTTATGAAATTTGATACTGTGATACTACTGCTCTGGTTGTAGATTTGCCTCAATGTAAGCATACATGTGGGGGTGTGTATATATATATATACACATATATACATGTGTGTGTGTATGTATGTGTATATATATATGTGTACATATATGTGTGTGTGAGTGTATATATATAAAACATTTGGTGATAGCATGATAATTAGCACAGTAGTTTTGTTATCAATGCTCATTCTAACTGAAAGACAAATATTTATAGCCGAAACATATAATATGACCCTGGGATGAGGTGAGGAGTTCAGAACAAAATGAGTTTTGACTCACTTTCTTTCTCAGTTTAGCTTCACTGAATCATTTCTGCCCTAGTTTATCAACTATGTGTGCTCACATACAAATATGACCATACCTCCACAAGACAGTGGTTACACATTTTCTTCCTAGAAAAAAAGAGACTTAGATTGAGACTTTTTTTTTTCTAGGATTGATCTGTCATTTACCTCAAGCAGTTACTAGATCAAATAGCCAAACAAGCCCAGAAGCAGGAACCAGAAAGCCACATCAGCCCAGGCAGGTTCCCTTTCCACCTGCCTACAAAGGCAGGCAGCACATATGGGTCTAATCACAGTTTTTTCAATGCACCAGGAGAGTTTAACCTGAAGACTGGAGTCCATTTTCACTGAGAACAGCCTGTAGCAAGCAATAGCAGATACCATCCATTGGCATGGTGAGAGACTCCAGTTGTTTGGGGAATTTCCTTGAAGACACAACAGAGCAAATGTGCTCTCCAAATTCCTGTTCTTCTGTCATGTCTTCAAAGAAAGCAGCAGCTACTCCTTTATGTGAAACATAATCCTATCTGTGAATGCTTAAGCACGAATTAAAATACCTACAGAATAAACCTTTGGGCCATGGATGGGCTGCCCTCAGTCCCAGATGAGCGAGAGACAAGTAACACATTTCACTGCTGACCCACAGGGCAGGAGCCAGGCTGGGACTTCAGCAGGAGCAGAACTGCAGGCAGGGAGGGAGCTTTAGAAAGTGAAAGAAAGTGAGGTGGTAGTGGAGTTTAAGCATGGCAAAGCTGAAGTGCCAGCAGTGGAACCACTGCTTGGGGCTGTGGTCTGTCCCAACATCTGGGATGGGCCATAGTTTCATCCCCACTGGCTCCCCACACCCCTGTCTGTGTGGATCTACCATCCTTGGCTTTGTGGCTGTACCTGAAAGTATTTTTCCCTCCCAAGCTGCAGTAAGAAATGCTGGACTTTGTATTTAAGGGTGTTGCTGGCTGTGGACTTTGGGACAGGATCTGTGAGTAACTCTTCCATCAGAGGCCTGGCAGGATCTTATTTTATTGTGTTTCAATGAGCACCATATCACTTATGCCTCATGTGCAAGTAATAAGGATGTTGGTTTCTGGGGTGTCAGGACAAGAAGTGAGTGGAGATTTTGTTTGTTTAACTTCCAAGAGAGTAAATGCAGCCTGAGCTGCTGAAAGTCAAGCTGGTTTATTTTCCTGAGTGATGACTCAGTAATTACACCAGTCATAAAGATTCAAGAAATCAAATTAAGCTTTGCCCTTTGTCTTTACTGGGACTGTAAGAAAAGAAACTGAAATGTAGTAACCTACTTTCACAGTTGCACAAGGAGAAGAATCCACCTTATTTCCCCATCTCTCTTCCCATTGCAGAGCTAACAGTGGCAAAAGCAATTATAAAATTACTCACAAAATCAACAAGCATGGGTTTTTAACAGACACCAGGAGGTTCTCAGTAAGAATCTATCATTTTACAACCTTTTTAGAACAGAAAAATAGGCTTCAATATTTTAAATAGCATTAGAAAAAAGCCTACAACTACAAAGAAATATGAAAATGTTTTAGTTGAGTCTGAGTTGTTCTGAAGGAAACCAGAAGTCCATCAAGCTTGAAAACTGAGGGAGTGAAATAGGATCCAGACTAAGAATTACAGCTAGTTTTCGTAAGTGTCTTATTCTCACTTTAAAAATTATATATGCAGTCTTGCCCAATACTTAGGCATGAATGAAACATTCTGCTGTAGAAGAATTTAATTAAGATTTTCAAAACAATGTGCCCTTTATCAGATGTTACGTTCAACTGAAAATGAAAATTACTTTATGACCCTAATAAAATAGTCAGAGGTCGACTGTTACACTGTTACAGACAGCTTAGCCACTGCCAAAAAAGAATCCTAAAGACAGGAAAAGTTTTCTACACATTCAGTTTGTAATTGGGAGCCTTAAGAAAAGTGCTTTTTGTTTTCACAGTGTTGAGGTTTTTCAAGGTTTGGAAAGTGCTAAATATATGCAGCTTATCACTGATTAACAAACATCTATCAAGTATTGTTTCCCATGACTTCTAAGTGAATAATATTCAGCACAGTCCTGATGCAATAAAATTCAGGGGAATTTTACAGTAAGGAGCTTATCTTTACCATAAATCTTCCTTCATTATAGCATTTTGTCTGTCAAGAAGGCTTAGCTATAGAATGGCATGCATCTGCCCTCATGACAGATGTACTATATGGAACTGCTGCTGTTGCCCTTAGTTTCAATGAAGGAGAATTGTGGGTAATTTTCAGAGATTGGCACTTTATCAACCATTACTACTACCCTTCTTCAAAAAAATTTTTAGCACATGTTGAAAATCTACCTGTGTTTTAAGTCCTGTAACAAACAGATTTTACAGGGCTAGGAGAAAGCAGGAAAATAATAGTACAAAACTGTTCAAATAGAGAGAGCTTTGGTAACATCACCTCAGTCCTGGTTAATTCCCCTTCTTTGAACTATTTTGGGGTAAAAACCTTCATCACAACTAACATATTCCATCTTCAAGCTCAAATGGGAATTGGCCTCACACTAAAGCCCCTGATGAGAGCCCCAGCCATGTGAGGAGGCATGCTGTCACTTGTCCTGATAAAACAGAATGTTTCTAGGCAGAAGCAATGCTGCTTCTTAAGCCATGCAGAATAGCTGGAAAGAACCAGGCAAACCCCTCAGAGGGCAAGCCTGAGGGCCATCCTGGCCAAAACCACCCTCAGCAGAGTTTGGAAGATATAACAGTTTATCTATGAGCCAACCAGTTCCAAAGAGCTGCTATGTGTTAGAGGCTTTGGGTTTCAATAAAGTCCTTAAATGATGGGGCTCATCAGACTCCTCGGGGTGAGGAAGCTCAGGCCAGGGCTGGTAATAAGCCCTAGTGCCTGGAGTATCCATGTGACTGGAAGCAGTCTTGTGAAAAGAAGAAATCCTCTTTCCCATGGAGAGGCCCAAAATCTTATTTTGTCCTTTGCAATGGTGCAAGATGCAGAGTCAGCTGAGCTGTGTTCACACCTCTTCATTGCTGCACGTAGAAACAGCATCGAATAAAAGACACGAGCAGTAAAATTTAACCAGCTTTCTCTGGGAAATATTTAGTGCTCCCAAGGAGTTACTATTTTTCAAAGTTAAATCTCTCATCCTGTTTCATTTTTCTTTTCAAAATTCCCAGACCAAAGGAAACTCTCTATAGATTAGTACATCCCCAAATTTTCAGTATTTCATGTTTGGAATATGAGACGGAGAAAATCTCTCTGAAACCTAAATATTTTTCCCCTCTAAAGACCAGACCCATTTTGAGGGAAAATATGCAAAAGTGTTCTCCTTGGGCTGAGTGTTGTATGCAGTTTCAGCTCAATGCACGGTTTTATGGCAGATGTAGAAAATAATCAAAATGGGGGGATATCTGACAACACTGACAGATCTTTACTGTGACTGCAGAGCAGATCCTGACACACTATAATACTGTTTTTGTCTTAATCGTCAGAAGTAAGCTATGGTAGAACAAAAATTCTTTGTTTGACAGAAAAGCAATTGATATTTCTTGTAAAACATATAATATATTCCAGAAGACCTAAGGGTTTACTTTTCAATAAGGATAGAAAAAGATGCGCGCCCCACTGTGAGCTCACAGTAAGGCTGTTTCATGTAAAAAGTTGGTAATTAGTCCCTGAGTGAATAAAGTAGAAGAGCTAAGAGACTGATACTTACTGTAGCAACACAAAACACTTTTTCTAGCTGCTAGGATTTAAAGGGTGTGTGGGTGGGAGGGGGGGACCTACTCCTACTCATTTAATTTACAAGCATCTAAACTTCAGAAAATGATTTCTTGCATTAAGCTTAAACATGTGTACTTTAAATTGTTACTAACCGATGTAAAGATTGATAAGAGACATACCATTTAAAAAAAAACAGCAGGAATGAGGAATTACGTGAAAGCATAAGGGATGTGGTGCTGTACACATCAGCAGCAGATTTCATGCTCATTGTACACCACTGCCTTCAGCAGTTACACCAGCATTGCCTGCTGTCTTACCAAGTTAACTCCTTAGCAGTCAAAGGAAATACTTGCAAAACTAAATCTGTTTAGCCACAGATGCATAAATACTGAGATCAAAACCAAACTCAAACCACAGGGAAACCACCTACTTAAACCCCAAAATTATTATTTAATCTCATTTGTATCAGTACCGACTAAGACTAAGTACCACCAGTGAAAACTGCACCATTTCTTGTTCTACCTGCATAATTGAAGTTATTAGAAATAACTCAATATTCACATGTTTGCCTTTGTTATTATTCATCTTTAGCAGTGGCAGAGTTCATTATTCTCTCAAAAAAAACCCCAGCACATAACTTTTATTGCAATTATAGGTTCAGCAAACCTTTCTGACAATATATAAATATCCTAGGAGTGTTTGAGAGATAACAGTGGAGCTTTACACAGTGCTCGCAGCACAAATCGTTCTCTCTGTTCAGATTGTCTCGTTGGCTTTACTGCAGCATTCACTGTTAATGTAAATGAGATAAGATCAAAAGTCATATACAAGATCTTGGTCACTTCATGGAGACTCACCCCAAATCAGGTTGCCTCTACGTCCCTAGTACTGTAATTGCAGTTCTGGAGAGATCTACACACAGATGAATTATATAGTGATGTCCTAAACTGTGAATACTTGGACTGTCTCTGATTCACTACAGAAAGTCAGGAAAAATCTACATATTTTCACTGGTTAACTAATAATGTCTTGTTTACAAGCACTAAGCCTCACCACAAATAGCCAGAATTTGTTTAGAAGAAAGACACTAAAATTGTTTTCCCAGGATGAATGTGGCATAGGAGCCCAGAACTACTTTTTGTTTACTGCTAGAAGCCACTGATCCTGTGTTTGGGGTTAATACATATTACATTAAATATTAGGCTTTCTCTTGACTTGGAGTATGGCATCAATACACCTAAAACCAAAAGAATGTGTGTCTCTAAAATACATATCAAATTTGTCGCTTTTTGTAGAAAAATATTTAAAATTTGCAACTCTGAGATTTTGTTTCTTCACAATCTCTGTAAAATTTGTCTTGTGATTTTTCAATAAATATATAACCCACGCAATGACGTTTAAACAAGGAGTAAAAATAATAATTAACCTAGTTTTCCAAGAAGCCAGCACAACCTCATACACAGTATGGCTCAAAACAGACAGAGAACAACAGAAAGATGCCCTTTGAATTTAAAGGGGGTTGAATCAGCTAACAGTTTGTAAAACTTCCTGACTTTTAAAGTTAAAGAAGTTCCAAATACTGATTCTGAAATCATCATACATTTTACCTTGCTGTTTAGCAGTTTAATCTCCAGCAAAGTCCCTGTCTTCTGTGGTAATTTTTATGTTCTAGCAATTCATTCATGACTGTATTTTGCATCTGACACAACCTATTTAAATTAATTGTGATAGCTGATACTGTTACTTTCTTAACTTTTTTAAAATATGATTAGAACACCCAATTTTTAAACCAGGTTACACTAGCTACAAAATACCTTGGGAGTTTTCTGTAGGTACATAAAATAATAAACAGCTATATTTTATGTAAGCAAATGTCCAGTGTAATTCAGGAAAACATGATTATCCAAAGATCTCCAGAGACACTGGCAAAAGTCTTTGGATAAATGAGTTTGAATAGTTAAGGGACCAGGCATAGCAGCTTTGAATTTTCCAGTCCTCTTCACTTGGGATAATGTAAAGTTCAGATGAATCTTGTTGGACAGCCATCACAATTTAAGTATAACTAGTGAGTTCCTTAAGTCAGCTAGCAAAATTCTGGTGGATGTTATGTCCCCAGTTCCTGAACAAGCAGCAACAAATCCAGGAGTCACTCGCTTCATTTCCACAGTGAAACTGGGACAGGAAAGAGGCAGGCAATAACAACCCCAGCAGGAAACACTGGCCCTAGCTTATGCAAGAGGGAACCCAATGTGCAGCTGGCAGCCAGCACATTCCAGAGGGGCTCCTGCTCAAAGCCTGGAACTCAGGCTCTGTGCATGCTGCCACCGGCTGCCATCGGAGCCCTTGGCATCTTTCCTGTCCTCTTTCTCTAAAGACAATGTTTGCCTCCTCCAACCACTTCCCTCATGTTCCAGCACAAAGTTATGTGCAGGAACCAGTATTTGCTCTGTTTGAAGCACTTCTAGGAAAAGCTGCAGTGAGACCCAATTCACACAGGCTCCTGATGGATCGGGTGACCAATGTGTGTTCCTGTTTTGCAAAGGAAAACACTCATTTCCCCCCAATCAAAGGCTGGCACTTACAATGAACCAAATTCTGCCAAATTCTCCATCTCCTGGGCTTCAAGAATGTCCACAGATGAACAGATTTGTCTTTATACAAAGTGAATTAGCAGCATAGTTGTGCCCAGTAGCACCATGCTTCAGCCTTACAAGAAGAAAGGTACTACACAGTAGTAAGTGCTACAGTAGCTACTGATGGTAAAAATGATCAAACACAACCAAAACAAACTCTCCCAGCAAGTGCTCCTTAATCAGTTCCCTCTTCCTGTGTTACAGCAGCACTCTCATTTGCAAGCTTTAGAATAACTTCTGCATTCACCAGACAAGTTAAAAGACAATTTTATCCAAGTGATTTTTACACAGGCGAGCAAACAATGAGGAGATAATATACTGGCATTTATCTCTGACCAGCATTTCCAGAGCTTGAACTTGCTGTATAGGAACAGAAGATAATCAAACAGAGGCACAGTGAACAAACTGTACCTGCCGTGCTGATGTAAATGCCCCGCTGTCCAATACCAGAAAAAAAAAATCAGTGTTGGATTTCAGAAACCATATGCAGGTTAAAGGGCACCATTCTTATCTAGTATTCTACCCAGAGGACAATGATTTCATTTTATAAAGATCATTAGTCAGTGAAATATATATTTTAGAGAGTTTCTAGTAGGGAATATTATTTTGGCAGTCACTGGAGTGTACCAGATGGTTCATTAACATAGGCTAGACAAGTAAAAGGCTTTCAGAATCATTTAGAAAATGTCAAACAGAAACAAGAACGCTGTCACTTTTTATTAGAATTAACTACATCATACCCTGGACACAGATTTCACCTTGGGTCAGAAAAATTAATACAGAATTATATGAATTGTGTAACATAGTAGGTTAAAGATAGGGCTTCCTCCTGGGACTCATTTGCTAGCAATATATTATGGTCTTCTACTTTAGGAATCCTCAACCTTTCTTTTTGTTAGCTATGAAAAGAGCTGACCTTGCTCAGACTCCATTGGTGTCTAATTGATTTGAGGTATATGCAGAATTTCAACAAGACACTCCACTAAAGGTCTTTTGTGATCATTTTCCCAGGAAAGTTGGCAAAAGGGTTCACTGAATATTCAGCAGCTTGCAAAGTATGCTTTTGTCAGGAGGCAAAAAAAATTCATCCATCTAGTGAAACACTGACTTCATAAACAGGAATTAAAATGCAACTGAATTGTTACCTTTTTTTTTTTTATTGTCATTCAGATGTCAAAAATCTCGAGAACTTCCAGCTTGTGGAAGGTGTTCAGGAACAAGTGAATGCTGCTCTGCTGGACTACACAATGTGTAATTACCCACAGCAAACAGACAAATTTGGGCAGCTTCTCCTGCGACTACCAGAAATCCGGGCCATCAGTATGCAGGCCGAAGAATACCTCTATTACAAACACCTGAACGGGGATGTGCCATGTAATAACCTTCTCATTGAGATGCTGCATGCAAAGAGAGCATAAATTATACCCATTAGAGCTTCTGCTTTCAAGGAAAAGAAATTATTCCAAACTGCTCCAAGCAACACTAATTAAAACGTGGTTTTAAGACTTTGCAAAATGGTGTAATAATCAAATACTAATAGTAAATAAGTGATGTATCAGGGTATTTGTATTGCAAACTGTGAATCATATGCTACACATCCCCAAAGGAATCTATATAGGACTTTATACTGGAGTGAACTTACAAAGTGAATACCATCACCAATGTCAACATGAAAAAGGACAGAATAATCCTTGTATATTTAACTCTGCTGATTGCCAACATGAAGAAACCTAGGTGAAAAAAAACTGATCTGTATTATTGAGCTAAGATGGTGGGGAATTTGAGTGCACTAAATTCCTTCACTGAATAGAAGGACTCGTAAAACAGTTACAACAGATGCAAAACTGCATCTACGGCATCTTCTGTCATCCTTACAAGGACCCAATACTTACTTCTTCTGTGCTAAATGATGTGGCATCCATTGAACAAGCTGTAAGAGAGAGCTGGCCTAGGCAATGAGCTCTGTGCTGTGGCCACCAAACCCTCAGAGGCTGGGCCTGCCTGCAAACCACTCCTAGGAAGAGTCTGGTATCCAGTTAGCTTGGCATTCTTAACTGTGTTCTGAAGTTTGTTTTGTCATGTGTTCATGGTGTTCTACCAGGCAGTATCCCTCTTTCACTGCCCTTATCAGATAGCTGTTCAGTAGCTAAGGAAATATTCCAAAGTCAATTAGCCAATTCAACTGCATACTCAACCAGGGCAGCAGCTAAAAGATGGCTCCACCATATATATTCATGGCTGTTTCCAAATAAAGGAAATGGAGATATTTTAGCCATCCCAAAGAACACTTTCTTTAACAAGAAAACAGATAATAGGACACCAAGTACTGAGGTTAAAAAACTAAAAATAATTTTTTTTAATAATTTGGTAATAAAAGAAGTGACTAGTGAATTGTACAACTGGATGATACCATGGAGTTTATGAAGAAATGATCTTTAACATTTCCAGTAATTTGGAAACTAAATATCAACTCAAACATCCAACATCTAATGAAACTTCCTGTTTTTAAAGTTAGGTAATACCCTTATTTTACACAAAGAAAGAAGAGTGATACTGCTGTGTCTGTGTAGGCCAAAGTCTGCTGCAGAACAAATATTAGAAAAGAACAAACACTTCTCTCTCTGTCCAAATGAAGATATCAGTATTAACATTTAGTGCCACATTTATAAGTCTTGCCTTATTGCATTACCCTTAAAGGTAACTGTGCAGGTGTAGATCAACATATGTTTCAAAATAAAGTATTATTAATCTCTAACATTAACAAAAACATAGTGTTTACATTCTTTAGGTCCTGTGGGGAAAAAACTGTGATAAAATTGCAGAGCAGTGATTTCCTTATTATTTCTTTTAAATTGGTAATTATTTTACCAGTACTTAATTACTGTATGTCGTGAGACACTAAAATCAATAGGGGTATTTCATTTTTACTTTAATTTTTGAGATTATCGGCTGCACAATCACTTGTAGAAACTGTATAAAATCCTAATACTTTAATTTTTTTCATGAAGATTGCTGGCTTTTGAATAGTTTATTTATATTGTATATGATAGTTTTCACTGTAGACAATTATGATGCTAATTTATTGTTCTTTGGTTTCATCTTTATATGAGATATAGCCAGAATGAAGAAGCCAAATATATGTGTTTACTGTAGCATGTCTTCAAGTTAGTGGAACATAGTTCAGGGACACAGAAGGGTCTTTACAAATTAAAATCATTCACTTGATTAAATGTCTGTAAATCTTCATAATCCTAAATGTAGTTTATTTAAATCTATTGTAAATTATGTGAGTTATAACTTTTTCTGTTTCATGTGAACTTGAAAAGGTGCATTTCTCTCACTTTTGTCCAACCATTCGTACATTGTATACCAAAGACATCAGTTATTACATCTGCATTAGTACGAAGCACACTATTTTAATTGCCTGTATTAATCAGCTCTAATATTCCCTCCATGCATAGGGTACCAACACAGCAAAGCCAAGTGTCTGCAACTCCCCCATGCCTGTCTTGTACCACAGCACACACCTACTGTCCTACAGAGCTCGAGCACAGCGAGCACAGCCCCTCAGCATCCCCCAGGGCAGAAGGAAGCATTGTTTAAATACCAATGTTCTCCCTCAAACAAATGAAACTAACAGTAACCTTCGGGGGCTGATTGACGGTGGCTGTGAAATACACTAACAAGATAAATGTGGTCATTCTTTCCTTTTTGAAAGAAAAGCAACGCATTAATTCAAGTGTTTGAGTTCTGTATTTTCTCCTTTTTTCCCTGTTGAAATGCTACAGTGAACATCACTGAATATTAAGGAAAAAGCTGAAAAAATATTGCTAACTATTCGCAGCACCATTATCCATATACAGGACAGAAAAATTAAAATAAGAATGTAGAAGAAAGGAGCAATTTAGGTTAGTTAAAATGGTTTCAGATAATCAAACATATATTAGTCCACATCCGGGGTTCCAAGAATCCCATCGTATTGCCCGAAGTACAAGAACAAAACAAAACACAAAGAGAACCTACTCATGTTAATTGTTAACTACTTTGTAACCAAGCATTTTCGTCTGACTGCCTTATTGATTACAGGATATATTAGTAAAAGCAGACTAAAATTCAAAAGGTTTGGCTTTGGCTGGTTTATTATAGTTGTTCTGTGTTTGTAAACAGACAATCTGTAAAGTCTGACTATTTGTATTACAGATGTTCTGCAGCTGCCTTGGATTTCAATCCATGCAACTCTTAGAATGTGCAGTGAGTTACTTGTTGAAGTTGAAGTTCTCTTACTGTATCAGTGAAATACATATTGTCATGTCAGTTCTTGCCAAGAGTTTCTCATCACCAATGGAATTATTTTTTTTTCAGTATTTCAATAAATATTGATATGCCCGTGCTGATTACTTTATAATTGTCTTTATAATACCATCATTCCACTGAAATGAAGCATCAGTCAAAAATCAGGTACTCAGAAGAGGAGAGTAAAATGCAGGAGAAACATGAGCACCAAAGAGAATTTGATATAAGGGGAAGACACATGTGTAGAGAACAGCACTTTCAAAAGCTCAGACTGCAATGGTGACATTGCCTAAGCTGAAGCCAAGTAAATACAGCTAAAAGAGTTTAGAAAAGCTGAACCTCTAATCAGAAAGAAATTTACCACTTAATACTTTCAAATTAATACCTTTGATCTCATACTGCACACATAATTTTTACTTTACATGTACCCATGAAGAGTTAAGCAGACAAAGCATCAGGGAGAGAAAATGACAGAACAAAAGAAAATCAGGTAACAGGATCCAGCAGAGCTCAGGATAACCTCTCAGCAATGTAAATACACGGCAGGGCCAGGGACAAACCCACAGCTTCCAACACAACTGCTAGTGCAGGCTGCCAAGGAGACAGATGTTACTGCTACTAGAGTAAAATATTTTCCTAAAGTTGCCCTCTGGCTCATTTGATTGCTGCTCTGAGAGCAGGAGGTGCAGTGGTCCAAGAGAGCTTGTCAGCTGTACCCTACTGTTTTGAGACCGAGTCCAGTGCTTCCCCTGAGCTGTCTGGTAGTTGAAACAGGGCTGTTCTCTCAGGTGCCAAATGTTAATGCTTCAAGGGATAAAAACAGACCTATAATTAGTTATTTACAAATCCTCCACTTGAATGAAACAAAGCTGGTTTAGTGTTGCAATAAAAGCAGAGTAAAATGCAGAGGATTTGGTGACTTACAAATGAGGGAGGATTATTTTAACTTTTCAGAATCATAACTGAAACCCATGGTTTTGCAGAAGACTCAGGGGAGATTTCAGGGTTGATATTTTAGATAGTGTTTCTTACAAAATATATATTTTGGTGCGATATATTTAGTATACACACTACATGTTTAAAATATGAGGGGATTTATTTTTAGCTGAGTTTGACACTGCTACTGGAACAATCTGCTGTATGTTTTTATTGGAAACATGGAAAGAGTGAGTTCAATGTAACACAGGTCAAGTCAGTACAATACTTGGTGATCTTGACAATTTCCTGGAATACTGAATAACACTCTATTAACCCCTACATTGAAGCCCACAGCCTAAATACATCACAAGAGTTTTAACAATATTTTTACGTTCTCTGACAGAGTTGCTGTTTCTTTCCAGGGAAATTCTATACAGTTGCATGTGTCAGAATTTGGAATGGCAAACAGCATTAAACTAACAGCAAACCAAAAAAGTTACAGATAAACTTTTAGGGGCACATCCTAGAGCTGTATTACGTACACTATGGGACTGCCACGTGCCCAAATATTTCTGTGACAGTCAAGCAAATTCAGTTGCACTTGAGTAGAAAAAAGATTCATTTTCTAAGGACAACTTGTCAACAGATGAACTTTTCCTAAATGCTAATAAAGGTAAAAGGGGACCTGATCCTCAAATGGAGTACAGAGTTGATATCTACTCTGCTGCCAGTGGATCTCAGCAGAAGGCAGCAGCACTAGAAACTGTTTGATAGATACAGTCTGCTCTGGCACACATTGGGGGGACAAGGTATAGATTCTCTGCATCAAATACACTTTGCAAACTTCCAGGTTTGCTCCAATACATAACAAAATGCTCTCTATTTTACTGACAGTTTTGAAGTCTGGCATGCAAGCTTGGACTTGTAATACTAGGTGAGTTTTCACCACTGCCCCAGGAAGGTCCTTACCCATTCCCATTTCACTGCAACTTCTCTAAGTCCTACATTAACTGCTGTGAACAGTCCCATGTGTGCCACAGGGGACAATTCAGACTTGAGGTAAAACAAGGTGATGGAGCACAAGCTCCTGATGTTGTCTGTATTCGTGGAGGCCTAGACCACTGCTGCCCTGCCTCAGCAAGAACTGCAGAGTTTGCCATTAGCTGCTAATAAAACAGAGGCTAAAACAAACAGCACTGGAGTCACAATTGTGTCTATTGACATCTTGCCCTCCCTGTCTTCGGGATCAGGGTGTAAATGGGTGAAATGCCTCTCAGGCTGAGGTGTAGCATGTCAGAATGCTCCCAGTAACACTGATTCCTTATCATGCTGCTGCAGACCAGAACCTTCACAGAGCAAGAGCCTCCCTGTGCGGTGCTCACGTCAATCGCCCTGCCACTGATGCTGCTGAACATTTGCTGGATACCACCAATCCAGGCTGTCAGTTGCAATTATCGAGCAAAACAGGGACTCTGCAGCAGAGGGAATAAAGCCTGTTTGTGGGAAGGACCCCAAACAAGCTCCTGTTTGTACAACAGAAAATGCTGACGGCATTCAGTAGCTGCTGGCATGCCTACAGATGTGTGCACACACCCCACATGCCACCCCTGGGAATTCCTAAAGCACGCTCAGACATCCAGTACTTCTGTTCCTATATCAAATATTTCATGAGGCCCAGCTCCCTGAGGGACACTGAGTTTGTAACACACACAGCTCAATTCCTGTCTCGCTGTGGTGTCCTCCCACTCATATAAGCAGAGGAGCATTGATGCTGAACAGCAGAGAGGTGAGGCAGGCACTTCAAATCAATACCCTGGTGTTTGCACCTTGTACTACATCACAACGGCTGTCCTGCTCTTCACAACTTGATCTTGATCAACATGTGTAAAGAAGGGAAGTTCTGCAAAGAGCCCTGCTTCCTATACCAAGGCAGCACAGTAGAACTGTACATTAAGAGGTCTGTAGGACTACCTGTGTTTGAAGTCAACAGTTAAAAACTACAGAGTACTGTAAATGTCTATTTTGATCAGTCCATCAACTACAGCAGAGAGCAAAAGAGATAATGGGGAACGAATAGCTCCAAAAGTAAAATAAAAAAGGAAGCACATGGAGGAGACATGAGGATATTTATGTTTCATAAATATTTAATCTTGATTCACTTTAAATCTAAAAGAAAAAAATCAAACAAAATATACTGGATTATTACAATTGCTTTGAAGTATTAACAAGGCCTGAATAAATTATCATGTATGTATTTTTGGGACCTGCCACAGTAAGCCGTATTGGTTTAAATTTTCATTTAATAAACTTTGTTTTCTTTTTCATTGTATATAAATTTCAGATAAGAAACATAACATGGAATAATTGATTGAATTTATTTAATCAATTCATTCAACTCATGCTGTGAAAACAGAAGCTTATTATTGGAGTATGCTTTTATTTAGAATCAAACACTACAGCTGCCTAACAAACTGTGTCAAACTGTTTTTCCAATTCACAAATTCAGTTGAAGTATTCCATGGCAATGTTCTGCTCTTCCTAAGACCACTTTCCTATTAGCCCACATTACCTGGATTTGCAGTTGCAATCTCCACCCAATTCCTGCATGCTTTTGCATACAGAACCTCAGATACTGAAGCTCAGTGGTGCTGAACCTGAGAAGGTGGGGCTGGGACACATCTCACCATTTTTGTTTCTTTCTTTGTGTCAGTGTCCCTCCTCTGCTCACTTGTGTTACTGAAAACCCAGCTGATGTTCCCCACAGCCTCCCAGTGAGAGCCCTCATTCTTCATAGGACCCTTCTGCTGTACCACTCAAGTGCCCTCTGCCCCATTTCTACTTTAATTTTCCTCTTCTTTGTATCAAAACCAAAACTCAAGTAAACATTACCAACATACCAGGATCTTCAGGAGAGTTTTTTATATCTCGAGGAGTGGGAAAAGTCAAGGACATAATATTGTCTACATGTCTGAAGCAGCAAAGTGACCACCAATGTCAAAACAGGAAAGCGACTGCTGGGCCTGGTGACACCAAGCAGAAGAAGCTCCAGCCAAAAGCAAGATAAGGTCACCAATCAGCCCTCTGTGTCTTGGCTAACAATGACCAGTTCCACAGACCCAAACAATCTACAGTCCTTACCAAACATTGTTTTCAGAGAGGAAAGAGGAAACATCCCAGAATTTTAGTTAAAGAACTGCACATAAATATTAATAGACGAATCTAAACAGAGCAGTGGCATCTGGGCTAGGATTAAATTATTTGAAGACAACCTTTTTTTTCACTAACAACATGCTTAGCAATATTCAACATAACCAAGAAAATAGCCATTGGCAGAAAGAGGAAAGGGAACAAAATTTTACTTTTTTGTTGTGGTTTTTTGGCTTTGTTTTTGGGGTTTGTTTGTTTGGGGTTTTTTTAATTGTTATTTAACAAGCTTTGACCCAACTTTGCCCCTCGGGCATCTGGCAGAGAAAAAAAAAAGAAAACTGACTGTACTTTCTGTAGTGAAACACTTTTCCTTGCTGTCAGAAAACTGGCTGGTACTTTACCTCGTGTGCCAGAGACCCAAGAAGATCCTGCAGAGCAGCATCAATGGCGACTTGGTAATGTTTTGTTCAGGATGGAGCAGCAGCTCCAAGGAGACAGCAGGGGCACCCACTGGAAGCACACACTGCACAGCCCAACTGCTCCTGGTGCAACAGCACAACACATCGGTGTCTGTAGCTGCCAGCCTGGAAACACAGACAGGAGGGAGATTTGGGGAGATTATCTGCAGCTCTAGAACTGTGTTTCCCTGTTTATATACTTGGAAGTAGTTAATAACACAGAATCATTGTTTGTTTATTGCCTGTGGGAGCTGTGAAGAAAATTACAAAATTTTAATAGCAGGTATTTTCAGATATTTAGACTATAATTGATTTATTAAAGGATCACTTTACTGATGCTGTTAGCTTCACTTCTCACCAAATTCTTTTAATTTACATTTTGGCTCTGCTAGGAGGTTGATTTCATACAACTAAATACACACAGAAATAATATACACGAAACAAGAAAACAGCTCCAGAAAGGAAGTGATCACTTCAGGGTGATAAAATCGAGGCCAAGAACACAAGAAAAACCCTGTTTTCTTCCTGGTAGTTACTTTATAGTTGTTCTGCTTTGTTTTAATGCCTTCTCATGAAATCTGTAATAATACAATACAAACCAATGTAGCCAGGAAGAAAATAATATTTTCTTTGTAGTCTAAATAACTATTTTAGAAAAAAGCGTATCTACAAACATAATTGACGTGTTCCAGAAGATGAATAAAAGAGCAAAAATCTTCTCCCTTTTTAAAATTTTTATTCTTTTTTTTTAATTATTATCATTTTTATGATTTTGTAGGTATAATTGTGCATAGATATAAAATTCTGCTCTGTTTCAATAGGTCTGTCAGTTGTCAGGTATTTGAAGTGCATGTCTGTTGTTCAGCTTGTATGAGAGCTGTTTTCTGGAGATCCTGAGCACACAACCCAGGAATTCCTGATTCTCTTCAGTCACAAACTCACCTGTAATCCCTGAATATGCCCAGGATGCGTTGCCTTGATCCTCCCACCTGTAGGACACAGCCAAGGCTGACCTACATCCTGCACTATTCCAGAAACTGTCTCAGTAACATCTCAAACCTGCAACAAGACAAAAAAGAGCTGCTAAGTGGTGTGAGGACGTGACACCTCTGGTGTATCCACCCTGGAGGGATGCTGGCTGAGCAAAGCACCCAGACTGCTCTGGAAGAGCAGCCTTGGGAAGCTGGATTTACCAGGCAGTTTTTGTGTGCATCTCCCTGCACACAATAAAGTGTGGCTTTGGAGATGCTGTTTTATTGACAGACTCCCCCTGTCCCCAGGTACTCAGAAAGGAAAGAGAAAGAACCAAAAAACGAGGCAAGCTCTCCCGGGAGAAGACACAAATGAGGACAAATTCCCTCTTTCCGTTTCAAAGGATTTTTCTTCAAGTTATTTGATATAATTTCTATGAAATGTAAGCAGAGAATTCAACATATTTCTTCTGAGAGTATTAGTCTCTCTGACAACTCTCTCACTCTCTCTCCCCTCAGATTTCCCTAAACACATGATGTGCAGTCATTGGCGTGCTAAGTTAAGTGTTCCTCCCTTAGGTCATTATTTCCACTCTTTAATTGTTCTTTTAACCTTCTGTAGTATCATTGTTGTCCAGACTCTGTTGGTGCTGCTTTCCAAACACAGATGAGTAACAGTTCCTGCCCTTAAGAGTGTATATTCTCGAAATAAACCTTTCAAATTCCCCACCCAAGACAAAACACACCAATTACAGCTGTAACAGTCTTCAAAGGTTTTTCAAAGTCTCTGAATTCCTGTTTCTGACATGAAGCCAAATACACATCTTTTATTAACATAAAACTAAGCAGGGACTTTTCCATGGAATTGAGCTTGTATTACAAAACTGATCTTAAGGATGTGAACCTCCCCAGAAATAAAACCCTTGAGTTTCAGACCTTTGCCATGCCTCATGCCCTAAGTACCATCTACCTGTGGAACTACAAAAGGATCTCTGTGCCCCAGCCCAGTTGTTTACAAGCAGCACTTACATGTGTAGAATGGGTACAACCACCAAGAAAGACATTGCTGATGGAAATCTTTCTAGTCTTGCAGCCAGGATGCTAAAAGGTAGTTAGCACACCTGTTGCACAGGTCAGTAACAGTGAAAAAGATAAAGGGCAAGGCTCAATGAGAAGTCGTGCAAAATCACAACAGAAATCCAAACAATGTAATTAATTAAAGCAAACCAATTAGAGCAAACAAAGAAGCTGAGAATGATTCAGGGCAGTCAATTCACTTGCTTATGGAGAAGTTTATTTCCACAGCCCATTCACATAACAGAGTTTATTTGGTTTCTGTTCCCTGATACACTGCAAACTGGAAACTCTGCAAGCTAATTTACAAAGAGTGCAGTTTTCTGCAAGGAAGAGCCAGGAGGAAGATTTCATGGGGTTGTTTAAAAAAAAAAAAAAAAAAAAAAAGGAATTTTTTTTTGCAATTGTGTTAGCAATGCATCTCATTCTGTATTTCTTGTTGAAGTTCTGCCCACAGAAATGTCTTTGTAAACACATTGTAAAACCTCTATCAACAACAATGATCTTTGTTCATTACTTGTAGGTTGATGGCTACTGATTCTCCTGATTTGCTTGGCTAGTGTGTAATTTCTCCTATAAACCACACCAAAAAAACACACTAAAAATGCCAATTCAAGCCATGGGAGAACATTTTCACAGCACTTGATGTGCAAAGATTTTACTGCTGAGCTTTCAGAGGCACTTAGTTCACCATGCAGCCACTCACTCAACTGGGTTGCTGAACTGGAATAAAAGACATCGTTAAGTGAAAGAGTTGATGGGGGGACTCAGCTCATCGGGCCACTGGTTATAGTTACAAGGAACTTCTTATGAAGCTAACAGATAGAAAACCCATTTTGATTTCCCAAACCAGTCTCTCTTGTCAAAGAGATAAACATGTCAGCTTCTAGTAATGCGCATTTTCAGGAAGATCAGGAAGCCAGCACTGACATCAATAAATTATGCTACAACACTTGCTGGAATCCCACACTACACTTTTATGATGAAAGTTCTGAGAGTTCCACTGATTGTTAAGAATTTACTCTCCAAATCCACCGTAACCTTGCAGTGCAGCCAGACAAATGTATTGAAACATTCTATTTCCAAAAGCAACACAATATCCCTTAAAAGTTCCTAAAAGTTTGTGCTTCATTACTAAGGGACATCTCCAAGACAGTAGTCGCAGAGGCCACCAGACCTTTGAAATGTCCCCTCAGGAGACTGCCTGGCTGTCCCTGGCCTGAGCTGCTCAGGACAGCAAGCAGAGAAGGACTGTGCCCAGCTGTCCTTCCCCATGGGAGGAAGTTACCACACAGCAAACATTTTAGAAGCATTAAGCCTGTGAAAACAGAGTAAAAAGTAATGGATTATTTTACTATATTAAAGCAAATGTGTCGACAATGTAGTAACTAAATTCATCTGTAGAAGAGGAGACAGGGTCCTGGAACACAAATTCCAAGTTTCCTTGAAGAAAGGAGACAAATCTGGAAACACATCCCTCAGAAAATTCTGCTTTGGACCTCCTAGATCAACAGCAGGTAAGAATAAACCTCCCTTCTTTTTTGACTCTGCCAAGGGTTCAAACTACAGAACTTCTGGGGAGGGTTCCCCATGTGCTTCATGCTCACAGCTTCCTCAGAGAGGAACCTCTGTTCCAGAGAGACACTTAACATTTCAAACACACCAGAAGGACTGGGTAACCCATAGCACCATGTGACTGGTGCCATATGGTTTGTAAAAGGGAAATAGCACAGCTATTACAGCTCTTCCAAAAAGTGCATTTCAAACACTGAGAACAGTGTGCTCCCACTCCAGCTCTGGCTGATGCAGCACATAGGAAGTATGTTAAGAATGAGCAAGTTTTTCTATCACCTTGCCATAGCAGTGAGTGTTTTGGTGTTCAGAGAAGTTGAAACACAGCATGTCTACAACTGAAAGGTATTGCTCTTTAATAATATCACTGATATTACCTCCGTGAAAGTGTAAAAAACACCCATCCCTAACTAAAGAAAAATTAAATTTTAAAGAAAATCCCTAATTTCATCCATTTCACAGGAAGCTGTATGTTAATCACTAGCGTGACAAAGCCCTGACCTGGGGCAAAAAGTCCCCAGCTCCTACCACAACAGGCATTTGAAAAGGTTTTATGCTTAATAAAGGAATAGCAGGCAAGAGATAGCACTGCTTCCATACTTCACTACTATCCTTATGAAACAGTTCAGTCGCTTTCTTGACTCAGTTTTTCAGGCTCTACTATTTTCATTATTTTGCCACCTCTTGTCTTAATTTTAATCAGCAAAAACTAGATAATAATCACAGAACAAAAAGCACAGTTTTCTGGGAATCCATTTACTCGTCTGCTCCAAGTCTGGTGACATGTCACTAAACTGTCATTAAAATAATTGCTTCTAATACTAGGTTATACATGACTCCCCAATCAAACATTACAGCAACTTGTATAAAATACACTGCTATATTGTAGAAATAAAGCATTGCTTCTCAAACAATTCCTTTACCACTTATGATATGTAAATTCCACAAATAATGCAAATTTAAGGGATGGGACCCACCCAGGGTGTTTTAAACAGCACATTTCCTTTAAGAGGGGAATTGTGGGTCCACTACTGACCTTATCCTGTGGTATCACCAAGCACAAATGCTTTCACAGACCTTTTCACACAGCCATCCCTAAAGAAACAGGTTCAGTCAATAGAATTAAACTTCTATCATCACAGAATGGTTTGGGTCAGAAAAGACCTTTAAAGAAGGTCTAGGGCATCACTGAGGAGATGCCAAATTCCCATATCATGAAGGGACGCCATTCAATCCCAGATTTAATCACTTGATACCAGTTCACACCAAGCTTTGAAGCAGAAATAACACAGAGAAATTACTTCTCACAACCAACTTCCCAAGATTTTCTTCAAGCTCTGCATCTAGGCTTCCATAAATAAGCCTATAACAAAATGGAACACAAAGCCAAGGTCACACCAGCACTATTAAAGGACAGCAACAAGACTTTCTAATATCAGCTTCCATGCTGCAAAACACTGTTTTGCTGGCCTAAAAAAGATACAAATGTATATATGCAGATTGCTTTTAACATCCCTAGTTAACTGCTGCTTCTAATGAGAGATGCCTAGAATACTCACTAAGAATTTCCTGTACTTATAGGCAAGAGTGATGACAGGATCAGAAGAAATTAACCACTGCAGTAACTATTACAGAGCTGATCAGAATACAAAAATAAACCAAAACAAAGACAACAAGACCCCAGCCAAGACAAAATGCAGTCTGCTAATCCCTGTGAGTGCTTTATAACACAGTAGCTGGCAAGTCCATGCACGGTGTCTTCCACAGGCTCTGTCTGGGCTTGCTGCAGGTGCAATTTCAGCTCTGCACAGTCGGTGCAAAACCACTCAGTAGCAGGAATCTGCCGTGTAGGGTGGGTCATTTCTGCACTGACTCTGCAGCAATCAGTCAAGGTTACCTGAAAATGCAGCACTTGGTATGGTCCAAACTCTGGGAACTTTAGGATTTTCTTGTCTGATTTGGCTTCTCAAATGGCAGCAAGAAAGATGGGGGCCATTGAAGCAAGGAGGTTTGAGAATCCTCCATCTCCTCCCCACTTACACTAACAATGCCAATGCCATCTAGTGTTCAAGATACTGTGATGTAAAAAGTAGGCAAAGTTATGCATATTTTGTGCCCTGGAAACCTGAAAAATAAACTTTTTCACTGGATGCTTTATGCCTCTCATCATAAGGAGCAAAAGAATAAATTATACTGGAAAGATTGATTTTCAGCACCTGAAAATGTTCCCACACTTTCCTGTCTAGCGATTCAGCAAAAAGTGGTATTTTACATCTGCCTCTGCATCCTTCTCTTTCTAAGCATGGCAGAGGGGGAAAAAAATCATTAATGGGCAAATCTTGCACCCAGCCCTATGAATGGCAAAAAAAATCCCCAAGAGATTAATTATATTAAACAGCAATATTCAAATTTAGTAAATATGTACCATTGCAAGACTGAAGCAATTATGAGCTGGATTTTCAACAAAACCAGGCAATAAATAGACTCGATTCAAGGACATACATGCAGCCAGAAACATCCATAACATGACAATACAAGGCATTTCAAAAGGCAAGAGATAGAAAGTTTGTAAGTATAAACACATACAGCACATAAAGTCTTTTAGTTAGGGAACAAGGAGGTGAGTATCATCATTAGCATTTAATGTGCTTTATAATGCTTTTTGTTCAAGTTTGATACCACTTTCAAGGTGAGGGGGATTTATCAGTTTGCTTCTCCAAAGCTTTTATAAAGCTGGCTATGTCTGGAAATGTGGTAGAAACAAACTTTGTTGAAAGACTGATTACGAGAACCTACCTTGCTTTCTTTTCTGAAACCAGAAATAGCTTACATATACAACAAAAAATTGATGAATAACAGCTACGACAGCAGTGTTTATATCTGCATAAAACCTATTCAACCTAATTTTCCCAGAAAATATGATAGCAAATTGAAAATATACCCAGCAAAAATCTCACCAAGACATTTTTGAAAAGTGCTGAACTTGTTCATGTAATACAGCACATATCACTATACTCTTTGAAAAGGAATGAAAATTCATCATTGCTTCAGCAAAGGCAATTTTTTCTTTCCTCCCTGTTTTCTGTACATTCAGAGATTTTGCAAGCACACAGCTCTTGCTTCAGTTTCGGTCCCACCCAACTCAATCCCTCTCCTCAGAAGCTCATGACTTTCAGATTTTCCTAACTTTTCTTGCACATGAACTTTTAGGTAGAGAAACACTACTTCATACACACACATGCTTGTATGCTAACCCACCCAGCTGGTCATGTTTGGAGTAATGCATCATAAGAGCTATGGCACCTTAACGATGTATTCCATTAATACATCATCAAAGCTATGACACTCTTATGATATATTAGTCTAATACATCATGGCAGTGCTGTATCTCAGACAATGCATTACCCCAAAACATAGCAACAGCCAGAAAGCTCTCAGTAGAAGTTCTGTGTGGGGTTTTCAACTTATTTACATTGTATGAGTTTGGGTGGGGGTTTTCATTGTTTGAGGGGGGGTGCTTGTTTCCTTTACTCTTTTTAATTCCTCAGAAATAAGTGTTCACTAGGGACAGAAGGTCATAACATAAATACTGATATAGCTAAAAGTCTATTTCACAGTGCACTACCTAACACATCCTAACCCCCAGCGTGGATCACTGTGCCAGGGTACAATGGGAGCTGGGGAGGAGGGGAGTGCTGGTCACACCTGCATTCTGCCCTGAGCCCCTGCACACAGTGCTGGGGCATCACCCCTCTGCACTCACACCCAAATGCTGCAACCACACAGCTCCTCCTTAAAGCCACCAGCAATAGCTCTGTAGAATGAAGGGTTTCTTACAGACAACCTTACTCAAAAAAAAACTGTTGCCAGTAAAGGGGCGGAATTAATTTTAAAAGAATTCACTAATTTAAATCTATGCTCACATTTGCAGTGATATATCAAAAAGTCCACGAAATTCACTCATCACTTAGGCACCTGGCACTACCCACCAATCTCCCTTCTCTGCTGGCAACCTATGGAGAAACTTAACAAAATTAAAATCTCATTTTTCTTACTCATTTCATGACAGAGAACATAGACTATACTATGTGACATATGTTACTAATAGAGGCTACTTACAGAAAGATGTGGGGGAAACCTCTTAAAAAGAAAGGATTTCTACCCCATTTCAAATCCCTTTAAAAAATCTTGAACTGTTCATCTGTATCATGTATTTCCATGAGATTCAGAGGCTTTAGTTAGCACAGACAGTAACACCAATCACTTGGTAATACAGGTAATGCTGGTACAGATAATTTCTCTGATATAATACAGCTGCAGTTTCACTGTTCACATAGAATAGGTAGGCCTGCTCTTGCTGTTTACCTGCATGATTGCCAAAACCACACCAAAACCAGTCTGATCAATGAGTTTTGTATATCTACAAAATAAAGCAGGTTACGAAGGCATGCATGTTTTGGGAAGGAATATTTTGCAAAAGTTCAAGGTCAAAACCAGCCTACACACTGGAACATAACAGAAGAGAAAGTACAAAATTTTAAAACAAAGTGCCCACAGCAAAATTAAGACAGAAAGGAGAAAACAGAATTGTAATCTGAGAAGCAAACAGAAAAAGTTAAAAAAAAAAAAAAAAAGAAAAAAGAAAAAGATCCTCACAAATAAACTGAAGAAAGACAAAAAGGAAGCGCCTTCCTCAAAAAACCTTTCAGAAAAACTGTGCCTAAGCAACACCCACAATGGAAAACAGCTCCTGTGATTCTGTTGTCACTCCTCTAGCATAAACAAAAGCAGAAACCAGAGTGTGGGTAGGGGCTCTCAGACACATCAGTAACACTGAATGGTGCATCTGAACCTCTCTCTTTCACATAAAGTCATACAAGCTTTCAGATATTTTGGTATTTGCTTGCCTCTGTTTTGAGGGACAAAGTGTTTCTCCCTCTCTCCTAACAGACCTTGCAAGACATCGAGACTGTCACAGGAGGCAGCAGAGCAGAAGACCACGAGTACCTGTCACCCAGGCTCAAAGCCTGGTGGCAGCAGGGAAATCTGCACACAGGTTGCATGAGGAAAGGTGTCTGTCACTTCACAGACTACTGCCCCAGACCCTGACAAACCGTGAAAATTGCATAGCAAAGGGGAAATAAAAATTAGTGACAGCTACTTAGTTGTCCTTTGGGACTACAGACAGAGCCTAACACACTAAGGTGAAAGCTTAAAAGCTTAGTCCAAAAATATTTTTATAGCCAAAATGTAAATAATTTCTCCTATTATTTATTCATACATTTTTCAAAGATTTCACTTAAAGTACTTCAAATTATTGCCGAAAACAATAGTAAGACACACAAATCCTTCAGCTGCATTCCCTTTCCTCAGCCCCACGCTCCTCCTTTTCTGGCACCAGAAAAGTTAGCTTAGACACTATCCCTCTGCATTCAAAGCACTGTCCATTTCCTCAGGGCACAGCTCTTCCCATACAGGAAACAAGCCTACATTTCATTTAAAAGCACTTGGCTGAAGTTCCCATGAGCATCCCCACAGCTGAGGCAAGGCCCATCCTCAGGGAGCTTCCCCCCCACCTGCTCAGCATGGTGGCATGTCCAAGGCAGCACATTTGTTCCCACTAGAGAAGGCACAGCCTATTCCTACACACCCACTGCTTTCCCTGAGCTCCAGGCTCTCCGTGCTCCTGCAGCTCCTGCTGTGAGAGGTGGCTGCACTGGGCACACAGCTCCCTGCTCCTCGACAGCTCTCTGTGGTTATTCCCACAGCCTGGGTGCTGTGTGCTGGGATCTCTGGGTGTCCTTTGCCCCTGCTTAGGGCAGTAGAGGTTACACGGGGTCACAAAGGCACTGTGAGAATGGCAAGAGCCCAGCATTTCTGGTGTTGGATGCCCTCAACTTAGCTCCCGGAGTGCCACCACCTTCAGGAAGCTTTGTGGAGGTCAGCACCATGTGCTGGCATTAGTGCCCACCTCCCTGGGCAGCTGAGCAGACCTGAGACAATGCAAGGGGAGCAGGAACTGCCACTAGGGAGGTGGGAAACAAGAGGAACATGGCAGGGAAGGCAGAGAAGACAAAAAGAGACAAGAAGAAAATTGTCAGAGGCCTCTGACAGAAATCCGTGTTTAATGTTTCCTGAGCATTTGGAGTTAACTGCAGCTCTGGTATCATTGATCACGTAAATAAGCCAATTTTATGAATGTCAACTTGTTTTTTCTGGATTTATCACTAAGTTTCCCTACATTACTGTTTTCCAGTGGTCTAATGTAAACGGTAAGAAACAGTGCTTTCCCTGCTTAGCACACCACATTTCTTACTATTCACACGCAGGATAAAGTACAGCATTACTAAGCTACAGTTAAGTTACTTTTCTATTAAATTATACTTGTGCTCATTCTAATAATTTACAGGCAAATGTGAGTCTGGATTCAATTTTCATTTCCCTTCATTTGAATCCATTATTATTCTTTGATGTCTTTTCTACACAGCATTCTATGTTTTCCCACAGTGCTGAATCCTTCAGAAGCATAAAACGTAAGTATTCAAAACATTACTGGAAGGGAGGGGGATAAATGCTACTCACATGCATTTGAAAAGTCACAAGTCTTTGCAGAGAAGAAAAAAAAATTAACACACAACAGCAGAATAAGAAATTCATTAGAAAATACAACCAAGACAACAGTAAAAAGGTGCTTAATGTTCAAAGGGTAGGAAAGGATTCCTAAAAATAACTTTTCTCATATCTAAAATTAATGGCCACATAACAGAAACAAGCAAACAAACAAACAAATAAAACCCCCAAAAATAAAACAAACCAAAACAACAAACAAACAAACAAATCCAACCTAAAACCATTTCCCATAAATACAGTCTCTTTTCACAGTAGATCCAAAATATAAATCACCTGGGTGAATCCCCTTTACAGATAAGGCAGGGGGACACATGACACACAAAACTTGCCCAACTTGAGTGACTTTCAGGGACATTTCAGAGTAATTTGGGCATTGCACAACAGAAATGGAAAATAAACTGCTTCTGTATCCTACCTTGTCCATCATTCACCATAAATCACAAATCTAGGTGGTCCACAGGACCCTGCCCTTCCAGCTACACCTGAGAGCAGAGCTGGAGCAAAGGCAGGAGGCTGCAGTTGAGACCTGTGCCATCCACCCACCAGTGGACAACCAAGTCCTGTCCACCACACCCCTCACCTGGGTCCATCCCCAGCTCAGAAGATGTTTTCTCCTTGGTGAGCCACCTTGGCTACAAGATCACTTCTCCACTGACTTTTGAAACATGCTAACTGTCTGTAGATCCCAATAAATACTTTCTATCAGAGTAAATACTAATGGCAACATACACAAGACCCATTTGTGTGAAGGAAATGTGGAACATATTAGATGCTGAATTACTAACAAATTATTGTGTCAGAGCAGCAGACACTGTGCAAAGATCTTGAGCCTGAAATATATACTGGATAAATTAAAATTATATGAAAACATATTTTAGTCATAAGATACTAACCATAAAATATAAACACCTAAGTGATTGCTGGACTGCCTTTCTGAAGACACTGACAGGAAAGGTTATAGAGAAAATAACCAATTCACTTGAAGAACTATAATTCAAAAAAGAATATCTCCCTTCATTAAACATATTGTACAGGACACAGAACCCACAAATTTAGTAGACAAATAGAAGAATTTCTATTTAGTTTTAGAATAAAAGATGACCTATAAAGAAAACCTAACATTAACCCAAGCACAGAAATAAGTTCTGCACATCAAGGGTGAGTGCAGAAATAACCTCTGGAAAAGAGGGAATTTATAGCTCCTGCAAAATCCTCCCCCCAGTTTTGGGTTCATACTTGACACTTTGACTGCATCACACTGGAACACAGCTGTTGCACTGAGGCAGCACATAAAGCAAAGAGGAAATTGCCTGGTTTTTCATCTGTAGGGCAGCAATGAAGATGGTAATAGAGAGGAACCTTTAAAAACTGTGTGCCATACCAGAAAATGCACAGTTCTTATAGTGACCTTCTGGAGCATTTCTGTACCTTAAGGAATATTCAGGCATCTTTGGCATCAATAGCAAACATTGAGCTAACTAAAGGACTTTTTTGGAGCTACAAAAAATGCTTTCCAGAGGGTTTTGGATTCATTCAGTGAATTCTCTGCTCTTATACTGGCCAGCTAGCAAGGCAGCACAAGGCTCATTTTTCAGTGTGTTAGATCCATATGAAAGTTGGCATTCTTGGTTATCTTAAAAGGATACTTGCACCATACCACAAAACCTGGGGCCAAAACTTACTAATGTCTTAACAAACTATATTTTGCGATTTTTAATTTTAAAGAAATTCTACACCTTTTCATGAAGCCGTCTATATGGCACATATGACACAAAAACATCAGCTAGTGATAAGAATTTTATCATACTCTGTAAGACCTCATCTGATAACGCTGACCTGAGGACTACCTTGAACACGGTGTCTTATTTGTAACAAATTCTATTCTTAGTGTTTTTGGGAGGAACACAGCACATAGTACAGGTCCTCAGGACCCAGACATTTACACCACTGTGCCAAGGTACAGGAGGTGCTTCCTGCAAAGGAGCTGTGCCCACCCTAGAGGCAGCCCCTCTAGTGGGAATGGCCACTGTACATACAATAAACATCCTGTTCCTCTGCAGCCTGCACACTCAAGGAACAAAGTTAAGCCATAAAAAGCTTTTGCTGCTCATGAAAGATTCATGTCCTGGGGGATGACACACTAGACTGACGTGGCCAGTGGTCAGATTGTGGCTCTGGCCTGCAGCCATGAGCTCAGCAGCAGCAATGGGCCATGCAAGGCTTCCCACACTGCAGTCAAAGGCCCAGACAGCACAGAGAAGGGGATGGGGCCTGGGGGCAATCTCCCAGCTCCTGGAGAAGCTACTGAGGTTTTCTGCATGGGTGTTTCCTGTATTGTAAGCCCAAAAGACATCTGTAACTGATGTATCACTGGCTCTGCATTTTGTCCAGGCAGTTTTCAAACATGACCTAACTCATACTGCAACCAGCTCAGGGAACTTATCAGACAGTTCTGCCTGGACTTGATTAAAAATTGTAGCACAACTGGAAACTTCTCTGATTTGAATGGATCCATGCAATCTTAGTCAACTGTTTCAGTGGGCTCACGTGTAAATCTGAGGTTTTCTTTTTGGGAAGCAATTACAGTATTTTTCCAAGATCCCTTTCCTACTAAAATAGTTATGAGCAAATCACCTGTAAACAAATACAAAACATAAACAGGAGAGCCATGCAATGTTATGAATCTTATTATCTGAAACACAATATTCAAAATTATTAACAAAAAAGTTTCAAGTCCCTGTCATCCTCCACGTAATTCAACACGTATTTATGCAGGAATTATCCTCCATGTAATTCAATGTGTATTGGTGCCAGCTCTCCCCACTTGTTCAGATTACCACAGAAATTTATAACAAATTATGCAATGTATCAGTTTATTAAACTTTATGAAAAATCAATGGAGTTCACTAATGTTATGAGCTGTTCACACACGTTAGTGGCAAATGGAGAAGTCTATTTATCCCAAAATCTAGAGAGAAGATGTTGAATTGGATACAAATGAAAATTTAAGAGAACAAAAGATAGGCAACCTTGGAGAAAATCATGAGACTGAGAATTAGGAATCAGTGTTTTTGAAGGAGAGGTGAGTTACAGTTACATAAATGAAATTAAGCAATTGCATTAGAAGAGGGTTCAAATAGCCACCCTAATGAGATGTGTTTTGACTCAAGGGGCAATAGGCAACTTGATCACATCACCAGATCACAGGAAGAAAGGGAAAAGAAGATGGAAGCATACTTTCCCCTCTTCTTTCTCCCTAAGGTAATCTTTAACTGCACAAGCAGGAGATATGTTTGTGCCCTTGTCTGGGCTGGTTCAGTCAAAGGACAGTGCTCTCCTGGCACACACTGCAGTTCTGCTTGGGAAAAGGAGTCCAGACACCTCAGGAAAGACTTGACAAGAGACACCTCACACACTGAGGGTAGGAGGAACACACACGTCCAGACTGCCTGGCATCACCTGTGCCTGCCTAGGGAGCCCCATAAACACCGGTGGCTGCAGAGCTATGACAAAAATAAACTAATAAACAGAATGCTTCTCCAAAAACTATCACCCCTTAACTTGGACTCTGGACTGCAAGGCTACCATTGCTGGTTTTCCTCCCTGGAGTTTGGACACACAGACAGACCAGTTTCAGCTATGAAACTTTTCAGTTCCATGTTTCAGCTGCAGACACTGAAATAAATAAGAGCCAAATTCTGCAGAAATTCTCCTGAGGAAGTTTCAATACTTTAAGCTCCAGTATATTGAATACCCAGTGCACAACACATTAAGCTTTAACAGAAAAGACAGTGTCTCTTGTTTGTTCTATTTCTTTATTTTTCTTACCTATTGTTTTGTTTTTAATTTCCGTGAGTAAGCAGTATTGGTATCCTGCTGGCTTCCTGCTCAGCCACAGGAGAAGGAAGGGGAATTTTTGCAATAATTTAAAAATACACTAAAAGTATGAAAAGGTTAAGAATTCTGAAGAAAAAAAAAATAAACTAAACAAAAGCAAAGCAACACGGAAAAATTAGCCTTTATCAAATGATCAGAGCAGATGCGAATTCTACAAAGAGGCTGTCAAAACTGTGTCCTTAGTAAAAATATGCCTATGACATCTTAAAACAAAGCTGTGAATATACCTGTTTTGTTTGCCTTAGTTTTATTTGGTTGGTTTTTAAAGTAAAATTGCATGGTCTCCAGCAAGTCAGCCCGAGGTGCATAAAAGTGAGATTACTATTCATGTTTCTCATAATGCAATATTCTGCTGCAAATAGAAGAGAAATTTTTGTGTTTATCACCTTGCCAAATCCACAGGCTGTTTGCGTTTATGCCAGCCAATATTTTTTTCCAGAAAGAGGCAGCCAAAATGCTTCTTGTAGGCAAAAATTAATTTTGTTGTAAGCAAAAGAAAAAAAAAATTAGTGCAAAGCAAAACAGAAAAACAAATACCATGTTTTAATACCATTTTCAAAGATTCAAGTATTTCACAACACTGCTTTCACTTCCAAAATAAAGGAAGGCATTAGGCTCAGATTTATATTAATTCGATTAACTAAAACATCTGGAAAGCCTATTTGCATGCCTTCTGCATTTAATTAGAGCCCAAGACTTTTCCTGCTGCAAACGTACCTTAGCAAAGACCTGCAGGTTTACTCAGCTAGAGTGGACAGGGGTCAATAGGCCAGCTTTGACCGGCAGCAAGTCTGAAACTCAGGAGCTTTTTGCAGAGCAGCACATTTCTCTTACATTATTCTGCAGTCTTGTATTTTTTACTTTGGCTGCCTTCACTGTAGGAAACTTAAGTCACACTACAATATATTGCAAAAGGAACTGGTAGCAGGGCTTAGTCTTTAACAAAGGTTGAGTTCATGTTGTTGCTGCATCCTCTGAAGGGAATGCTGTTTTGCTGTCTTCAGCCTTGATTACCATGGGGGAAAGCCCTAAATGGGATATTCTTTTGGCTTGATAGACAAAACATGTGTGCTGATGCATCTCACAATGTGAACATGGTCACCAAGGGAATTGCTGCTTTACCCTTCTAAAGCTAACTTGGGTACTGCAGGGTATTTTCATGGTTTTACAGGTACTTAGAAGACAATTGAGGAAAAGCGTTTAAAATGCTATTTTCTGCAATTTACATCAGGTACATCTATAATGTAAGAAGCAAACAATAAATGATGATAAAAATAGAAAGAGATAGTCAAACAATACTGACATTACTGAAGGTATAAATATTCTCATCAGCTGTTATTTAAGAAAATTCATCAAGACAACAGGGAATGTCTGGAAAGAGCCTCTGACCACCCTTTTGACTTCAAACAACATAGGAAACAAACCTGATTGCATTTAATGATTAGTTTAACATCTATTAAAATCAAATTTCTAAACCTCAGCTCTATCATTAAATATAATCAAGCTTTGGGAGAAAAGGAATTCATTTAGTTGTGCATGTGAAAGTTTTTTTGTGTAATGACTTTTCCAAAGCTGGCTTGTGGGTTGGGACAGTTTGTATAGGATTTTTTGTTTGCCTTGGGTTTCCTTTTTGTGGGGCGAGGGGGAGTTTTGAATGGGCACAAAGTACAGAACAAAGATTTCAGGTGTGAATCTTTGGTACTTCAGTTTCTAGGAGGAGTGGCTGAGCCCACCTCAGAGCAGGGAGTGGAAACTCCAAGGAATTAAGATGTCTCAAAGAGTCTTACACTAAGTTACACAAATCAATGCATAAAGTTGCTTAGTTTCAGTCTCCTAAAATGGGAAAAATAAGATTTTTGTGCCTCATAGTGTCATCACTGAATTAAAACCCATTAATCTTTGGGAAGTTCTTAGATACCATACCAACAGAAACCATATTAATTAGCATAAATAGCCCTACCAATTTTAATAGAGTTTTGCACAAACTAAAAGAAAGTGATCAAAGGAAGAAATTCTTCATTTTCATTATAGCTGCCATTTTTGCCAGTCTTTATCAGTATGTCACAGGTTATATTATTTGATAGTGTAAAGGCCAAAAAGACCATTAACTTTGAAATTAGGCCAACTGGCTCCAGCTGAAGATTATGTACAATTCTGCTCCTCCTGAGTACAGTGAAAATATGGCTCCTCTTAATTCTGTCAAATTTTCAGAAAAGCTGCAAAATGCTCTCTTTCTACTTGCAATTATGCTGGTTCAATGTACTATGACTTTTTATTACACACTCACTCTGTTCATGCCATATATTAATTATTTTATGGCAAAGTCCACTGTTAAACTAATAGAACCCCTTCCAACTTCAATATGGTCCTTTTATGTCAATCAGTGTTAAAGATCTAATTTCTAGCTCCAGTAAAGCAACAAAAGAGGTGGAGGGAGGAATATGTAGTTCATTGTCAATCATTTTATCAAATAGCATCCACATTTGCGTGGAAGTAAGGCCTAATTAGCAATCTCCTTCCTCAGTAACTACCCTTCTTTAGCTTTTAAGCCAGGCATACAGGCCATTAACAAAAGCTCTTTGGTACCTATTAAGAAAGCTCATTAAATTTAGTAAAACTTTACCTTTAAAGAAAAGCATGACTTAGGCAATGCAGGACAACTCTGACAGCCCTAACCTCACTATGATCAAAATTTTTTCTTGTCGTGCTCCAATTTAAAGGGAAAGGACAAAGCACCATGAACTCTCAGATCTCTTTGGTTTTCCGTCCACTTTATTGGATGGAGGAATTAAAAAAAAAAAAAAAAGAAAGATGACTATTTAGGAGCTATACTGCTGAACAATAAAAAAATTCTTACAGTCTCTGTTAATGGAGAAGCTTCATAAACATAACAAGCAAACTGCTCTTCTAGGAATGTCCCTTTATGCTGAAACATGTTTAATCTTATGACAGATGGAAAAATGAAAATGTGTAATATACAAAAAGCTTATTTTTAAATTACTAGACCAGGTTTCAATTGCTGATAACCTCAGGTCAGATATACAATAGGCCAGGCCTCTGTGAAGCAGTAAACTTGGCATCAGTTCTCTACATTCAGGCATAGGTTGATCAGGTTTTGTTTTGCAAAGGTCATTTAATTAGTAGTATCAGTAACTCTTACTACCTTAACATTATCTTCCTTTAGCTAATGATACCGTCTTGCATGTGTTAAATAAAACAGGAATTAACAAAATTCCAATGGCTTACTTAAATGATAAATAACAAACCATTTTAAGGAAGAAATCTCCTAGGGAGTGCGGAAAAACCTGCAGCTGAAGGCAAGCGAGTCAGGATGTGTAACTCTGCACAGGCATAAACAGGAAACTGAGCAGCTTGCATTTGGATTGACAATCTGGCTCCAAAAGGCTCATCTACACCGGGCACAAAGCTTGACCCCTGTCAAACATGAAAACCATGGCTTTGGAAGAGTTTTCTGTCCTAATAACTCTCAGGGTTCCCTTATATAAAGTTAAATATTTCTTTCTCTATCATTCTGCATGGTCAGGAAAGGTCTTGCTTAGAGAAATACTGAAGATTAATGATGTCATCTTTATTGTAAAACATTTCCTTATGCATCCACTTCCTACAGTTTTGGCAATAAACTCCCTGGGATGGAAACATCAGAGATTAATCATTTTGTAATGCAGAATAATATTCAGTTCTTTTATTGTCATGTTCCAACATAACATAGGAACTAACTTGATTAACAGAAAAGAAATCTCAAATTCTATGCCTTCAGTTCCACCAGGACTTAATCCTACTTCTTCTATATATTTCACATTTCTGATGCACTGACCCCATAAGAATTGAACACTGTGCAACCTCATTATGCAAAACCTTTACCCTGGTGTTTCCAGAGCATGTGTCCTGCACACAAACCTCACTGTACTGCCAGGAGCTCTGTGCAGAGAGTGCTTTTACCTACCAGGACAGGAAAATGACCAAAATCACTCAGGACAATAAGGTGAATCCCAGACCTTCCATGATGGAGAGATGTATCAGACCCCTTCCTTTGCATTCCAGATAATGATGTCTGTAAGGAGTCACCTCATCTCTGAAAACAACATGAGCATTGTGGAACTTAAAGGAAATTCAGTAACAGCAGTAACTTTAATCCTAAGGATGTTGGCCAAGACAAGGATTTGTTCTTTGTACAACAGAGTATGGAAAGGAGATCTAGCTATGCAACAAAAGGATAATGAGAGGAACATGAAAAACAGGGGAGTTCCTTCTGCAACATTTTGAAGAGTGTGGGGAAAAATCCTACAAACAAGATTTTCAAATAAATAGCCAAAAGTTAAATATCTAATAAAGCTCAGAATGAAATGGAACTAACTTTTTAATGTTTTGCAAATCAAATTTGAATCTGGGAATCTCACGCTCAAAGCTTCTGAGAACAGGAATTAGTCTTGTATCAGCTAGAACACACCAGGAAAATGCACTATTTGCCATATCCTCTTTGCTACTAATAGTCAAAACAGATAGTAAAATTTAATATTTTTACTTACACTATGGTCACATGCTGTTGTCAGAAAGGAAAACAGTTCTGTAAATGTTACATAGAAGTACCTCTGTTTTGTAAGATTTTTAAAACACCAAGCAATATTCAGTTTCAATCACTCATTCACACATTTAAATGTTCAAAAATCTTCTCCAAACTATATACAGCTTGGAAAGAATATTGCTAGCATATCCCATATAGACCTTCAGAACATGTTTGCAGTAGCCCTGTTATGGTGCTGCAGAAATCTATTTTTTTAAAAAAAATAAGGTGTGATGGGAATTCTATCTCAGAAGAAATAAGCATGTTTTTGTCCATTTTGTGAAAGTTAGTGCCACAACTAACATGCAGGTGAATGATATATGGGATAAACATCACAGATATTATAAAGAAGTAGTGCATGCCAATATTAGATTCTTGTGATCTAAAAATGTTTTTCAGGTTCCTTCTTTTATTATTTAGCAACCAGTAATAGTTAGATGTACAGGGTGCAAACCAAAAAAAAAAAAAAAGTTCTTACCTGGAAAGGCTAGGGATTTAATTTATTCTTCTCTATTACCCTAATCTGGTACTTGTAGGGAAGAGGGAAGACTAGTCAGGTTTCATTTTAAAATTAATTGAAAAAACAGTTGTTTTTTATTTTGCAAAAAAATACTCCATAGATGGATAACAACTTGCAAGTGATCTTTCACTCATATATTTAAAAAAAAAAATTTATCTCTCAATTCTTTAAGTCACTTTTAAGGGATTCAAATTAAGGGATATTTTTAGTGCTTTAAGCACTTTTTGGTCATTTCTTTCAGTATATGATTAATCAGAAACCACAGTCGCAAAATACAGTCCTGTTTTGGAATGATTTCCTTACTCACAGTCTCCCTAAGAATTTCATTGCAGCCTCATGAAAAACAATAGACTGAGCTAAGCTTGTGCCCCACCAATTAATTTATTTCAGCAAGTAGAAGGCAAGGGATGTGGACCTTCAGTAAAGCGGACACCAGGAACAAGGGTCAGAGGAAGGAGGTGTAAAATGTCCATTTGTCACCTCCACGTGTTAATCACTAATAGGACAGCAGGAGATATTTCAGGGAGGAAAGCAAACCACACCATGCACCAGCACCTCCATCAGCTGGCCAGGGAGCAGTGGGGGCACCCTGTGCTGAGGCAGTGACACAGCCCGACAGGCACAGCACGGGTGGGACATGCATGTGCAGGGGCAGGCATGGAAGGAGGCTACTGGGGGAAAAGCAAGGGGAAATTAGATGGGACAATCAATTACAATATTTGAAAGCACGTGATTAGCATACAATGACCAATTTCCTATTTAAAAGGGAAAAAAAATTCAGTGGCGTGTATTTAAGACATATTCAGAATGTTATTTTAACACATAAGCAACAATAGTTTAGAAATCCCTGCTCTGAACTGAGGATGGGGCTAAGCACCCCAGTAGTGACACAATATAAACTTCAGCACATGAAATACTGGAAGTTGATGTAAACAGCTTTTAATAGCAGTGAACATTTGTTGGCTTTGTTTAGACCATCTGGATGTTCCATTGTGTTCAGAGCAGCACCGACTGCCGTCGGGTGACAGTTGATATATGTTAAGTACAAGCAAAGTGCCTCGGCCACTCCAGGGACCCCGAGGAGAACTTTGCAGGGTTTGTGGAATACGCTGGCAGCCCGCAGCGCAGTCGCCTGCATCCTTAATGGCTCGGGGCCAAAGTCCTCTGGCTTTTCTTTTTTTTTTTTTTTTTTTTTTTTTTTTTTTTTTTAAATCAAAGAAGGGTTTTGCTTTTACTGTTTGAAAGGTTAGGAAAACTATGCCAAAGTTCTTCCAGGCAGCTTGGAGAGCACCAGCTGGCAGGAACGATTTTCAATATGGAGCAAAGAATAAAGAGAGCGACTAATCCTGAGAGATTCCAGGTTTCACTCATTTTACATGCAATGTGGATAACAGCCATGGGAATGCCACAAAAGAAAAAAATTACTTATAAAGGCACTGATGTAATTGTTCTGAAGAAAAGATAGGAAATCAACAGTTAGAAGCATGGAGATTTTCCCATGCCTCTCCAATAATATACTACATTTTATGCTGCCTACATTTTGGATAGTTGGCAATCAAAGCTTTATTTCAGGCTCTCTGGCCATTTCACATTTAATCAGTGATTATGATGAAATTGTGATTATGAAAGGCTTTGACTCCTGAAATTAAAGGAACTAAGTAAGGTAGAATTTTTATTATTATTATTACTATTATTACTACTACTACTACTGTTCTTAATCTTTACACAAACACTCCTTCAGTTCAGTTTTACAGAACTAATACTTTTGGAAAGCAGAAAAGGCAGGAATCTGAAAGTTTATTTGGATGCATCCACATATCAAAAAAAAGGATTTTCAAATCTTGGGTAAAAAATTGACATTGCTGCACTCAGCCTTTTCTCAGTGTGCTGCATCATCTAGTCCAGAACGGGTTTTCCACATCTGGAAGTATTATTCTTTACTAAGAATTTGGACATTTGGAATACCAGTTAAAATATAATTTGATTTTTAAATCTCCAATCAATAGACACAAACATATTGAAAACCATGTGGAAAAACCCACCCTAAATGCTCACAGGACACAATCTTCTTTCTCTTTCACTTATTCTCTTACATTATGCCATCTTTTTTGTCACTGGCTTTTTCCTGCAAAGTTTAGCTGTTACACGTTTGACTCTTACAAGCTGCTGCAGCATCCTATTTATCCACCAGAAAGAAAGGTAGCACACAAGCAGCAACACTCCAAGGTTTCCACATTATAGCTCAGCTCTGACAGGGGCTGAGAGCACAGATTAGTTTCCATTCTGCTCTAACAGCCTCCCGAAGGCTATTCCAAAGGGTACCAAGCAACACTGGCTGTTAGAGGTATCCATGTTAAACCATCCTGCAAGGATGAATCTTGTTTCAGCCACTTTGAAGCTACCAAACACTACGTGCAAGGCAATTTCTGTCGCTCTGAAAATAACATTCTCTTCCCTTTCTTTTAGTCTAACCCAAAAGAAGTCATAGTAATAGGAGTAGAAATACTTTCTTCTGTAAAGATTACTGAGAAACCCTCTAAATTATATTTGCAATCTACAGAAAATTGTCCTGCAAATTATATGCATTCAAATTAATGTCATCCTTCCCAAATGTAACAAAAAGAAGAAATGTCTGTAAATTAAGTCAGCAAGTAATAGATTCATTTCGAGAATTCATTTAAAGAATGCCTTACAGAACTTCAAAAATATCCAAAAATATCATCCAGAATCAGGTCAAAAATATACGTGATCAACTTGTTCTGCATTCAAGCTCACAAACGTGATCAAATTACAACATTCAAATATAGACCACTACTACTGCAAAGAGCCACTGCAGCTGGAGTTAATAATATCCAGCTCATTTAAACTGCTCACCTAAATCAATGGGACAACTCAACTCATCCAGCTGGATTTCTGCTAGAAGACAACAATACACCCACGTTTCCAATGTGTAGGTAACTTCTGAACCTTCTCTTCCATTGTTGCAATGTGCTAGCTTTTATAATTCTGCAATAGGACCAGTTGACACAGGATTGCCTGTTTTCAGTATTATTTCCATTTTGGACAGATTTTCAATAGCACAATGCACATCTAATTAATCATGAAGAAATGCCTATCTCTTTGTGATTTGAATTTACACTTATATTAAGACTTCAAATAATTTAATGAACATGAAATAAGTGCTGCAATACTAAGAACTGCAACTGCAAACAGTAAGTTTTATCTAATTTCCAGAAAGATAGGCAGGTCCAGAGAAGGCAACTTGGTCACAGGGCATATGATGTTTGCCTGGCTCCCTTCCAGAGAACACCTATCCCAGACTCTGCACTACCTTTTCCCAATTATTATCTCAAGTATTTCTTTTCCTTCATATCCCTGCTTTTTTCAGTTTAAAACTTCTAAGGCCCAAACTGACAGTTCAATGAGACCTGGCCTGAGCTGCAAAGACATCACACAAGCTCGCAGTTAGTGACAACTGCAACTCACCTGTGATGTTAATGGCAGCTATTTATTTACAGGCCAAGAAGTTTATGATCACATATTCTGCCCATTTCCCTCTGCTGTTCCAAACAAATATCCCATCCTTAATTACACTACATCCTTTTCTTAGTTCGTTTTAATCCCATTTTTTCTCTTACACTGCCTAGTCAACAGAAACAGCCGGGCACAGGCTCCATAATCAGTACCATAGGCCATCCTTGTACTATACAACACAGCTACAACACACCATTATTTTCTTAGCATAATATTAAGGTTTAAAAAATTATCAACCGATTACTATTATATCAGACAAGAAATCTATGATAAATTAATAAATCATGAAACAATTTGCTCTTTGAAAACCAATATAATCAATAGTTCTCATGCTATTTTATTCAATCATGCGGTTAAGCAAAAGAAAAATGCAGATATTATTTAAATATCTCAGAAAATGTCAAAGTTACTGCTTTGTTTTTGAAAGAATGCAGTGGGTATTGCAAGTTTATCAGCATTCACACACAAACTACTTGAGTATTTAATTTTTTGTATTTATGTAGCAATGTAATATCTCAAAAGAAATTTAATTTAATTGGATTCAGAAGAAGTTATTCAATAAATGATAAATGGATGTACTGAAAAATGTAATGTCACCTAGTTAAAAAAGAAAAGAGAGAGAAGATGCTAATTCTGCTGATGAAGATATTGTTTTTCCCCTCTTGTGCCCTATTCATTATGCAAGGCTGCAGAATATGAAGTACAGTGTGTGATCCGGGCGATCTAATGATCTCCCACACCTGCTCATCTGGTACAATTTTAATTAACACTCCAAGGAGGTTTGTCAAGAGTAATCAAAAACATTGTCGCTTATAAAGCTGTGGCAAGAAATCAATAGTTTTCATCAGAAAAGGTAAGGTCTGGCATAACTGAACCATTTAATTGCTTCATTCCAATAAACAAAAACTGCACATTTTAATGACTTGATTTTGGAGATCAATATCTAACCACATATTGCATTGAACAGCAACATGTGGTGGGATATTCACAGCCATTTTAATTCAGAAGGAAGCATTCCTCTCCTTTTATTTCATCTGGAATGGCAATAGGTTGCTGAACCTATGCAGTGCTATGATTTATATCAAATGAGTGACCTCTAGGGCCGTAAGACTAGAACGGGTGACTAGTTCTCAATGGTAAGCTACTGGCACTTGACAAAGTGCATGAAGCAGAATGAATTTACTTCTCTTTTCCTCAATCATCAACAGGCTCTGTCCTGACCCCCATACTGACTCCTATAACAAGATCTCCTGTCTCTGACTGAAAAATTTACTGTCATGTCTACTTTTCATTGAGCTCAAGTGAGTACTTCTGTCACCTTCAGTGAACTGAGTCCGTAAAAGATTTAACTAAACACCAGTCACACTTTAAAAACTAAGCAAGAACAACTCATATAAAAAATAACACTTTTAAGCACTTCTATTTCTTAAAAGTGCAGGAGCTGTGCCTTTTTATTATGGTTCTGCTTCTTCAAGTGTTTGTCATAAACCTGCTAAAAGCTACCACTTCACAAAGAAATGAATTAAAGACCCACAGTATAATGCAAGTATCATAACATTAGTAAAATTTATCAGGACTGGAACATTCCTCCTGGATACAAAGGCAGCCAAAGTTTAAATGCTTGTGATCTATGAAAGATTCAACAACATGGAATTTTATACATGGAGATAAGACCTATAAATCACACAGTCATTTAAATTAATGAACAGATTTTTATACAGTGTACAGCATCACCATGCACAGAATATGTTTATGTATAGTAATGATATTAACAAAATTGTTTTATTTAAAGCAGTATTTTCAAAAAAATTTTTCCACATACTTTCAATAATAACAGCATAAAATACACAATGCCTAGCTACATATAAAAGCAAGAATGGGATATCTTAATCATTTTAACTAGTATTTTACCAGTATTTTAACTTTATAAACTAATAAAACCCAACATTGCAAAAACCCTGTCAACAATAAGGCAATTAAAAGAATGACACTTGATAGTTTATTCCAACATCTCACTAAAGCCTTACACAAAATTTTCACTCCCTCTTTAATTTTCAATTCTTCTACCCTCCCTGCTTCACAGCTTCTGGCTATTGGCTTTTACAATCTGTCCCTAGGGAGCCAGGAGTTATTACCCCTGTCGATGGAAGAGAAAGGGATGTTATTCCCCTGTCACACTCTCCGGCTCCAGCAGATTCCTAGCTCTGATCTATAGCCTTCATTGGAGAAAAGCGTCTGACATGCTGTTAGTTTTCAGCCCTGTCAGATCCGTCTACCCGTGCTACTGGCATTACTTACTGGAGTCAGAGTCACAGGAGTCAGACCAAAAATTTGAGAAGAAAACACTATATCCACTTCTATTTGAGTAAATATAAGAGAAACGTCTATTGCAAAGCATGCAGGGTTTCAGGAGGTACTATGTGCCATGTACACATTGAATCTGAGTTTAGAAACAGCTAAAGTAGTATCTGAAATTATTTATGACTGCAATAGAAATATCATATAAACCAGGTAGGACCAGATAGACCCAAAGGATACAGAACAGTTAGTGAAAGGGACTTTAAGTTAAACAGTTCCTCCAATACTGTTTTAACAAACTACTGCTTAATTTTTTACTGCTCCCTTTTAATCCACAATCACATGACTTCTACATAAAAATGGGCAGGGAAGAGGCAGTGTGAGATGGCTGTGACTTGCTTTGTGTGCTGCCTGTCATCCCACAGCACAAATCTGTACATCAGCATCTTGCACGCATCACTTTACAGGACTCCAAGAGTAAATTAACTTTTAATTGTAAACTATCTATAAGATGACTGTATAGTTGGCTGCTTTAGTTCCTCTTATACTTCACATGCTCAGCAATGCAAACTGATCTCTTGCCTCAACAGCTGCCCAGTAGTGGAGGGCTTGGCTCTGATCTGCACTACCTTCTCTGGTCAGACACTTCTTTCATTAGGTTACAGCCAGAAACATTGTGCTTGGCATGGCTGGCAAGCAAGAGGTGGTTCTTGATCCCGATACACACAGCTCCTGCTCACACCATCAGCATTAGTGACACAGGCAATGCTGCCAAGTGGAAGTCCTGTTACAGCAGCACTCGTCACCTCTTTGGGCAGACAGGTGCCATCATGCTCCTCTCCTCACCAAGCTCCTCTGGGCAGAGCTTCTCAAGTACCTGTTTGCTGTCTCCCTGTATTTTTTTCCACCCCCTTTTCCTTTCTTTTTTCCACAAGGCCATGGAAAGAACAAACGTGCTTCCCCTTTACATTTTTTAGAGCAGAAGCTCCTACCTTCCGTATTTCACTATAAGCAAGGAAGCTGAAGAGGGAAGGTGTTTTCCCTCCCCTGTACTCCATGACAAGTAGGAGCAAGTGAGTTATTACTAGAGCAGATATGGCATTGGAGTCAAGGCAGTGACTGTAGATGGCTTGGGATGACAGCTACTGGACACTGTCCATGAACACCACCAACATCCTGGCCTGTATCAGCAGTAGTGTGGCCAGCAGGACCAGGGCAGTGATTGCCCCTCAGCACTAGTGAGGCCACACCTCAAATCCTGCTTTGGGCTCTTGACAAGAAAGACATTGACAAGAAAGACATACTGGAGCATGTCCAGAAAATGACAACATAGCTGGGGAAATTAACAGTGACTGCGACTGAGCTGGAGGTAACTAGAACAAGGAAAGAAGAGGCAAGAGAAATATGAAAAGATTTCAAAGGAAATTTACATGTCATCAGCATGAAAATATAATTCAAATCTTTAAATGCAGAAGGAAGTCACAGAGAAAGCATAGGAAGAAAGGGTGAGAATTGGGAAGAATTATTGCAGAGAAGACTGAACAGGAACAAGTAACAGTGAAAATTAAGAAAAATGTGCAAAGAACAATAGAAAAACATTGACTGAAACCTGAAAGCCCAAGGATGAAAGTTTAAAAAGAGGCAGAATACTATTTGTATTAAAAAAAAAAAAAAAATAAAAAAATCCAACACTCAATAGACCAAGCAGATTTTGCCTTGAGGAACCTCCTATTGATTTTATTCAAGAAAAATAAGATGGTGGTGAAGAGAGAACCTGACTATTCACAATGCAAAAATTACCAAGAGGAGAAACAAAGTCAAGTACAGAAGAGGCTTGTTTATGTTTGAAAGGTGTAGAAAGGAAATAGGAAAAGTATCTGAAAGCATTCGTGAGGTCAAGAGATTTAATTCTTTTGGAAAACACCGATTATACTTGAAAGAGCATGGAAATTCCCATCCATGAATTTTATTCTCCTTGTAAATCCCCTCCTATATTACTTTAGCATTACACTGGAAATAACAAAATCTTAGAAAACAGCAAAATCTCCCTCTGAACATTGAGTCTTCAGCCACTTCATGGCAGGATACAAGGCAAGTTCAAACTACACTTTTGGAAAGGTTGTAGAGGTCTCTATTTCTCCCATCTGGACAGTTTTCTTCCATTTGAGCTTAATTATCACCATCTCCAGGGCTTCCCTCCTCATTTTAGTTCTTAATTATGAACTAAAACATCTTTTATACATTCTATATTAGAAATACATTACACCTCAAAGCTACATCTCAAGCCTAATTGATTCACTTCAACTACTCTAAACACCTAAAAAATTACATTGCTTTCCATTCTGCAGTCACATGGTGGAGTCTCCTCAAGAAGATGATCCTAACCAACCCCAGCTGTGCCCAGCTGCCATTAACAGTACAGCTCCAGCACACCCATATCTATAAAGAACTGACAATTTAAAGCTCCCTTGTAAGAGAATATCAAGGTAATAAAATTCAAATCCCATATTCTAAATCCATTTCTCATCAGCCTTTGTAAGTCACAAAAAGAGCATGTGGTTATCACTGGAATTAAAATTGGGTCTCTTCTTTAATCCAGCAATAACCACCATATGCTGCATTATTCTAGAAGAAACAAAGAATGGATGCCTCTCAAGCTCAGCAACACATCATATTAACCCAAGTGTTCATTTTCACTTTTTTTTAATCTAAAAAAATTCCAAAAAATTTCATCATTAAATGGAAAATATTTTTTCTTTTATGTATGCTTGTTGAGAACCTTACTTGTACCTTAAGTAAGTAAGGTACAAATAAAAATTTAATAATAATTAAATAATTACTTGTACCTTAAGTAAGTAAGGTACAAATAAAAATATAATAATAATTAAATAATTACTTGTACCTTAAGTAAGTAAGGTACAAATAAAAATTTCCAAATAATAATTTTATTTGGTTCACCAAATAAAACTATTTCTATCCTTTCCACATGCATCAGAGCACAAAGGATGGCAACAAAAACTCTCAGCTTATTCTGTAAACATCACAAGAAACAGTGGTTTCAAAAAATCCTCCTTGTTCAAGACCACAGGAAGAGGAGTTTCACCTTAATGCAGAACCAGCTGAAGTAATTGTAACTGTGCTGGGTAGATGGCAGAGAGAAGTGAGACACGATCAAAGAGGTCAGAAGGCAGAAAATGTGGCTTAATATGTTATTGGATATTTAACAGTGTATGCAGTGAAACTCAGGATAGATGACTGAGGAACTGAGAGAAGGAAGGCAAACCCTTTTTGGGGAAAGCAATCTGCCTAACACCAACAGGGCTGGCGCATCTCAAAATGAAGCATGGCAGTGCAAGAAATCCCCTGGAGCTGCCCCTCCTGTTACAGCCACCAAGATGCTTATGGTGAATGTAAATTTTACTGGGGTGTGAACCATCCCTGCATCCTCTGTGCCTTCACACAACTCCATCCTGGAGTACAGTTCTGAAATCCCTAGGCAAAAAAAGCCCCACTAGTGGTTTCACTGTGTTTCAGCTCTTCAATAGCTCTCAGAACAAGCTGGGAGATTTCACATGAAACATGCATCCCTTCAAAAGGAATGGGTCCTTTTTTCCCCTTGAGAAAAGTTGTTACCCTCAGATTACAAGGTCTCTGCAATATTACTCCATAAAAGCATAAAATCTGTGTGATAGCTACACTAATTAGCATAAACCTCTGCCTAATGCTGCAACTTCTGTAGACAATATTACTTTGTAAATAGTCTTTATATTTGATGTTTTGGTGGACAGATGGGACAAGTTAATCTATCCCTTACAGTATGGTTATTTTGAACGAATTATACAATGGTCTATCATTTTTTATTATTCTTTGCAAGTAATATTTAGCGCTTTACTTATACTTTTCCAGTAAGAAAAATATTAGTATAGGGTGAAGGTTAAATTCAATTTGTATGCCCATGTGAAGAGATATTACTGTTGTCTCATAAAGAAGATACATAATTGAGCCTGTGAACTGCATGATCAGTTCCATCGTTAGCAGAAGGGATTTCTGAAATCTATATTGATTTTTGCCTGTGAATCTGCATTAGCCTAATCCTCATATACAAGCACTATGAATCCACAAAGAATTGATTTTTTTTTTCTCTGGTCCACGAAAATCTCACAGCTGAACTTTTTTCCTGAAAATTGATGACAGACCAAGGTGTTTTCCAAACACCATATGGAAAAAGTGCAAGTTGTAGGGGAGCTTTCTGCTGCAGAACCTGATTCAAATATGTGATCAGTGCTTCCACAGTGCTTTGCACAGGCAAATGTGTTTTGTTTACGCTACTTTAAAAGAGACTCAAAATCAGTTCCTCAGAAATTCGATTAAATTTGAAAAATACTGGCAACCTCAAAATGACAGGGAAAACTCTCTGGCTAAAACAGGGATCATAAAGAATCATATTACTGACTTTCTAACAGCAACCTTCATACCACACTCAAGAATTTGAAACTGGTGTTCTAGAAGTCAGCACATTTTACTTGAAAAAAATTGCTTTGGACCCAAAGCTTTCAATTTTGCACCTAAATACTTATCTCGGTATACGTACACTCCTTTTCTATCTGCCCACTCCATTGTTTTTTGGAGTTTTTTCTTTTGGTTTGTTTTGATTTAGTTTTTAATAAACAGAAGCTGACCTGTAACTACAGGGAACCCAACACATCTGTGAGAAGGTTGACAAAGAAGGGAAGTCAGATGCTGTGATAGAAATTCATTTTACAGTTCCTTTAGGAATCTAACTCCAAGAGGCAGCATGTGTTATTAAAAACAAACTACTTGCGGTAAAAAACTATTTCTGGGGATTGTTTACTGAAATGAAATGTTTATTCACTAGGGCAGTATTTAAAGCTCCACTGATAAGTGCAAACTGTTCCTGAAAAGATACAAGGTGTAATAAAATGCAAAAGGGAAGTGGTGGCAATATTAGCTCTGCACCAATTAATTTCCAGTAATTTCAGATTTCATGTATGCAAATTAGAGGAAATTTCCAGTAACAGGGAAAGGAGGCTTGTTATGTTTGCTATAGTGTAATTTTTCAACATTTTCAACTTATTTCCTCACAGAAGGTTTGAGATTATTTTCAGGACTCTTTTATAACTGAGGCTGAATAGAGCCAAGCATGACATTGAAAAATAGACTTAATTATTCCTACAAAAAAAATTCTTGGCATAGATCCACTTTGTATCAGCTTAAAATACCCTGTGTAGTTCCATTGGCAGGATGATATGTTTACAAGCACTGGATTACAGGAGTAACCACACCTCCAGGCTAATTTAAAACAATTTCTGCTAAATGGAAACAGTAGGCCCCGGGTTCTTTAATTTGGAAGGGGAGGAGGGGAGGAAAACAGCACAGGATACAAGAGGAGATGTTCCTATTATAACTCCCAGTTCATCAGAATATCACACAATAAAGGGCAAAAGATCCATTTTAATCTGAGGTGATGCAACAAGACTTAATTCGAGTAACAAAGCTTTTTTTAGGCTGACAAAAGTGCATAAAAATAGATTCTGGTTTGTTAGGGAAAATCACCTCAGCACATATCCTTCTCCCAAAGTATTCACAGCAACTCCTGCAAGTTATTAATTTGTCACAGGATATTTTCTCTCTCTAACTAGGTACATTCCAGCAGTATTCTCAGAAATTCTACAAGTCCTGTTCCAGAATAAATATGTACTTACACAACTTAATAGTTTATAGCACATTTCGAATTTCTTATTGGAAATAATCATTTGGATGCATTTGTATAGCAGTATAGCACAGTATAGCAGTAACAAGGAACTATTCTAAAAAATCAACAAAAATTCATGGGCTTTATTCTCTCAAAATAAACATGGTCCAGGCAAATCTTCATCAGTACCCCATTCTGAATCTGGATTCTCATCACTTGGCCCATAGACACACAGGTTTTCAAACCAACCCAAACATCAGAAGCAGCACAGCCACCCAAGCACAGGCAATAGGCTGAGATGCTGAAACACTGCTGCTGTCTAGGACACTGGGACTGTTCTCAACACTCAAATTACTCCAGACATCTCCACATCACTACCAAGGACACTAGTGCATGAAAAATACAGATTCCCAGTGTAATCACCTCTAGTAGCTGAGGTGGCTGTTCTTCCTTCCCTATTTTGCCCTGCATTATAGGACACTCTACCACAGGCACAGTATATAGACAGTAAGCCTTCATATCCATATTCTGATTAGAAGATACAAATTATACAAATTTGAAAACATTGAGTAGTTATTCCTACTGTGAAAGTCTAAAACAAAATCCCTTTGTCTATTGGGTTTTTTCCCCTTCTCTCTCTGGCCCTTTTTGGGAGGTTGGGTTTTTTTCTTCTTTTTTTAATAACCCCTATTGACCATTGCACTACTGACTAATATCTTTGGCATCAGAAGGAAAAATGCTGAGGGTGTTTGTCAGCCACACTGTCATGAAAGTCAAAAGCAGATATGTAAGAGAAGAAAGATTATCACATTAGACATAGAAAAAGGAAGATTAACCTATGAGAACTGTAGAAGCAGAAAGATGAGCAAAAAGTGGGGGACTCAATGGCTCCAGGGGATTGGTAATGGGTTAGACTGCCTTTCCCCTCTAGATCACTGGCTCGCATCCAGCCCACATCAGTAGTGACTGAGTGTCATTACCACCTGATGGATTTTTGGTGACCTCTGCAAAAATGAATTGATGGTTTCTGTCCAGCTGAATAAATGTTCTCATCACAGCAGGTACACCACTGTCTCAGCAGAAGGAAGGGAGCAAACATGGAGCAGAAAATGTACCTCTATTCCTACAAACCAGTTTAGTACACAAGAAAGTCCACTTACAAGAAATGCCATGGAGATTTATTTAATACTTTCATAGCTAGGTGATTGTGCTTCATTTTTGTAGCCTTAGTGTTCACCATCCCTCATATGTCCTGAATTCTCACAGGCAAAAGGCTGCCCATGACCAAGTTACTGCAGTACAACTGAAAGTCTCTTAAAGGAAAATCTGAGGTTGAAACTATATTACAGGTTATGGAATTGTTGCTTAAGTTCCTCCCATATGAAAACCCACTAAGATAATACGCTTTATACATGTCTCTGAAAGAGTTCTATTTTAAGGTTGTGAAATATTAACTTGCCTGAACTAAGAATTAAAATCACATTTTCTGTGCAATTAGAAAAGACAACCCATGTGAACACTCTCTCCAGTCTAAGTTTCAAGATGCATACATTGTGTCAGAGCATTACACGTGCACGCAGAATTAAGATCTGTTTAGATAATGAGGTTGGAATGTTTAGGAAAACACCTAAAATTGCCTGGCCCCTTCAAGCAGGTTCCTTCTCTCAAGCAAGCAGGAACCCAATTCCTGGCAGGGGATTTGGAATGCTGTGAGCTGCTCCATGCTTCTTCCTTCAGTGGAGCTCCCAGAGAGTTTAGGGGAAAAGCTCAGTCCTTGAGGAGCCCAAAGCACAAACTCTAAATGAAAGTTCTAACCTTTTCCCAAACCCTAACAAGGTGACCTCAAGACTGGAATGGGGGGCGCAGGTCCAACATGAGCATTGTCACATTTTTCTGTATCCAAAGAGCAAGGCACACAGGGAACTGGAGCTGTCACCTCTGTGCCACTGCCAGTCCCTCAGCCTTCAGGGGACCTAACCCCTCCCAGCAGCAGTGCCTCTTCTCACAGGGGACCAGACTGCAATGACACCACAAGTGGCATTGCACTCCAATCTCTGCAAATGCTCTAACGCTTGCAAAATTATCTAACTTGGGGGAAAAAAAAGAAATTTCTTAAAATTAAACAAATAATCAAAAGAGGTTGTTGTCCAGCTTGCTAAAGTTACAGGAAGAGACTGGAGGAAACTCAGTGATAAAGGACAGCTGATACGGCAAGCAGAATGTCAAAAAAAGCATTTTTTCAGAAACAGGCCTACATACACCTTGCTGTAGCACTACTTTTGACATCTTTAAAAAATAAATTAAGGGGTGATATTTAGCAGATGTTAAATATAGAAGTTAAATAATAGAACAAGGGACACTTATTTTAACATTTTAACATTTTACATTATTTTTCACATTTTTTCTTTCACAATAGAAAAAATATTTGAAGTTTACTCATTCTACAAAATAAGTATGCAGAATTTGTGGGGTAAAGGAGGACTTTTTTATTGTGATAGCACAAGATTTCCCAATGTCACGTCCTTTCCTTCATGAGTTGCTTTCACTGAGCCAGACTAGAATGGGATAGTGCCACCAAAACAAAGAGAATTTTTACCCAGACCTGCATGGCACTGAAATGAAAAAATAAAAATGACAGAAATTCCTTCCCATCCTCAAAAAACCAGCCAACCAACCAAAAAACCCAAACAAACACAAAAACCAAACAAAACCAGAAAAGATCATGCAGTTTTAAGTAGAACTCAATATCTTTAGTTACATATCATCAGGTGTCTCTGTTCTGAGCACCCAACAGGAAGAACCCCAAAGTTCAACATGTGTTCTCTCACTAGCCCCTACTTTTTCATCAATAAAAATACAAAACCAGGAGGTGAGAATAAGGATTTCTGATCTTCTAAAAAAGAAAAGCCTCCATCACTCATCATGAGACTAAAAGGCTTGACACTTCACTTTCTTAGTCATTTATTCAAATCTTAATAGGAATGCTTGCAGCCTCAGTGACCCTGTTTCTTGAATTTATTCTGTTTTTACCCAAGGTAAATAAGCCCCTGTATTTTTCTATCTCATTACTTCTTCAGAGGCAAAAGTTTCTTCTTAGAGGCGATGCAAAGATATTGTGTAAGCTGGCAGAGGAAAGAGAAACTCTTGTGAAAGAATTCATTTTTGTTTGTTTTGGGGGGTTTGGGGGGTTGGGTTTTGTTGGGGGGGGGGGTTGGGGGGAGGGCTGTTCTTTGGAGGGGTTTTTTTGTCTTTACACTCCTAGTTGATATTGTCAGGAAAGATGGAGAGGAAGGAGTGATTGGGTTTTCACTGACCTGAATAAATTGACCATCTATAGCCAAGAGGTGTGATAAAGGTGTGATAAAGGATTATCTCATGTAATGATTACAATCACATAATGATTATCTCATGTAGTGCTCAAGTATAGTTACTGCAAAATCTCCATGAAAAGCCTTGACTTCACTATTTCTTCAAAAGCAAGTATTTCATTCTAAGCTTCTATCACCATTTTTTTTTTAAATCTGCATTTGATTCATCCCATTACTTCTTCCCAAGAGGAGAAGCAGTTTTAAGTGTCAGAACTTTTTGGACATCAATGTTTTGCTTCTTTAAAGGAGAAGGAAGAAATATATCCCTGTTTTAACAAGTCTAGACAAATATTCTCATACAATGTAAAAATGCTGTCTTAAGATTTTTCCTTTAGTACCTCAGAAAGAAACAGAAAATACCAACATGGAAAAACCTTAAACTGTATACTTCTGTGCTGACTCTTTGTTTATATGCAGCAAAGAGAAAATCACTAGCACATGTCTTAGCTGTTGCAAATTAAAGCTCAACTTTGTCACCCTTACTAAACCAAAGAGCAATTATTCCTGCAAATTAGTACAATGGTACTATTCATTCAGGTAAATACTGTTCCATATAAGGGTTGCAGAATCAGGATCTGCAAGAAAGCAACACATTTTAAATTGCCTAGCTGATCTCCATTTTCAAAGAGAAAATGAAGATCAGTCACTCAACCTGAGGGATGGAGTCATTATGTGAAATCTGAGTACATATAGAGATTATCGCAACTGCAAATTTTAAAATAGCTTCCCACTGAAAAAGAACATATATATATATATATATATATATATATATATATCATTATATACAAATAGATATTACATATAATTATATATTTTATTTACCTAGATAAAATATATAAAATAATATATTTGAACCTTCTTAGTTAAAGCATAAGCACCTGATAAATTTGTACATGATATACCTTCAGACACAGCAAAACAAGCAATTCTCTTGGGGTCTATAAGCAGCTAAATGGCCTGGCTCAATTGTCTTGTCATACCTTGCAGTCTCCTCAACTCCTTTGTTCTGGTATCCACAAAGCTTTATTAAAGTAGAGTTGAGTCATTTGCTCACTGCAATTCCAACAAACTGAGCCAAATGAACCATGCTCAGCCATCTGGAACCCCTTCCTCCAGAGTTTGCTCCCTTTGGGCTGCAGAATCAGTCTATTACCCCTGCATGACACAATCCAGAAACTTGCAACCACTACAGGACCTCAATTACAATTCCCAGCCCGGGTATTGCTGTCAGGGATTCTGCAATGCAACAGACATTGCATCTGTACCTCACGTTACTGCAAAGCTATTAAAGCCTTTGCACTTGGGATTCATGGACAACATTACAGGGCTATGGAGCAGAGGAGGAGTCTGCACTGCCTCAACAGGACTTCAAGGTGGCCAGGAGCACAGAGGATGCACGGCTCTGCAATCAGATGAAAGCAAACAGGCACTCCCACCCTCCCAGCTTCCTCATAGACACTTACGGCCACAGGGACACACAGCACTGGTCAAGGCAACCCATCATGGCAGCACTGACAAAAGGACAGGTTAGACTATGGAAAAAAACAAACATGCTGGCAACCTGTCCCCTGCTTTTCCCCAAAAGACACAAGGGATTTCTAGTGTGGCAAGTCACTACCACTTAACCAGGCCTGAGACTTGATCCAGAGGAAGGCACATAGCCCTCATGGCTCTGCTGCTTGTCAGGCAGCTCTGCAGTGAGCTGGACAAGGGAGGAAGGATGTCCCCAGGCAGAGAGAAGCTGCTCTCCTGGAAAGAGGCACGGGCTGCACTGCTCTGTCCTGTCTCAGAATCCCTTCTGCCTCAGCATACAGGTCAGGGAACAAAATGGGGTACAGTATTGTGGCCAGCCAGCATGACTGCAGCATAGATGAATGAAAAGGAGGCAACCTAAATATTGAACACACTCTCCTGTTACAATGAAGAAGTTCTGGCCTCACCAAACACTTCAAAGCTTGCTCTAGCAAAACATGTAAAACACGTGACATGGTCAGTAACAGCTTCTACACAAAACCCAAATCCCCAAAATCCATACCCATTCCTGCCTCCAGGGGCTTCCTCTCTTCTCACTCAGAAAGGCAAAGCAACTGTCCTAAAATTTTTCTCTTAAAAGCTTCTCCCTTTCTACATTAAACAGACTTTAAATAGTTGCATTAAATATTTTTCTGTAATGTCTTTTCATAGCATTTATAACCCTACAGAATATAATTACATCCTTCACCTACAATTTAAATCATTGCTTTAAGTATTTTTATAGGTATGACAGCTTTCCCACACTGGTAACAAACAATCTGAATATTCTGAGGAACAAGACATGTCACTTCTTGAGCCATTCAACACATTCATTCAATACATAAATATTACAGGCCGACACCATGTCATTGGAAATTTGAAAAACATCCTATCAAAACCCTTATTTCATGTGCAAATACAGAAATTTACTTCAAGTAAAACACTTCTAATAAAGTATTTGTACAGGTATCCACTGGCCCAATCTTCTTCTAGTAAGTCAAATGTTATGCCAACTTGAAATCCTTACAATTTCCTTCTGGCAGGAAAAAGCAAGCATGAATTAAAGGCTATTTTGTATCCAATTTTCTACAGAACAGATAGGGTTGTGGGATTAATTCTCATACCCACAGTGAGTCTGCAAAAAATTCAGACAGAAGACATGAAAAATATCAGCTAATTCTTACTTAGGATCTCATAGTGCAGCTGCTTGCTACAGCACACTACAGAGTATTACTGCAAGCTGCAGAATATTTCATGTTTCATTTTAACATCAGACTCATGGAGAGACAAGATTACAGAAAATTCCAATTTGAAAATAAAATAAAGCACATGTTTGAAAAAATCTAAGTGTACCATGCAGGTTCTAAACCACGACTGAGTCCAAAGAATCTATTATTTTATAGCATAAAATAAAATACTTTTATTTCTGAGCCAACTCCATAATTATTTTTGTTGTATTTTTGGAAGAAAAAATCTCAATATTACATTCACTCAGTACAGAATGAGGAATGGACCTTGTATATTTATAAGTTTAGTTCAGTGATATATAATCTATATTATTATAGATTTTCCATTTTATTATAAACATTTTTATATATATACAATAAATTTTTGCTCAGCAGAGAAAGAGAGGTTTAGAAGGAAATGCTTGTGGCTCTGCCCTACTCCAAGGCAGGTGACTGTCAGTGTGTCCAGAGCATTAACAAACATAGGCAGTGTCTCTGCAGAGAGGACCTGGGCTGTGTTTTGGGGACATGAGGACAGCAGCAGTTTGTATGAACCCTGAAGAACAGGCCAGCTGACAAAGACATATACTTGTTTTCCAAAAAAAATCCTCAAACTGGACATGTCACCCCTCAGAAAGGGCTGAGACAGTCTGCAATTTAACCAAATCATCACCTCCCTATCAAAGTGCCATGTAATTCAGGATTTCAGAAATGGCATGGGCCCGTGGGAAAGAAGAGTTTCATTAGCACACATGGAAGGACAGTTTCTTCAGAGATTCTTTTTCACCAAAGATCAAGTGTTTGCCAGTCTCCTGAAAACTGGCAACACAAGGATTACAGCAATAAAGCATTGCCAGCACCACACAGTCTGGCCACAAATCACTACCACATCTCCAACCTCACCAAATACCCCCACGATGGGGCTATCCTAAAACAGGAAGGACAAGCAGGAATTACAGTTTCACTGACACAGTTTGTCCCTCAAAACCCACACCACTTTACTCCCTGTCCCTGATGCAGGGATTAGCAGGTCTCAGGTATGAAGGACATCAAGATACTCAGCAGCCCCTTACTTCAGCTGTACTGCAAAGAAGCTGTTCTTTACCAATGCTGTGAGGAAGATGTTATGCAGAGAAGTAAATATATTTCAATAATGACACTAGGTAAATACATTTCAATAATGACACTCTTCCTAGTTTTGCTCTTAGCTACATTTTGGAAGATACTGTCCTCACCACCCCCACTCTGCAGGTGCTGAGGCCCAGAAGGGCTTCTGGCTTATAGAAGTCATCTGTGGTAAAACCAAGCATGGAACTGATGTTCAAAATTTTAGAGCATTTCTTTCATCCCAAGGAATATTATTTCCTTCTGCAGACTAAGCTTTCATTGCACCTTAACCTATGAAATAAACAGAAAAATTGGATTCTGCAAGTCCCTTAAAGTGTTCCATACTACATTGTGATAATCTCATTTATCTCAGACCCAAGCTTAGAAGTATCAAGAAACTTGAGTGATATAAATTCTAAGCTCAAAGAGAGAAATCCTCAAGGAAGAGTTTTGGTGCAGAACCTTACCAAGCTAAATTAAGGAAAGCAAAACATCCACTAAAGGTTGCAGAGGAGCTTTATTTACCTCAGGACAACAGAATTTGATTCACAGTGACCACTAAATGGTCAAAATTTGCCCAGGTGATATCTGAGGCACTGAAGTGGACATTGGCTTTCTCTCAGCACAGCACATGGCAGTGGTCTCAATGACAATCATTGCTTACTGTGACCTGCTACCAGCAACAATCACCCAACAAACACCATCCCTACACCAACTCCCAAAGCAGGTCAGCCAGCCCCTATGGCAGGTACAGAAAGCTGGCAGTGCAGAACAGCTCCCACTCATCCCACCTCATCTCTAAAACCTCTTAACTACAAGTAGGAACAAATGAATGACTGAAACACATTTCACCATACACCCCAAAAGAAGCCAAGGATATGCCACCTGCAGCAGCACAATGGACATGGCAGAAAGTTTTCCTGAGAGTCCAAAATAAATCTGAGTAACAAAATATTTGAAGCTGTACTAATGATACCATGATACAGTGCTAATTTTTAGAGAAAAAAAAAATTACACAGAATTTTGTGTCAGACACTACAAAAAAGGCATTTACAACTTTCACAGCTAGAAAAAGACAAGGGAGAATGCTGCATCCAGCTGCCCTGCACAGAAATAGCTGGACCAAGTCTAGCAACGCTTAAATGCATTTCTTCTGAATACAGAGGATTAATAGCACACTGGCCAAGTCTTATCTTCTCATGAAAGCACTATACTGAAATATCACAAAGGAGTATTTGAAGGGTGTTACAGTTCCAGATAAAAACATGCTTACATGAAAAACAACTCTTTGTTACATGCACAGACTGCTGTGCACGTGATCTTGTCTGTGTGTTATTGATTCAAATTGCAAATATCCAGAGCTTTTTTTTGAAAATCTCAAGATGCACATTTGAGGTTTCTTTTTTTTTGCTTTTGTCTTCAGATTTATTCCTCTACCTCTATTATATATTGGAGAAGTAGTAAGATGGTTTATGGAACATGGGTTCAGTCAGAAACTTCAGGGACAACCATCACATGTGATGCCACAGAAGTCCCCAAAGACCCTGTACTTTAGGTGCCATTCTATAGTATTCCCTAACTCCACAAAAGACTGTAGATAAACCTATGCATGACTGATAGTCCTCACATATTACAGGGTTGCCATACGAGGCAAAAAGAAAAATAACATATTCAAGGAGAGGATTACACTATGTTTCTCAGGGTTTTTTTCAGCAGCTGGGATAATGCAGAAGTAACACACAGAGTCATAATTATCAAAAAAAAAAAAAAAAAGTCATATTCAAAATACAAACAAGAAAGAAAACCTTGCTGGCATACATCATAAGGCCTCATAATATTGATATTTTGGCCCTCTTTTTTTTAATTCATCCAATAAAAATTCCTTTCAGAATTAAGGAAATATGAGTCCCAGGTAAACTGATGTGGCAAGGAACCCACTATTATTCATGCTGCATTTGTATCTTACTCAGCTCCCTTGGCTAACTGCTAAAGAGCAGTTTCTTTTTACAGGAGGCTTTACCATAGTGGCAGTGACAAAGCCACGCAATGTCCTAGCTCTTTAATCACTTGAATATCCACCCCACTCCTTTTTGATTTCCTCTCTGTAGGATGCCACCATTTCTGGGTTACAGTCCTCTTGGCAAGCACCACCAGATTCATAAAATAACTTCACAGAGTAGTGAATTGCTGTTGCCGTTTCTAGGTTAACATTGGCAGAAACTAACAGAGTCTTCAAAAACATCATAAACTTTGTTTTGGAGCTGACACACAATTGCTGCATAGTGCACTGCAGGAACACAGAGCTGTACAGGCAGATCCAGCACTGGTCAGATAGATGGGGTTTGTCATCATCTAAACTCTACCTCCAACAGAAAGGGGTGGGGAGAAGAGAAGGAAGGAAGAGCATGAGGAGATGAAAGGGCAGAAAAAAAACTACCAGAAACACCTTAGACTATAGTATTTCTTGTACAGATCTGACCTGTGTTATGTACAGCACTGTAACCTTGGGGGGGAAAAAAATCTGTAAATAACTTAGAGTACTTCATAAGTGAACAACACTGTCACCTGGGACACTCAGCTTCATTCATCATTATGGTCTCCCGTCTCTCTCCCCAAATCGATTGGGACTCGAACTGCAGTGGAGAACAGCTCATTCATCCATGGGGAAAGCAGCATGCTTCCCATTGCTAAGGAGTTTCCTGTGATTCTCAATGCCCAAGCCTATTACCATTTTCTTTTCACTGAGAAAATAGGAGGCATTTTATGAGCCCCTTTAACATTTGTTAGTATTAGGAACACAACGAAACAGCAATACAGGCTGCTAACAGACCTCCACCAGCTCCAGCATGTGCCTTCTATTTGCAAGCTTAACACCAAAACAAACTCTGGAGCCTGACAGAAAATGGAATTACACACACAATGAGGTGCATTTCACCTATCACAGATTACCAATGGAAAGGCAAAAACCAGTTGGTGAAGCCCTTGAAGGGAATAACATCAAGTCCTCTTCCTCCAAAAACACCATGCAGGCAACATCAAGAAAGAGTGAATGGAAAAGCATTTGGCAGAAGCAGAAAGAAGGAAAAAATGTGCAGCTTTTAAACGGTACCACTGGCTTTAACTCAATATGGAAAAAAACCAAATAAGTAAAAAGCATATATCCTCAAAAAGAAGAAAACCTCAGTACAACACAAATAAGCTGTATTTCAGATGATTTCACTGTGATCATAAAAGTGACATGCAGCAGTAATAGCTGCTACAAAGGTTGCTCTCCAAAGCAAACTGTCCTGGCCAAAATGCAGAACATTTCTTTAGCACGTCCTACTCATAAAAATAATTACGAGAATAACTGAAGACAAACTACTATTACAAATTCTTTCAGTTTCCATCCCTTGGAAGTTATTAACCAAAACATTCAGTGACCAGCAGACAGCCAGCAAAGGCTTGTGCTGATTCTGCTGTGGCCGTGGCTGACAGGAGCAGCAGCTCACAGCTTTAGAGTGTGCCAGGGCATCACACAGCTGACTGACACTCGTGTTATCAGCTGCCACCCCCTGCGCTGGGGAAGAGAATATTTGGGTTTACACAAACAGATGTTCGCTCAGCCACTGAAATTTCATGCCTAGAACCCGCATGCGACACTCCAAATCATCAGCCTGACTTTCTGTGTCCCTGTTAGCACAGAGCAGGCAGCAGAGCCCAGCTGCAATGATTATTGTTTTCACACTAAATCTCCATTTTCCCGGTTTTCCCCGCCCGTGCCCCGCACCGCCGGCCCGCGCACGGACAGCGCAGGGGGTGCTGCCACCTCTCGGCCACTCGGGGAACTGCGGCAGCGAACCCACGAGCCTGGAAACCACGAGCGCCACACGGCCAGGGACATCACCCACTGTGGATACGATGGAATTAAAAACAAAAATAACATCACAGGAGTCCTCTGTTTGTACTGCTCACAGAATTAGTCCCATTTGTGCAATTTAAATCTTCTGCGGAATTTTGAGAAAAGGTTATCAAGAACGGAGCTGTAAGTTCAAGAACAAGCAATTAGTAGTAAATTCAACTATTATGCAGTTTGTGAAAAGGAATGAGAATAATCACAGATGGGATGGGAATGGAAAGAAAAGAGAGGCTGATCAATTGCTAAAAGAAATTCTATACTACATAGTAAAATTGGGAGAGTTTCCAAAGAAATATACTTAGTTGTGAATAATTTATATATATTTTACACTACGTATTTTATCCCATGTTCACCATTTCCATCTTTACTCTTCTGTATGTCTGTTCAAATCTAGGCTAAATTTCTAGTGCCAGTGTGCAGCGAGTTTGAACTTAAAAGAAAGGCTTTTGCACAATGCCAGTCAAAATATGCTTGAGCCAAGTAATCCAGGTCAGAGCACACCATATTATCCATGGGATAACTTCTTTTTCAAGTGTTGATTTACAGGCAACTTAGCATTCTTATAAGGCAAGGTTTCTTTTCAGAAAGGATACAATGGGCTAATTGACAGCTTCCCTGTAACAAGGTTAATAGGTCCATACTCAAAAATTTCCATCTACCCATAATTCATTCAATCTCAGGCTCTTTTCCAACACAAAGCAAAACAGTGACAGAAGTGGTCTTCCACGAGTCTGTCTGGACTATGCTGAGACTTATTTCAAAATCACCCAGAACTGTCCATGTAAGATACAGCATTATGAGTGACCTAGATCCGGGAGACAGTGAATGTTACACCATCATCTCTTGTGCTACCCCATTTCTCCTTTCTTGATCCTTCCCACTCCTCCCCTCTACCTTTGGTTTAATATCAAGTTTTAGATGTTACTTTTTACACCTTCATCTTTAAGCCAATTATTCAGGTCAATTATGGAGACTCTGGAGCTTCTGCGTAAATCTTTATGATTTTTGATGCAGAGCAAATTAAAAGAGATATGGTTACATAGCTGTTTAAACAAGTCAGAGGTTTTAAGAAACACATACCATGTCAAACAGGCATAAGACCCCGAATTTCCTGTTGAAAGGCAAGAAAACCTGCTTGACTGTTTCAATGTTCTCAGTCTCTATTTAATCCACTGAGTTAAAGGTTTCCAAAAATCTGAGTTTAAAGTAACAAATTTCTCATCATCTTTGTAACAACAGTTCTCAGCACTGACAGACACTTACTCATAAAAAGCCATTTAGGATTAGTCCATTTGTAATTCCACATGGTTCGTCTCAGGGAGTTGGCAATGTAACGACTAAAAAACTGTCTGGCGTAGATAGACAAAGAGTTCAAGTCCAAAAGAACTGCTGGAAAATCGTGGGAAGCTAGACACCACCTTCTCTTGCCCATTTTCTTAGCAATTCTATCTATCCAGTGGTAGATAATTTGGGCAAGGAAGGGTAGGATAGAATAAAGAAGACACATGGTGAAGGGAAACAGCAAATTAATAGCTGCAGACAAAGCCATGTGCTTCATCACTGTGCTTACAGCCCACCTCCAACACAACAGGCTTCTGCAAAGTCCCCAGAAAGCAGGAAAAACAGCATTATAAACTATATTTTAAAATATGCACCTAAGTCTGAGAGGAAAAAAGAAGTACTCCTGTCACAAGAAACACTACTGATGCAAAATCTGGAGAAGCAGGGGAGCAATTTCCTTTTGCTTAGTGAATCCACAACAAAGCCATGTCCTGCTGCTGCTGGCAATCCCAGCCAGGCACACATGGACACTGTACCTCACTCTGCTGGGAAGAGTAAACTCTCTCCAGGAGCTTCTCACCACTGAAAGAGGGGCACATGGAACTTCCAGCAGGAGACTCCTCCTCAGTGCTTGCTGGTGACCAATACTCCACGCTCTCCACCCCTGCCCCACTTTCTGGGCAACACTGGCCATTGGCATTGAAATACTCCTGGAGCACTGAGAGCTCAAACCTGCAAAGATGCTGCTGCTGGGCTCCTGGCTTACAGTCACAGAAACCAACAGTAATGGGGATTAACCTCATTCAAAGAGAGACACAACAGTTTCCACCAAAGATCTCAGCAACAGAGCACCTCAACCATCTGTGGGGCCAGAGGATTACAGGCAATTACATTGCTTTCACATCATCTGGAAGGGCAAAACCACAGAGTCATAACACAGTCAAATGCATTTGTATAGCAGAGCAGGTAGATCTTCCTGCAAACTCTTCTCCTCTTCATTTCAAACAACTTGAGGCACAGCTTGAGGATGGGCAACATTCCTTCGTTATCGGTTTACCTTATTTTACTAAACTTTGGAGTTGTATCATGCTCCAAGTAGATAAATCTCTGCTAAAAGCACATCATTGCAGTTCACTTCGAGGCACTGGGTAAGACAGAAATTCTGTATTAATTTTCTGCCTGATTTTATGTTTATATTTTTGCTTATGTGTTACCATTAAAAAAAATTTTTTGTTTCCTCAGAGAATACCCTAATTTGCTGAGACTAGTATCTTTGCAGAAATACTGTGACTTCATTCAGGAAGGGTATTTTATTCCTTTGGAGTCAAAAATAAATGTTTGCCATGGAAAAAAAAAAAAACAAAAAACAACAATCCACTCCATTAACTTTAAAGAATTTTTTTAAAAGACTAACAATTGAGCACTTAGAGGAATAGAAGAGACAAATGATAATAACCAAACTAAAAGGCATTTTCAAAAAAGGTAGTATTAAAAAAATAGAAAAGGAGAAATAGTTAATGATGTTAATACTAGATTAAGAAGTTAAAATTCATTTGATTTCTATTTTTGATGCACAGAGTCATTGTTTAATGTATCTTTTCTTCCATTTCCCACACTACATATCTATAGTACAAAGAGGATTTTGGTTAAGGGATTTTACCACTCCCTCTTTAAAGGTTTCTTCTTTTGGTTTGTTTTTTTTCTCCTTCAGAAAAGACTGAAAGCAAGTTGTCTAAATTCCAGCATTCACAGTCATGTCGTCATTGCTCCCCCCAAACTCTTCATTTGATTTGATTAATAACTGCAACTAAAAGTATTCATTTATTTTCTAATCATACAAAGTTTACAATGAGCACAGAAGAGGCAATCTGATTATTTTCATTTACATTATTGCTTGAGACCTTAAGTATTCCAAAAAGAGAGGAGAAAATATGGCAAAGCCTGGCTTCTTGTCTGCAGTATTTACATGCTTTACATAGTTTAAAAATATGTGGCTTATTAATGACTGTTTTCAACCTCTCCAATAAGCTTTTTATTAACATGACAGTCCTTTACTTGCAAGTGTCAAGCAATTTCATACCGTGCATGTATCCTTTATGATGTTTAATATAAAAGATAGTACAGTATTTATATCCCTCACAATAAGAGAATGGATTGTTTTAAGGTTATACAGCCCCGTTGTGATAAAGAAAGAAGGAACCTTACAAAATGATAAATATTTTCATTAAAAAACTTTAAAACTAAAAGTTCAAAGATATGTTCTCCTCTCTTATATCTTGTCAAAACATGACTTAGGACCCAAAACTAATCTACTTTCAATTTTATTCCATATTTCACTGCTGTCATAGTACTGAGCAGAGAGTATTGGAATACGATCATTTTTTATTTTGTTGATGTTACCGACAGCTTTATTTCACAAAGCAATCTTATACTATGTCTACCACTGGCAGGTCATAAAGGTCAAATAGTCTATCCTTACAGGTAGAGAGCTTATTAAATGGCACGTCTATTAAACCAAATGGACAACATAAAGAAACATTTCAGCAAAATACTTCTAATATTCTTCAGTAAAGACACAGTCAAAAAGGTGTTAAACAATTTCAACCTAGACCAATAAGAATTTTTTTTATAAGCATCTTCAAAATAATGCTTCATACAATGCATTTTGAACAGACAGTAGGAGAAAGACCAGCAGAGAGACTGAACTTTGTGCAAACATTTACTTCATATTATGCCTTTACAACTACACACTCATAGCACATTTAATGCTAGGTGGCCTATCAAAGACTACTTTATGCTTTCTAGGCTGCTATGTAATTAAACATTCAATTTTTAATTATAATGAAATTTATATGAGACATACTTCAGCAACATTTGTACTCGTGTTTTACATACTATCCTGAATAATTGTAGGGTAATTCTTCAGAAGCAATACATTCTAGTTATTAATTATTTTCAAATTATGTAATTAATCACATAATAGTTTGGGAAAAATCCAATTACATAAATGAGAAAAAGGCACTCAAATAAAATCGCCATTTAGTGTCTTATAAAGTCTACATAATTCTTTTTAACTAAGAGGGTGTGTGCTTTGCAAAACCAGAGTATTTACAGACACATAATTGTGATTTTCTCTCTCTCTCTGGCATCCTTTCATTCTTTCACTATTTGCCAGTTATCTATGGTATGCTGGAACTCACTATTTCAATATTTGTATTTGCATGACTGCATTTGCAAAAGAATAACAAAATAAAGACATCTTTGGATTGAGCAACCTATACATCCATATGTTCATCTTCAGACTTAACCCCTTGCAGCTCAAAGAAAGCGTTCCAGTTGCCTTTCTAAATCCCATACACTTATTTCTGCATAACTGAAATACTGAATACTGGTATGCAGAGTCTGTGGACTCTCACACACAGTTTATTAGATACAGTACTTGGTCTCCTGTTATGAGAAGATTCACCTACTCAGACAATTAATAAGATACAGAAACATAAAACACGAGTTGTTAAAGTTTACAATTACCTTCCCTCACAGCTCCATTCTAAATGCACTGTCCTTGCTTTAACACATAGTAAATCATCTACCTAAATGTATTTGCACCCAATCATTTTTTAAAGTCACAATCTTTGTAGTGTCAACTTGTCAAGGGTCAAAGGGAAGAACAGGCAAGATTCCCAAATCAATCTGCTTGTAGAAACTGTCTCATTTCATTTCAAATTACCTGCTGTGGCTGAAGCAGGCTATGGACAAACTGCCTTCCTCCATAAACCATGACAGCACAGGTCGAACTTATGTGATCATTCATAAGGGGCAAGTCATGCTGGGTCTGTCATTAACTACTTTTAAACTGCTGTGCAGGGTTAAGTGATCTTGCAGGGCAGCAGCAGATATAAATACTATTTGGACAGTTTAATGTCAGGCAACAACTCCTCTGGGATTAGAACCGTGTAACCCAATAGCAGTGCTATCGATAGGAGGATTAAGGTACTTTGGGACTGTTTCTTGCACTCCCAACTTTTCATGTTTTGCACCTAAACGATTTGATGTTATTAAGATATCAGATGGATAACATAACACTCCTTAAGAGTCTCTCTAGAATATCAGCAAGAGTTACCAGCACCATCTTCTGTGGAGGTATTCCCAGTTGGTTTAGCTTTGCCCATGTGTGACTGCCCTGTCCAGGACAGGCTGCTGCTAATCTAAGAATGTAAATACATTGCAGCACTAAAAATACTCTGGGCTGCATGATTCACAGGCAAGGAAAACAGCCCAGAACCCAGCCTCCTCGAAGTCAGGCTGGGCATACACCACAAAAGTCTGTGTATTTAAGCAAGGCACTTTCAAACATGGAAGAGGATCTATTAACTGAACCTGCTACATAGCTGACAGGATTAGAAAAAGATCACTGCATGTCTTAAGTAATTACTGCATAACAATATAATCTGTGCTTTGGTCAGTTTTCCTCTGGGCACCACTACACTGATACATGTGAGAAAGATAGTATTTAATAATGAAAAACAGCCATCATCTTTGTCAAAGTCTGTGGACAAGACAAGCCAGAGGAGAGCTGTTAGACTAGTGAATTAAGCTGGTCTCAGCAGCAAAAATTTTTTAAAAAGATATTCTTGAAGGAGTACCTAATTTTCCTGATTCTTTATTCATCATCACAACCCTATTTAATGATTCCAGACATAGGTCATACTATCCTTAATGCATTTGTCTTCAGTCATTAAGCAAATGGGTATTTTCACAAGAACATGCAGGAAGAGACCAGTACTCCAATTTGCTGAAACAGATAAACTCTTGCCCATCCTAAGATTCACTACCCACTGGTTTGAAACAGATGCAGAGCCATACCTGAAACAGCACACAAACACAACGGGGCTGATTTATCCCTGTCTCATAAAACACAACTGTCAGGGGCACTAAGAAGGAAAGAAGTAAACCTTAATCTAACAAAATACCAAACTACAGAGCCAGCATAACTTAATACAGGAACACATACAGTTTTGAAAGAGAAAGTGCCACTACAACTCGTTCAGAATGGAGAGTCAGTTCCTGAGGCACACAACATGACAGTGGCTTTTGGAGGCCAGCTTTCCAGGAGGAAAGGTGAGGTGCAATGGCTCTGGGACAGGTGGCCAGACTACAGATCATCTCTTCATTTACTCTGAACTAATTATAAATCTATTACAGCAAAAGAAAAGGACAAGAAAAAAACCCTTGAGACACTGATCTCGGTGTGAATCACAAATATCCACAGCAAAGGCAGAACAGATAATATGTTTGCAGCTATTCTGTGACTACCTCACATCTGATAATCCAAAAGGGAGAGAAATTACTGTTAAGGGTCATTCTTGAATACTACTCTAAACAATATTTAATATTAAAAAAGAAAATTATGCCAATATTCATTAGGCATAAAGAATGTGTTTCAGAACTCCAGCTTGGCTTCACACAAAATGTTTCTAGGCCACTTCTATTTTCTGCTCTGAAATATTTGGAAAATCTTCCAAACATAGACATAGTATACCTCTTCTTCAGTGATGCTCATGACAACAGCCACCATTCTTTTAGCTGTAGAAGTAAAACAGTGCTTGCTTCAAATTATTTTAACCATTGGTCCATTTAGAGAATCATCTGCTCAGAAGCTGCCAAGGATCCACTACCCTCCATTTCCAGTTTTGCTTTCCACAACACTAATAGAATACACAATGTGTGTTGAGTACTACAATTAGCAAAAGGAAGACAGCTCCCTAACTCAGTAATCAAACAAACCAGACAAACAGGTTATTCAATCACCACTTTTTCCATCTTTCCAAGATGAAAAATCTAAAGTAATAAAATTTCATAGTAAATAAATGATTTAACTTACGGTCTTTTCAAATTAATCCTTTCAGAGCTATTATTTAAACCTTTTGCATTAACACTACAACAGTCTCTAAAGCTGAGTGAAACTTGCAAATTCCAAAACAAAACAAAATAAAACCAAAAAAACAAAACCAACACAACCTTCATGTTGTAACCAATGGCAGTTTTGAGTCAAAGGATTCCAGGAGTTTTCATGCATGGGAATATATATTCAATATTATACACCTCTGCAGGATGCACTATTTTGAAATTATAACACATTTAATTTAAATTTCTTTAAATTAATTCTACAGAAGTTAGTAGGAATTACAAAGCAATTAATACACGAATAAAATTGTTCTCAACTGTGTAACACAGCTTACAAATATTGCACAGCTACATCAACACTGTAAATTGTTTAGAAGGCCAAAATAATAGATAGCTGGCCCAAATCTTCAGGTCAAAAAGAGCAAAGGAAGAAAAACCAAAAAATGAAAGAAAAAGTAGAGAAAAGTTCCTTGCTTGAAGATTGTACTTGTCAGAGAAAGAAAAGAAAAATAATTTGTGAACCATTTATGAGTTACATCTGTAACTACTTGAAACAAGCTCAAATGCCATTATTAAAGATTAAAAAAAAAATAAAAAATACCCAACAAAAAAACCCACAAAACCAAATGCTGGGTTACTTCCTACCAATCTGCAGCAGCTCATTTGCTGGAAAATTAACAAGCAGCATCATCAAATCTCCCTTGCTGCAGTGGCCCAACCTCAGTAGCAGAGGGAGGGTAAGGACAATTTGGCCTTATGGGGGTTCTGCACTCAGCTGGCAGGAAATCACATTTCAATGCACCCCACTAAGTGAGATTCCCCTTCTTAACTTTCCTTCACCTTTACAAACAGTGGTATCAAGACAATAACTTACCAAGTCCATTGCACTTCTCCAGACATGGAAGTTCATTTGGAAATTGCTTCATGATACTGAGCCCATTTTCTTCTCCCTTACCTAGGGAGGAAACAGTAACATCTGGAGCTGTTCAGATGCTCACCTGAGCAGAAATTTTGCATATTCTCAACAAGTAATTCGGGGTTGGAAGTAGATGTTTAAGGTTACTTCCAACTCTAACCATTCTATAATCATTAATAAAAAAAAAAAAATCAAATGTTATCTGCAAAATTCTTTTCAGTCAAGGAATGAGAAAACCAGAGTGGAAATTACAATTAAGTAATAATTTCTTCAAAATACATAATTAAATGGAATTATTTCAATACTAAAACATCTGAGTCACCACTAACTCAATTCTAAAGCAATACCTGAAGGTTATCATTTCCACAATAAGATTCTCCCCTTGAACTGTAAGCCCTGGAGTGAAAGAATAACATCCAGAATCACCACGATATGGAAAATAAACAACTCTGTTATCATTGGGATACAATGATCAGCTTAACCTATAAATACCTCACAGCACTGTCTAGCTGGTGGAAATGATTGAAGCGATCAGATCAAAATGGAACAAAATAAAAACAAACAAAACAAAAACAAAAACCTCTAAGAATCCTTGACTTAATAACAGTATGCTCTAAGACTGAGCAAAACTTGCAAAACTCAGAATTTCAGACAGTACAATAGGCTATGACTCCACTGAATAACAGACTATTAAAGGAATTTTGATGACCCCTCCAGGAATGCCGTCAAGTCTGCAGCTCCTGAGGGCTCATTCCTCACCAAGCCTTTTCTTTGAGGAGGAATGATTACAGGACACAACAAGTTTCAAATCTACCCATATGCAGATGTCAGCAAACTATGTAACTTTTTAGTGATTGGGAACAAGTACACTCACTCTGATAACACAGGATTCAATTACAACGAGTATTTGAATCAAAAACAGACCGTACAAGCTTGATTAAGAAATCATGTTTCTTGGCAGAAAAGTGCAATATGAGGAATTGCCTAACATGAATTTTAGGAATAAAATTTATTCCTTTAAAAGAATACTGAAAGATAACTTCATGGAAACTCCCAGTTCCCTCAGGACATCTTGGACAATACTCTATTATACATCTGAAAAAAAATTCCAAATTTTAAAAAAAACCAAACAAACCAAAAAACCCACACCTGCTTTCCCATTTGCGGGCATGGAACACACATCTGTTGACTATTTTGTAAATCTGCCTTAAGATGCTCATTCAAACTGCAGAAGACTGAATCTGATTACTTTCAAGGAATGAGCCAGGCTTTATTCTCGCTCAAAAAAAAAAAAAAAAAAAAAAATCCTTGGAAAGAAGAAGCAATGAAAATACGGTATTCGGTATTCGGAGCCCCAAAGTCACCAGCAAAGAGGAAGAGAAATAGAAATGCTGAACTCTCATCCCTCCGCACTTCCCTGGCAGTGCAAGGGCGCTGCTGGAGAGGCCGGGCCGGCACAGCCCGCAGCGCTCTCAGCACGGCCGGCCCTTGCTGTGGGCAGCGCGGCACCGCGGAGGAGCCGGGCTGGGGGCTCTGAGGGCAGCGGGACCACAGCCCGGGCTGAGCCCTTCCCTGCCCGCAGCCCCTCCATGCCCGCAGCCGGCCCTGCTGGCGGGGTCACGCAGGTTCCGAGGGTTTCCAAAGGCCGGGAAGGGCTCTGTGCCCCCGCCATGAGGGGCCGCCTCACGCCATGGCCACCTCGGCCCCCCGGCCCGCGCCCGACGGCCTAGACAGTCTCGGGTTAGACGCGGTGACGCTGAGGCTTAACCAGGCTTTAGGAAATAAAATCTGTTGTCACAATAGGGAAAGGCGTGTAAACACTACAAAACTGACAAACGGCCCGTTTTCCTGTGCGGAGGATTTTCCAAGACCCTTGTTTGTATTTGCGTACTAAAGCTTTCCCCGTTTGACACACAGCTGATGGTGTTAACCCAAGGCAGACTCCTGTGGAAGCCTTTCCATTTCTGTTTTGATGGACTGAGTGACAGATATGAATCACGCAATTATTTTTAATAAAACTGACCTTGAACTTTACAAAAAGAGGAGACCACACATAAAAAAATAATTTTGAGGCAACCAAAATGAAAAGTAAATGCTTCCACTGAGCATCTGCATGGAGTATGTTCCTCTACAACACAGTAGAGATTATCCATTCCAAGGAGACAGATTCTAAAAATATTAGGTTATTTAAATTAATGTGTCAAAGCTACAAGCAGCAATGCAAAAGAAGATTTCAAATACTGATGCAATTAGGAACAAGAAGTTAACCAGAATACATTGCTTTAAAGAGTCCCTTAAATATGAGAAACTTTTGTCCATCTGTGCTTAGAGCCATGCAGAAGGCATCTAATCTGGTGGTTTTTGTCTATTAAAAAAAATTCTGAACTTCCTCTAATGAGGATGTTGGGCTGCTTTCATGACACATCTATGAAACATTTATTTCAGTTGTTCAGTGATGTCACAGAACCACCACAGATAAGATATTTCTCCCAGACAACAATTTATTTTCACCACACTGCTGATTTTTGCTTTTAGCTTCTACAGCACAGCTGACTTGGCTTTAAAGCCAGAGCTGCTCTGCTCCCCAGTGCTTCCTTCCACCATGCACTGCAAAGTCATCTCCCACAGTGTGAAAGTTAAAGGGTGTAAAATCCCTACAACGCAGTCAAAGAGAAATAGCAGTGGCAGCACCCTGCAAGTGAGCATTTTCTTCACGTGGGAGGTGTACGATTTTGAGAAAAAAAAAGTTACGTGCACAGAAGTCTTAATTAAGAATTTAAATACAGAGCTTTTGGTTGGTTGAAGCCAACAAAAGAGGTGGTTTCTCTGCAAAGACAATCACAGTCGTGTACATAAACCTGTAACACCAGAAAAGAAGAAATTGTCCTTATTTGTGTGTTAAACGTCACAGTCATAGTCGGGTCAGAAGAGAAACAAAGAACCATTAACAGAAAATTATTCAGGGTAAGAAAAAGGTAACTGGAGAAAAGCAGAAAGCAAGAAGGCAAGAAGCAATGCAAAAAAAGGCTGAGGAAATTCAGATTCTACATCTGAAAACCTAAAAATTTAGTACTACTTTAATAAATCTGAAGGGAAAAAAGGGGTTTTCAAACATGAAGACAATTTTAAGGGCTTCTTCTAGATGCTAAAGCTGCCAAATAATAACTAATAGTGCTTTTATTCACACTAATAATTAATGCTAATGTCCAATTAATAAATGCTCCATTTTTTAAATTGTTCTAAGTACCATAAGGTTTACTAAATATTTAGGCTCTAATTTGCCCCTTGCAAATCTCCATCTTCTCTGCAAGGAGATCAAAGCCTGGAAATCCACAGCAAGAGAAATGTCAAACTAAATATTTTGACTGCACCAAGTGCTTTATGAGCTAAGTCTCCTCCTCTGTGTCCCAGTTTGAGATGATGTTGCTTCTGTGTTACATTGAACTCAGCCCACGCTAATTTCAACTATAGGTACTTACTTCAAAGACTTCTTTTTCCCCTTCCTTTTCAGAACAATGGTGAAAGGAAATATCAATTTAAAAAGAAAAATATTTATGATGAAAAGCCTGTGAAGTTGGATATGCAAATTAACACTAAATATACTTTGTATATTCAGAAACACTTTGTGAAATATCAGTTATTCTTTTATTACATTTTCCTCGCACAAAAGGAATTATCAAAAATAGTTTTCATGCAACTGTCCTGCAGCTACCTGAGAACTGTAAACTCATCCTGCAGTGCAACCCATTCTTAACTGATATTTCACTGTTTAACTGAAAGAACAATAAAAGGATCTGTTACTTCTTAAAAGCACCTCCACCTAAAAACATGGAAATCTGTCCTGTGTCTTATCTACAACTATTCTTACTAGAACCAAGGAATATAAAAATAAAAACATAAAACCATCTTAAATTTAAGCACAAACCACCACTGCAATCCCACTTTAAAGAAAACATTTTTCAGGTTAGAAGGAAATGGGAGATGCTAGCTCAACCAGAACTTCACCAATTAGTATGCAGCATATGTGAATATACATTTATCTTCAATTGCAGCTAATACCTTATGCTGTCACATGAGGTTTTACATGTTCAGCATACTGTGCCCAACAATTACCTAATCGTTTTGTCATGTTTCATACAACTGCAGACGCTGTGTAAATCTTTCCATTTCAAGGAGGAAAAAGAAAGACTAGAAATATGACGCAGCTAGGCAAGTGTAATCAAATATGTTTACAAAGGGGAAAAAAAGCATGGAGTGTTTTCACTCGGTAAAATCTAATTTTGTGTGCCCATGTGTACTGAAGAGGAGTAGAAAGGAAAGCAAGATCTTGAGTGACTTTTCTATGGCTACTTTGTGTCCTTAAAGATGTTTATTACATAAAACATACACCACACTTGCTTTTACTTTTCAGGATTCAATATTACTTAGACTTTATGGTTCCTTGTGCTCCACCACATAGCTACTTGCCATATCCATAAATGTTTGACTCCTCTGAGCAGTCCTGTAAAGCCAGTAAGGAATTTCTTTTTTACACAAATTCTTTTATAGCAGCTGAATCTTTCATTTGTAGCTTTTCTAGTCCACCCTATAATGCAGACATAAAAGAGCATAGTAACATAAGCAGCTTGGAGGAAGTGAGAATGAGAAAATATATATACAATACTTTACCAACTGCAGAGTAATAACAGTTTTTCCCTTGGTATCCTCAGCCAGAAAATGATGTTGGACTGTCATTACCCATCCGTATAATTGCTGACATTATTCTTCACATTACTAAATAACAACTTTACATTTATTATGCACATGACTGAAATATCTATTGTAAGAAACACAAATTGAAGCACCCAAGTTTATGTCCCAGGAAAACTCAGTTTCCATCCATTCTCTCCAGTTTCAAACAATTTACTTGAAAATGCTCAGGACTAACTTAGTCTGTGTTTTATTTTTAACATTGACACACAGTATTTCCAGTAGGTAAGATCTTGATATACTGTGATTATTGAGTGTTTCATTTCAGACGCCTTTGTGTCAGACATTTTTCTATTTCCTTTAATAAGTAAGCAGTGTGATGGTATTTGATAAACAGTCACTGAAGTTGCTGTTTGAATTAAACCCAGAAAAAATCATTTAAAGGTAAATGCCATCTGTCTTTTATGGTCATTTTTTTGAGATGAGGAAACAACAGAAATAGGAGAAGGATTGTCCAAACCATAGCTCATCTCTTTGAGAGATGCAAGACTATTCTTGCAAAAGGCAGGAACAGCATGAAGCAGACAAGAGACCTTGTCCCATGCTTTTTCTATGCTGGCAGATACAGCTGGACAGTTCTGTGTTAGAAAAATAATTGGAAAATCACCAGGAGCAGCAGGGCAAGAGCATCCTTGTTTTTACTCCCACATAAATGCTCAATTTTAGAATTATGTTATGCGGCCACTAAAAAATAAGCAGCCAAAAGAATAGCAGAATAATTGCATATACTTTCTCCCTGTTTCTGCAAATGTTCTTCCTCTTTGAAACTTAGAAAGCCTTTCAGATATTCAAGGCCTCTCTGTATTTGTGGAAAAATTTGACAACACAAGCTGGGACAATCCAGGGGCAGAAGAGGCTCTTCTGTAATGGGACTGCCACTGCCCAATGGGTTTGGGAACATCATGACACAGTATCAGCAACTCAGACTGAAAGCAGCAATACATCTCAAAGGTGGCACATTGAAAGCAGAAATGGCCATGGCTTGAGCTCAAGTTAAATGTAGCTGACTGTAGTTAATGCCATTATATTCCCAGTGGCAATAAAGCTACTGAAGCTTAACCAGCATTGTTAGTTAACAAAATTCCAGAGATTTATCTGCTAAGACTACAAAAATAATTCCATTACTTTGTTTCTCATGAATTAATTGTCAGACTGCCCTCAAAGAGCAAAATTAAGATAAAACTACAGTCTTGTTTCCATTAACCAACATTAAACACTCCTACTTCCTCCTCTGTTAGCAAAATGCCTCATGCTAATAGATCTCATTGCTGAAAACAAGGGCAGAGCAGCTGGCCAAAACAATAACTTGAGAAACGTGCACCCTTCTCGGAGGTCCCTTACACAGTCCTGTACGAAGCTGTGATCCCAGCCAACCACTCCAGTTTCTATAAGGAGAATATGTTTATTAATACCTTGTATACTTCATTCAATCAATGCTTTTATCAGTGGACAAAATCCCACAAGGTACAGAAATTTCAAAATTTCTACATGGCACAACTGTTTTACTTGCAAACTCTTTCTTACACTAAGTACCAAATCTACTTTGCTCAGAATAGTTAAGACCTTGGGTCAAGGAGACAGTGGCATTAGCACTCAACAGAAAATGTGCTTCTCTACACTAAAATAGCCACTTAAGCAAGAATGTGGAAATGATTTATCTTGCAATGTTTGAAGTTGGATCTTCACCTCAGCTATGTCATGACTGCACAATCAGTCAGAGAAGACTGTTACACTTTCATACAAAGAAAAGGATATTCAACTCTTCACTATGAGTATCTAACAAGTAATATTACCTTTCAGAAAATAAGAAAAAGCATAAATATTAGCTACTGGAAGCTTTCACATTTATAATATTGGACTCGGAGACCTTCGGTGTTCTAGTCCTCACATATAAATCTGTGTTTAGTAGTAGAAAAGTAATGCAATTTCACTGAAAGCTGTTTGTTTTAAATAAAGCTGTATTTGTAATCCCAAATATTGCAGTGCTATATTAGTTTAAGATGATAAAAGAAAAAATAAAACCAAAAATTTCAAAAGGTTTATTGATATAGTCTTGTAAACAAAATCTGATTTTGAGGTGAGAATACAGCCAGGTAAGCTTGATTTGGGGTGGTGTGAGACTGTTTATGCATTCACTGTACTTTAAGAGCTCAACAACCTACAGGCAATTTTAAAAGCAGGAAACTACAGAAGGCTTTCCAGCCATGCAGAGCCAGCACCAATAATGCTTATGCAAACAACTCACAACTCCCAGCGTCACAGAGCCCACAGAACAACCAAGTGGTCTTCTAGATATACAAGTCCAAACAGATTATAAAATTATGCATCTGTGAGACTGATTTCTTTTTAATCAATGCATTTTTCAGAGACTCTATTACCTTCAAAAATCCCCCTTCTTAAGAAATCAATTAAACTGCTAAGCAGTTGTCCTAACTACAGACACAAGTGCTTCTACTGGAATTCAGAAAGGTGTCGATTTGTGGAGAATCCAGCTCCACATTATATTTTGACTCTATAACTTGTACCAATGTATTGTCTAAATAAGACTTAATGATTGAAGAATTCGGAGGTTCCTATTTCTCACACTTACAGATCTTCTCTGAGCAAGAAGACCTGATCAATTCGAAGGAGCAATTGAGGAATTAGTGAATTTTAGCCAAAAGTCAGATAACTTTTTTTTCCTTCTCTTGACCTGTCAAAGCTGTGCATGTCCTCAGAAACAATGAAATTCAGATGGTCTTTGGTTGTCCAATAAGTCAAAGTTTCAGTCATTAATCAGAAAAGCAGCAGCACAGTAATTAAGCCACCAGGATCCTCACCAAATTCCAAACTGTACACTCAGAAGGCTGGGTACCATCCTTCTGCACTCCAACAGCAGCATTTCTGAGAACTCAAAGTATTCTTCATTTAAATAGTATAAATATGGAAAGAGAGGTCTATACATTATAAATGAGGACGACACAGGATTTCTTCTTGTCAGAAGTGAAAAATCTGTGCATACATCAAGCAGCAATACTCAACTTTGAAAAGGTCAACTGCAAAAGAAGCTCTCTGTCATTTCTTCCATTCTAGATGAATTTAGCAAATACATAGTGTAATCAGTTAAAAATAACAGGCATTATAACAGAAATTATACTTTCCCAGCATACTGTACACAATTACATATGTTTATATCACTTACAGTGATGTCACATATAAATTAAATAATTCATGTTTATGTTTTGGAGGAATTATCTCAACCCATAAATAGTGCTTTAAAGTGAGTACAGCAGAGAAAGCACTAACAGCGTGACACACAGGGAGATGAATGCATGGCCCAGAGGCAACGCCATTCTGAAGGCACAGGAAAATATGCCAGCAGACTTGACCTGCTGACCTGGAGTTCTAGATAGAGTACAACAAAAGAACAGGAACAATCAGCAATTAAACTAGTGGAAAAACATGTTGATGATCAATTTAAATCAAATTTTTCACAGCAAACCACTAGCTCTGTCCTATTCAGTGCCCCCATGCACACCTGTCCAGGGGTAAGTAATTTTGTGAGCTGCAAAGAATGGGATGAAATGTATCATCTACATGAAAAATAAGCTGCCTACTTTTTGTTGGTATTTATGCTGGAGAGAGCCAGTAGCCAAGAACTACAGAAGGCAGGCTGGCTTCTTTCAATAATTGTGCCACCTTTGAGCATTCAAAATGCAGCCTCAGAAGACAAGACCACTGACTGTGCAAAAGCCCAAATCCCTCACACTGTTACTCCTTTCATTGCGAAAAAAAGGTGGAATAAAAAAATACCATTTGCTACCAAGTTTACCTGCAAAACTCTTACACTCTGCACTAGTCAAGAAAACAGTGCTTATGAGAGACTGGAAAGTATATATTCTACTATATGTGATGCACAGCTTTAGCTTATGACAAACTTTTAAAATAAAACCATAACATCTTCCCTGTGGTCAATCTGCAATATGATTACAGAAATAGATAACTCCTCAACTTACGCTAAGTTAATTAGGTTCAACTCAAAATGAGAGTGAAGGTTTTATTAAAATGGTTTTAAGAGTGCATTTTAAGTGCAATTGATGTCACCATCTTAATTGATGTCATCTTCAGTGAGAAAAGACTGTACAAACATTTTATTCATTATCTGGGCAGTTCCAATTACACTTCCCAAAACTATTGCTCAGTATTCCCTGTAGGTTGAGAGTGGTTCATTTAAGCAACACTACCAATTTAACATGTAAATCAAAACTAATTTCTGGCTGCAAGTACTACTGGAAGAAGAAGGTGCCTTTCCTAAATATCTTCCATAAAATGTCAATTATTTTCTTAGAAGGATGGAAGATTTGCTATTAATTTACATAGAGATATTTAGAACAGTTAAATGTTTACTACAATGAAATATCCTTCTAAAATTTTCCACTGCAAATTAAAAAAAAAAAAAAAAATTGGTTTGGAAGGGCAACAGAATGAGTAAGTCACATCCTTCTGGGACTTTCATTTATGTAACTATACAACTTGTTTACACTGCAGTTCATTCGATTAAATAGCCTTCAAAAGGAGGAGATGTCTGATGGATTATTGCATTATAGCTGGATAATTTGTAGCACTAGCTCCTCTATAGGACTATAGAACCTGCAGCAACAGATAAACTACCTATTGTGCCCAGTAACATTACTTGCCCAAGGCAATGCAATTCCTGATGCTTCAGTTGTGAAAGTTCCGTCCATCTCCATTACCTTTAATATTATTTCAACTGATCTACTCTAATTAACAGTGTAGAGTTTGCCTCTTAAAATGTTACCCCAAAACCTTCCATGATCTTCTTGTCAAGCTTGTGATTGCAAAGCTGATCACATTTTCATCAACCACATTTGACACTGTCAGATGCTTTCTTGTGCACACATGGGCATGAAAATAAATATGTACATATGTACATCAGTTATTCAGAATGCCCTGCTTATTTCCAAGAAGAATGCTAATGAAAAATACATTGTCTTAACTCTCACAAAAAAAAAAAAAAGGTAATCTCTGTTACTCCCAGAGATGACTGAGTTCTGACAGGAATTTATCCATTGTGTCACAGGTATACACTACTGTGTATTGTCAAGAAAATCTACCTAAATTCATCCACATGAGACAAATTTCTGAAAACCTGTAGTTGGCCCTGTTCTTCCACTGGGCTAGGATATGTGCCTCCTGCCCTGCCAAGAGGGGTAAAACCAAACTATTCATGTAAAGCCAGTTACAACAGCTCTTTATCCCAACAGCAGCAAGACATCCACATGGCAAGTAAATATCAATCCTATGCATCTCATGCAAAGAAATAAAATCCATGCACAGACAAAGGGAAATAACACATAGAGACAAGGAATCTGGAACAGGAGGGAAGAACAGAACATGTGGCAGGACGCAGAAACTGATCAGGCAAGGAATGCAGGAGCAGAAATAACAAGATTAGGACTGAAGGAGGGTACACATAGGATAATGGATATAGCAAAGCAGGAGCTGAGAGAGAGAGAGAGACTCATAGAACAAGGAGATCTGAAAGAGACAACTGGTATTTGCTTTCTGAGTTAAGTGCACGAAGAGAAGCAGGACTGGAACAAAGTAGAAGGAACAAGGGTCAAAGTCAAGAGTCCTTCCCCTTGAGTTACTGCTTCCTAGCCCACACAAAAGAGCAACACTACCAAGTACACCATTACTGAGATATCAGTATCTGCCATGAAAACAACTCCAAAGCTGTGTTCTCCCCTGGTCCTGTTCCATGGAGGGTCAAACCAGCTACTGTCATCAGTCACTCTCTAGCTCAAATGTCAATGGTCCTTCTCATCCGAGGGCTTCAGACCCACTTACTGAACCTGAGGATGATCCCCAACAGAAAGTCCACCTTGGGGCGTTTCAGCTGTTTTCTCAGATTGCTATCTTAGAAAAACAAAACCGAACCAAAACACAGAAAGGAAAAATAAATACAGAAAAACTGTAAAGAATATTAAGATTTCTTGAAGCCATAAATCTGTCCTGAGGCTAGTTGTTTTATATTTTCTGAAAATCCCCCTAAGTTCAGTAATTATAGACTGACATACATGAATAAAGGGCTGCCTTCCCACATTATTAGAGCAAGAAATTTCATAAAAATCAATAACCACAGCATTCAGCAATAATATGGCTTTGCATATCAAAAAGGATAACATCCTGTAGCATTCTAGATGAACACTAGCCCAGTACTTACCCTTTAAAAAATATAACATCTTTCTATTGCAACATCTCAGAGAACCAGGGATTTTCACAGAAGGTTTTACTGCATTTACATTATGCATATTTGACAAATAAACACAAGTACACACAGAGTATGCACAAAGAGGGGCTTAAAAGCATGAAAACATGTATCTGTAAGCATAAACCAACAAAGGCTTACCATTTATAGAAGCCAGAAGAGTTGAAGATGGAAATATTGAGTTAGTCCAAACAACACTCTCTGATAAAACCCAAGGTCTGTGATGAAATCAAGTCTAACAAACAAAAGAAGCGTAGAGCAGAGGAAAGAAAGGCCTATTGCAAGTAGGTCAGAAAAATGCTGACCCCAGTTAAAAGCCATGACTTAAAACTAGATCTACAATAGATGTGCGAAAATTATGAAACTTCTCATTATAACTGATTGCTATCACCACATGGAAGCTCAGGATTCACTGCAGCACCATTTAGCATTGCTGCCCTGATGCCAAGGAACAGCCAGACTAGACCCACCAAGGATGACCCGAATTACATTGCCATAGTATCCAGCTCTGGTTAAGCTTTGAGAAACATCTGGAATACAAAACCTATGTTCCTGCTGTCATCCATTCACTGTATACATACATTTTAATCCCCATCCTTTTTAATCATTTTCTGAAAAAAGAGCTGTCTCACCCTGTCAAGACAGTCTTTTGCAACAGCCGAGCCCGTGACCAGAACAACAGCTGACAGCAATGCCTGAAAGAGCCTAATGCTGTTACAACTTATCAACAGACTGATAAGATAAAGCTCTGCGCCGGCCTTTCTCCAGAAGAAAGATTTCAAGTCAAAAGTCTGAACCAAAACCAGAAGCTGCATTCTCCTTGCTTTGCTCTGCATGAGGTCTGAACAAGAGCAGCTTCAAGTCAGGCCATTTCAGCTAACTTTGGGGAGAAGAGGGAAAATGCAATTACCATCTCCCAAATCAGGTGAATTACTGTCAGTTACATGTTTCCTTTTTGAAACCTTCTACAGTTAACAAGAAATGAAAGGAGGAAAGTTAGTAAAACAAAGTAGCAAATGAACAAAAAATATTATATATTGTATATTTTATATTTTGTATTGTATTTAATTGAAACAGCAAACATTTTATTTCACAATGCTTTCACCATCTTTTCTTCGTAATCTTTAACAGTCTAAGGAAGACTGGTCATGGAAAAGGCCTGAAAGCTAATGCAGACTCAAGTGTCCAAGCTAGACACCAGAAACACTTACCAGGAGTCCCAGCAAATCCTGAATTCCTGAGCCCATCTGTTCCATTAAACAATGCACTTTCACACACACCATTGTACTCTCCTAGAGACACACTGTCCCTCCAGCATGGAACCTGCCATTGCTATTTGGCACAGACCACCAATCAAACAAAACTATAGAGAATCACATAATTATTGATGTTGGAAAGGACCTCTTGAGTTCATTTTACCCAAATCCCCTGCTCAGGCCAGGTCAGGTGGAGTCTGTCTGAAGCATGTGCAGTTGGGCACATGGCTCAGGCAGACATTCCATAACTTTTCTGGCAACTTACTCCTCTGTTTGACAACCCTCCCAGTAGTTTCCTTGTGGAATTTCACGTGTTTTAATTTGTGCCCATTACCTCATGTCCTGTCAGGGGGATAGTACTGCCCAGTCTGGCTTCCTCATCTTCATTCTTTCTCCTTAGGTATTTGTAGGCATTGATGAGATTCTGCTGAGCCTGGTGTTCTCCAGGCTGAACACTCGCAGCTGCCTCAGCCCCTCCTGCTATCAAAGAGAATCCAGGTGCTTATTCATCCCTGTGGTACTGCTGGACTTCTTTTTTTGCCACAAGGGCACACTGCTGTTCTGGTATCAAATTGGTCACATTCCAGCTTATTAAATAAGCTTTATGAGTACGTCTTCTCATTTATAGAAAGCAACAAGTTAAATATTTCTAGCCAATTATTAACATACTGTCCCACATAACTTTTTATTTTCATCTATTGAAGTAATTTCTCACTGTCCACTACATCCATTTGTAGGGTATCAGTGTACTGTTTTCCTGAAATAGGTTTTAAAAACTCATAATATTGTATGTTTCACTCTTTTAGTTTACACACTCTAAAACATGTGCATACTCTAAACTTTTATTTTCTTTCTCGTTTTCCTTTTGATGAAGCATATTCTCAGAGAGGGACATTCCCTATGAAAATACCTGTTCCAGGTACTCACCCAGGCTGTGGCCTTATGGAAATATCATTCATCATCATTGAGTAAACAAGCTCCTCTTCAAAAAAACCCACATAGTTTGTCCTTGGCTAAAAATAAATGAAATTGTTATCTGATCATAGAGAACCAGTCCCATAGATATGACTTCTTACAAAAGGAACAAATCTCCATTCGTTACCTTGACTGCACACGTTAGATTTTGCTCTGCCACACTGGCCTCTCCTCTACAAGAGGCAGCACAATTCAGGTCAACATTGCTGAAGCCTTGAGAAAGTCCTAAAGTAGCAAGTAGTGCCATTATTTAAGAATGACAGATGATTCTCTATGGTTAAAGAAAATTGCTGAGCACTGCACTTCACATGCCTCTGCTGAAGTTGGATAGAACAACGGTGTCTCCCCATAGGAAACAGCCACGTTTCTGTGCTTTCTGCAAAATGCTTTGCTTTTTCACACAGGCCACCAAGAAATTCAAGCCATGCTAGATTCCAACACAGTGCATTGCAAGCCTGCAACGTACTGCAAAAGTGAGTGCAAAAGAAATGACAGCAAGATTTATGATTTTTCTAGATACAAAACTGTAAGCAGGTACAAGTAATAATTTTGAACACCTTGCTACTGTGCATCCCAAAAATCAGTATTAGAAAGTGCCTTAAGAAACCAGGAGGCCTTTTACCAGTCATGGCCAGTCAAGAAGGCTTTCCTTCCTTTCCCAACTCCTTGCCACAAATTGTTCCTGCAGCAGTGTCTATATTGAGAAAGAAGTCCATGTTATTTCTAGATTTTGCAAACTGACAAGTTGCAACACATTTTCTAGTCTTTTGATTTTGTTCACTGATGGGAGAAGGGGGATCCTCTGTTTTATTTGTGTCCTTTCTGGCGGAGAAATAATAAAAAAAAGAACAGCTCTGAGAAGCTTGTGTCAGCTTCATTGTCAAGACAAAGGTCACTGCATTCCTATTCACGATGACCTACAACTGTACCCATTTAAAGACTTCATTATGCTATATTAGAGGGACGTCTTTCTCAGAGATTTTAATTTAGCTTCATTGTGAGAAGAACAAAACATGTAAGCATCAGAATATGGTGTTAAAAATTGTAAAAACTAATGATTTCAGCAGTCTTACTCCATTTGCCATCCATTCTTTCAAGATAAAGTGTGAAGTATGATTTCTACAACCACATGAAACAAAATATGAAAATACTTTTACTCTAAAGTGTCTCTCAACTTCAAAATAAATAATCAAATTTAGTATCTCTGCACAAAAATCACCTTGTCTCCAAAAATCCAAGTTCCAAGAACACAAAAAGAGTAATTAGTTTAACTTTTATGTCCCCAGACTAATATTAAATGACTGGAATGAAGTTTTAATTAAGAATGCCTGTGAAGTAATTTTTTAAATCACTACACGTTTCATACCGACTAAAATCTACACTAAGATTACCAAGTGCAAATGTTTAGTTATAAGGCTTGATGGACCAAGTACATGAATATGCTATAATTGAACTTACCTTACACAGATTTCTTAAGCTAAACAGGTTATATAGCTTTAGTGTCACATCTCCACTGATCACTGCTGAATAACCCCTGGGGTTATTCAACCCTCTGGCCAAACCTGAGCTAGCAGACTTTTGGCACAGATCCCTGAATTTCAGTTTCACAAAGTGAATCAATACTTGGAAACAGCAGGCCTTCAAAACCCCTGAATCCGTGCTGGAAGGAGCAGAGCTGGCTGTGCTCTCTCCCACTCCCCAGCCTGAGCCCAGCTGCACATGGCAGGCACATCCCCTCTGCCAAGACCCTGCGAGTGCCTTATGCCCCTGGAGACAGCATGGGGCCTGCAGCTTCCACAAGTAAATGTGTTACCACCACCCTGACCGAATTCCAAGCAGATAGCTAACACAACATGAATGCCCTCTGCAGCTGAAGAAGCTAATCCTTATTAGTCTCATTTTCCAGTATTACCAAGCAGCTTCCGAGAGAATGTATTTTTCATTTCCAAGAGAATGTATTTTTCATTTTAGAGATCATTTTCTTTAAGAGGTAAGAAGATCCATTGACATATTTCACCCATGAGAATTTGAAGCACCTCAGCAAAACATGCAAGATGTTTTATTACACATCTATATATTTCTCATTACTGGAAAGCAAATTAAAGTGATTCTAAACCTTGTCACTCATTGAATTGCACATGGATTTCTTTGTAAATTCTACTCTACACAGGTCTCAGCCCAGTTTTATTCCCATTCATCTCAGAATATAATACCATCCAGAAACATTCCCACCTGTGAGGTATTGTTCCCCTCTCCAGAAAAAACAAGCATTCAGAAACTTTGAGCAGCCTGATCCATCCTCAATATAATTTCTGGCCATATGCCAGCACCCACAATCATCATATCCCAGTCAAGACTCCGACCTATCCAGTGGGAACAGAGTATGTGCACACTGTACGGAGAAGTACACACTGTAAGGAGAAATCTGGGATGAAAAAACAACCAGCCTTTTGAGATAAAAATCAAAATGAAATCTTTTGCCACCAGCAAAAAGTAAAGGTTCCATCTGGACAAGACACAGGAATATTCTGAAGGGTAATAACCTAGTTTTAGATAAAGCATGTTTTAGCATCAAAGGTGGCACATGAGCCACTACAGAGTATCTGTATGTTGCAGATACCTCCTTGTTGCAGATATCCTGCATAATGACCACTACATGCCTCATTAGCTCACAGACTGTTTTGCTAACTGTAGCACTAAAAAAGAGGCTATTTAAGATACATTTCAGGTAAAACAGAGTGGACTAAAATAATCAAAAAATATATTCTTAAATTAGTTCTTAATGCTTTCTTCATTTTGAGTCTGGCTATACAATATTTTAGCAAATTTCAGGCTGGGTCACCAAGTACACTGAGAGCTTTCTTGTGCAGCACCATCACATTACTTGGGAGAACCTTGGGCTTAAGACTACCAGATCCATTATCCAATTAATAAAATCAAAATATTGAAAAGGATCAGTATGAAAATAAAGCAGTACATTATATACAGAAATCTACATTACTGTAAAGATTATGAAGCACTGTAAGTTAAAAAAAATGCCAGAACTAAATCATCTGTTGATTCCTCAATTCACCCCATCTTGAATGTACAAGACTGATGACACAATGACAGAGAATTTGTTCCAAGCAACACTGTCTTGCTGTTTGTATGCACGCTGAGCAGGATGACAGAGCATGAAGCAGGACTCTGCAGGATGAGGCTGCACAAGAAATGTGTTTCAAACAACACAGATTACAAAGAGCATGAGAGTTGTTCATTTGCTAAGCAGGGTATACATCCTGTGTTCCAAACAATGTGCACAAAAGCAAACCATCTTTTCCTAGGTGTTTGTACAAACAAAAAGATTGCACAAAAATCACTTGAGAAGAACATTAAAAGTGAAGACTCCACAGTTTATAGAAGCAGCAAGAGAAGATTCCAGTCTGACAATATACAACACATTAAAAAAAAAAGATTGCCACATGGGCTAACATACCAAATGATTGAAACAGCCTGATGCCTTATCCTGGAGGGATCATCTGTGGAGATACAGCTACCAAACTTCCGCATTTCTGAACATAAAAGCATTTTTCAAAAAACTCATCAGGTTTCAAAAACAGTGATTCAACAAGGGACATCCATCAACACAGTATAAACTCCTAGCAGAGGGAGGATCATTCTGATTTGGTTTTGAAGAAGCATGGGATGAAAACACCAGTGGAACAAGTTTTCTTCCTTAATCTAATTTTAGGACATACGTGGGCAATTTTTGCAGAAGTTTCCTAGAGAAAAACAGTGCATAGAGCATGAGACAGACAGACAGGAAAATTATAGCTCAAATGTTTAAAGCTGGCAGTCAGCAGGGGCTGTAAACAGGGTCTTTGATTTTAAAGTGACCTGATTCTGTTTAACCACTAGAGCACGGAGCTGGTAACTTACACATTCTCACATGTATCTTCCCCGGTGTTACAAACATTTCCACAGCCACAACAGTAGCCTCACATGAACAAGACTGATTTCTAATTGGTGGGAAAAAATCCAGCAGAAGCATCATTCACACAAATACACTGTTATCAAGCATACAGTGCTGTGGGTGAAGGGAAGACCAAACAATTGAAACAACAAAAAACGACTAACAGAATACACTGAATTATTCCAGTAGCCTCTCAAGGTCTCCATGAGGCATCAAGCTGCTTTTCTTCATCAGTAGTCCTAAACCTGAAATTGCATACCCTTCACACCATTCTGTTCTCACTTTTTTTTCATTCTCCTTCCAGTTCAGTTTCTTACTCTAACATTTCTCCCACAAGTCTGTGTCTATTTGAAGTAATTCAGGAAATACAACAAATTGTAGTTAGCTCTTCTAGATCGTGTGCAGGCAGTTCAGACACACTTTCAGTGGCTTGGGACACAGAGGTGCAATCACAGTTCAAGGTATTATAATGCACTAGGTTCCAAGGCAATAATGTTATGAGAACTACTCTGAGAGGAAGTTTATGCCCCATTTTCTATCATTACATCTATGAATTCTTCTTTACAGTCCTGTTAGTGGTAGGAACCAGGTTATCATTCCCTGCCTGTAACTCCTTTAAAAACAACAACAATATAATTTCTTTTTTACTTGAAATAAAGTCGGAAAGAATTCAAGAACCATTTTGCTTTCCCTTTTCCTTCTCTCACTGACACACCCCTAAATAAAGTTCATGTGGGTTAACTGCTACTTATTATGTAGTGTTTGAATATGTATCAGGTAAAGCCATAGCCTGATTTCCATGTAAATTTAATGTACCCCTACCTTCATTAAAAAAAAATTTGAACTCCATATTGAAGTAGAAAAAAGTTTAGTTCTGCTCTATTTAGAAACAAGTTTGAATGACTAAGCTGTACAAAGAACCACTACATTTTTCCCATCGTACTTTTAAATGATTCCTAGAAATGTTTTGAATATTAGACATTGAGCATATTCCATATTTACTTTCTGTAAAGTTTTCTTGTGCTTGTTCTTCAACATGCCAAGGATTTTTCTCATCCATGTTATTGCCTTGATTCAAATTCACATGCAAATTTGAGGAAAAATACAGACTAAGTAAATCCACAACCTATCTTCAGATTACCTAAAATGCTTTTAAAGTATTTTGCTATAGTACTACTTATACAGGACTTTCATTATAATGCAGGAATTAACAGGAGGGTGATGGGGAAATTATAACCAAGTAAGACCCCTAAAAAGCAGATGGAAGATTTTCTACAATCTTTACTTTGAATTAAATTACTATATTATGTATCTGTCATTCTGAACTTCCAGCAATTATGGAAAGTCTTTGCACTTAACAATATGCAATTTAGATATTTTTAACTAAAATCACAGATTTGAAAAGATGAGGTTGAATAAACACTTCAACTTCAGGAAATTTGTTGAATTTTGCTAAGCCAAAGGTATGAATTAGACCTCTGGTTTCTAAAACAGCACATTTTAATTATTTGACTCAAAAGGAAACTGAAAGAAAACAAACTGAAAACCTTCCAGTAAGTTATATTATTCCTTCTCAAAATTTAATCTCCTAATGTTTCCTTAATAAGTTCTCAAAAGCATGACTGGATAATAGAAGTGATGCCTTTATGATTTTGTGAATAATGGGTTTTATTAAGTTAAAGCAAACAGCCAGAACAATACATATGCAACTTCTACTACACACAATATAAAGAATGTAAATTATAACCTCTGTAAAACAAAAGAAAAGGTACTAAAAAAGCCAACACAGTGGTTACGGACTATTCCATCCCTGATAACAGGCTGGGTTCTGTGTTTAGAGAACAGTTGTTGTCTGATTATTTAAACTGAAATAGTGTGAAATACAGAATCAAATATAAATAAAAAGTTAACGGAGATACACAGATTCTATGAGAACAAACTAGATTAGTGAGGGCAAAAAAAAAAAAATTTACTAACAAAAGAGATCACGAATGGGCTCAGGTTTCTATTCATAGTGGTGAGGGACAACAGGAGAAATTACCCAGGATTTTTTGTAACAATTCCTTTAATAATACACCACTTTCATAACAGAAGTGTTTTACACTTGCACAATGTTAATAACTTTATTATACATGGAAGCCTGTAATAGGCTGATTACACAATAAGACTGCAAACAACCACTGGTACCTTCCTGACAACAGAAAAGTACATAAGACTGAAACATCACCAAGAGTACATAAAAAACCATCATCATAAACATCACCAAAATTACATTAAAAAACTAATCAAAAAATTCATTTGCAAAAAGTGGTTTAGAGCAGTGCCACTGCGTTTCAGCAGCTTTGAATGGCCACCAGTATTTCTAACAGGTTTCCATGGCTCCACAGGCATTAATCAGGATTCACATATAATAAATAATGTACCACAAAATATACATAAAGTAAGGCAATAATTCCAAAGAAAAGTTCTGTTGATATTAACAAGCCACTCAAGTTCTACTTTTGTAGTTGATGCCATCACCAGAATCCTTTGATGGAATTGCAGCCTTAGGCCCTAAAAGCCTGCCATGATGAACTGCTGCAAGCCCCTCTCTCCGTGAAGAGCTCCAGTGACACCACTGGGACACTGCTGGGCACAGGGGTCCGTGGTAGCTGATCCTGATGCAGGATAGGGGCCTTACTATGTACAGTTGGGAGTAGATTATTTCTTATCGTACGTGGAAACCTCGACATAGTTCTAAAACAGGTGGGTGTTCATTGCTCATCATCTGATGTCATGAGACATCAAAAAGCACATCCTAAGATATGCACTTTCTGGAATGTAAATCTTTTGAAATGCTAGCTATTCCGTCGGGGCGAGAGAGTGAGTAGGGGAAAAGGGAAAGAAAAGGGGATGGGGGGAAGGGGAGGCAGGGGCAGGCAGACAACCAAGATCAAGTCCAGAGCAACCAGGAACACAATAAAATAGAGGGAACCCTTTACACTAAAAGAATGTGAAAAGGGGAGGAGCAGGAGATGGACTTTTTTGAACCGTGTGTAACAAATAATGTATCCCCAAACCCTCTCTGGATTAGGACTGTAGTTTCAAGTTGGGGTTCTAACGATATGAACCAGCTGCACACATTTTGTTCTCACAGTTTGTGTCAACAGACTCTCTTTAGGGAATTACAGTCTTACAAAGAGGTTCAGGGGACATTACTGTTCACATTAAAGCTACCGTGCTGGGCTCATCGTGCAGACCCAAGAGTATTTGCTCCACCTGCCTGGAATGAGCATCACCTGGAAGAACAGGAGTACTTTAAAAACAAGATTTAGGTAGCAAAATTCTTTCAGATCAGCTGACGTTAAGAGACAGCAATTTGAAATGTCAAAGATCCCTTCCTGAAAAAAGCTGAGATATATTTGTCATCATCTGTAAATTGGAAGTTCAATACACTAGCGGTGCATAGAATTCCCATGCTTCATTACACTTTCCTGAGAGTAAAGCAATTAGAATAAACTTTAGTCCTAGGAACAAAGTTAATTTTTTGCATTTTAAACTCTTGGGCTATTCCCTGACAATCTACATAATGTAAATTTGATTGCTAAACATTGTCACTTGAACAAAAACGCTATTTTAAAACTATTGATTTTTGATTAAAAACCATAATAAACAGAGCTAAAAAAATCACACTAACAAAATAAACTAAATATGAAAAGTTGCATTGAAAGGGCATGTTACATTATTCTTAATACGACTGTGTAGAAACATTCCAATGGCAGTGTTGTCAAAGTAAAACAAATTACATTAAGAAGACCCCACAGCCTGGTCACAGTCAGGACCTTACCTGAAACTCTGGCTGGTTGGGGTTTTTACTCGTGTACTACATGGCTCACTTACATCAGACATCATATTTGTATACCCTGAGAAATCTGACACAGAAGTCCTTACTCTATGGTCCACTTCTCCATTAGAGTTAGTGATAAAAGTCATTGGCACCCTGCTGCCCGACTTGAACTGAGAACCAAACGCTTGTGCAAAGTTCTCGATCTGGTAGGTTGCTCTAGGCTCTATGTCCTTCTGAGGATCTATCTGGCTGGTTAACTCCTGAGATGGGATCTGAAAGCTCGTTGAGGATTCTAAGTTTTTCTGTTCCTTCTGGCCAGTCAGTTTCTGAGACGTTGACTGGTAGTTCGATGATGAAGTCTCTAAGTTTTTCTGTGGATCGATGAGATCATCCAGCTCTTGAGAAGGAGTCAACTGTTGATGCGAAGCCTCCAAAGCAGACAAGTAAAAGCCTGGCTGAGAGCCAAGCAGCATCCCAAATGGAGGTTTTGGCAACGCAGTTGGCAATACTGAGGTAACGGATTGGCTGAAGCCACACTCAAGTGGAGATGTAGTGTATATCTGTTTGTCTGGAAACAGAGTGTGGTTATGGAGAGTTGAAGACAAGCTAACAAACTGGAAACTGGGTCCAAAAGCAAAACCAGTGCTGTTGGTTGTTCTTTCAAAGGCTTGTTGGAGGTATTTTGAGTATTCTTGCAACATGCTTGCCTTATCATTTGAAACTGTTTGAGAGTTAGGGCTCAAGTTTTCTTCCTGAACCATGTCTGAATGTTCTCCTGAGGTGTGCAAGTCCACACGCTGTTCAGTTATACTGAAAGGATCTTCTTTCTGGCCTTCCGATTTGTGAGAGTACTGGTCCAAAAGGCTCTGTAAGACTTCATCAGGAATACCAGACTTGTCGTGGCAAGACTTTATTTCACTATTTAAAGATGCTGAATCGATAAGAGATAAAGGAGCTTCGTTGTCCATAACGCTAACACCTGGCGACTGGATGACGGACTGCTGGGAAGTCATGTGTCCGACATTAAGTGAAAAGGCACTGTTACTGCTTGCAGTTTGTAAGTATCTTCTTTTCTTTGAAAACTGCATGGCATCATCATAATTGCTACTTATTTGACCTGGCTTACCACCTGTACTTTGGAGAAGGCCAATAGTTTCTACACCGGTATTGGCCACTAGGCCTAGGGAGCCACTCTGTTTCCCAGACAGTGGTTTTTGCCCCAAAATATCTGGCAGTGGTGATACAAAATTAAGGTAATTCTTGTCGGCTTGTTTTCTGCTCGCTTTTTTCAAGACCAATTTTGGCACCTTTTTCTGAAGTTCTTCTACGCCTGTGCCAACTAGACCACCACTGGAAGACACAATAGGAATATCAACTGCATAACTTGGCATGGCCACATTACTTGTAATCTGAGATTCAGCTATTTTGCTGCTACACTTGTTTCCTTTGTTTTCAGTGGATGTATTTTTTGTTTTACTTTTTCTCCTTGAGGAACTTGTATTTCCCTGAGACAATGCAGCCAAGCTACCCATGCTATTTGATGACCCGGGCTCCATTCCAGCCCCTGCTTTACCTATGGCTTCACCACATGTTCTTCTGTGCTTTAACAGTCTATCAGTCCTTGAAAAATACTGCTGACAAGTGTCACATTTGTATGGCTTTTCTCCACTATGCGTCCTCTTGTGTCTTTCCATGTGGTACTTCTGGATGAACTTCATACTACACTGGTCACACCCAAAAGGCTTCTCCCTACTGTGGATCTTCTCGTGTCTCTGCAGCAAGTACTTCTGGATGAAGCCCATGCTGCACTGGCTGCACTGGAAAGGCCTCTCCCCGGTGTGGATGAGCACGTGCCTGCGCAGGTGATAGGAGCTCCTGAAGGCAGCACTGCAGTGTTCGCAGACGTGAGGTTTCTGGCTGGGGGACGCGACGGCACCTTCCCCATCTCCCACCAGGGGGGGTTTGGATGAAGCGCTTGGCTTCCGCTTGGCTTTGATTCCCTGAGTTTCTGGCTTTGGCCTCTTTGCCTTCTTGACCTGGGCGTCGTGCTTTGGCTCACCCGCGCTGCCTGGAGCGCCCTCGCCTCTGCCGGTCAGCAGCAGGTCTCGGTGGGGATGCTGGTGCAGGTGGTGAAGAAGGCTGAGGTCCTGGATCACGCTCTGGCCGCTTCCTTCGCCGCTGCCCAGGCCGGGGGGTCTCTCCTCCGCCGCTCCCCCGAAAAGCCCCCCGTAGTGGTGATGGTGCTGCGGCTGCTGCTCCTCCTCCTGCTCGCTGGGCTTCTCTTGCTTGATGCTCACCAGGGACTGCAGAAAGCCCCAGGGGCTCCTCTGCGAGGAGGGCGCGGAGGGGAAAGCCCCCGCCGGCTCTTTTTTGAAAGTCACGTCCTGCGGGGGCGGTGGCGCCGGGGGCTCGCCCGCCGCCGCGGACGAGGCGTTGGCGTTGGCGGGCGGTAACACGCACTGCGGGGGGTGCTGGGCCGCCGCGGGGGGCGCGGCCGCACGGGCGAAGCTGGTGACCGGGGGCAGGCGGTGGTTGAACATCACCATGCCGGGGGGGAACGTTGGCTCCATGGCCGCCGCCCTCTTGCCGCCGCCGAGGAAGCCGCTGCCGAGTTTCATCCCCCGGGAAGGCGGGCCGGAGAGGAGGCGCGGCCCAGAGGGGCTGCGGGACCCGCCGCCCGCCCGCCGGACCGCGCCGGCTCAGCGGGCGGCTCCCTCGGCGGCCCGGCAGCCGCCGCCCGGGCGCTATCGCCGCTGCCGCCGTCCCACGCGCCTGCGGGGCACCCCTGGCACGGATGCACTTACGGCTCCCGCCGCCGCCGCAGGATATTCAAATTATCGCCGGTCCGTTCCAATGGCATTAGCAGCGCCCGCCCCGCTATGCACATGCGCGCGCGCGGCCACGTGTGGTGGCG